>CAKJTW010000029.1:11052500-11502500 GCA_917880005.1 Nanger dama | reverse complement strand
CCCACCCCACCCACCCACCCCCACCCACCCACCACCACCCCCACCACCACCCACCCACCCACCACCACCCCACCACCCACCACCACCCACCCCACCCACCCACCCACCCCCCACCCCCACCCCCCCACCACCCCACCCACCCACCCCACCACCCACCCACCCCACCACCCCCCACCCCCCACCCACCCACCACCCCCCCACCCACCCACCCCACCCCACCCACCCCCACCCCCACCCACCCACCCCCCACCCACCCACCCACCCCACCCACCCCCACCCACCCACCACCACCCACCCACCCACCCACCCCACCACCCACCCACCCACCCACCACCCCACCCACCACCACCCACCCACCCACCACCCACCCACCACCACCCCCACCACCACCCCCCCACCCACCACCCCACCACCACCACCCCCACCCACCCACCCCCACCCACCCACCACCCACCCACCCACCCCACCCACCACCCACCCCCCACCACCCCCACCACCCACCCACCCACCCACCCACCCACCCACCCCACCCACCCCCCACCCACCCCACCACCCACCCACCCCCCCCCCACCCACCCCACCACCCACCACCACCCACCCACCACCACCCACCCACCCCCCACCCACCCCCACCACCCCCCCCCCCACCCACCACCCCACCACCCACCACCCCACCCACCCACCCACCACCACCCACCCACCACCCCCCCCACCCCACCCACCCACCCACCCACCCACCCACCCACCACCACCCACCCACCCACCACCACCCACCCACCCCACCACCACCACCACCACCCACCCACCCACCCACCCACCACACCACCCCACCCACCCACCCACCCACCACCCCACCACCACCCACCCCACCCACCCACCCACCCACCCACCCACCCACCCACCCACCCACCCACCCACCACCACCCCACCCACCCACCACCACCCACCCACCCCACCCCACCCCACCCACCCCACCCCACCACCCACCCACCCACCCCCACCCACCCACCCACCCACCCACCCCACCCACCCACCCACCCCACCCCACCCACCACCACCACCACCACCACCCCACCACCACCACCACCACCACCACCACCCACCCACCCCCCACCCACCACCACCACCCACCCACCCCCACCACCACCACCACCACCCCACCATCACCACCACACCCACCACCACACCACCGTCACCACCACTACCACCGTCACCACTGCACCACTACCACCACCACCACTCCACCACACCAACACTACCACCATCACCACCACACCACCACTCCACCACACCACCACCACCACCACCATCACCACCACCACCACCATCACCACCATCACCACCACCACCACCACCACCATCACCACCACCACCACCACCACACCACCACCACCACCACCTCACCACCTCACCACCACCACCACCGTCACCACCGTCACCACCACCACCACCACCATCACCACCGTCACCACCGTCACCACATCACCACCACCACCACCACCACCACCATCACCACCACCACCACCACCACCACCACCGTCACCACCGTCACCACCGTCACCACCGTCACCACCGTCACCACCGTCACCACCACCACCACCACCACCACCATCACCACCACCACCACCACCATCACCACCACCAGCATCACCACCATCACCACCATCACCACCACCACCACCACCATCACCACCACTACCACCATCACCACCATCATCACCACCACCACCACCACCACCACCACCACCACCATCACCACCACCACCACCACCACCACCATCACCACCACCACTACCACCATCACCACCACCAGCATCACCACCATCACCACCATCACCACCACCACCACCACCATCACCACCACTACCACCATCACCACCATCACCACCACCACCACCACCATCACCCACCACCACCACCACCACCATCACCACCACCATCACCACCATCACCACCATCACCACCATCACCACCATCACCACCACCGTCACCACCACCACCACCGTCACCACCGTCACCACCACTACCACCGTCACCACTGTCACCACCACCACCACCACCACTACCACCATCACCAACACTACCACCATCACCACCACCACCAAAACCGTCACCACCGTCACCACTGTCACCACCGTCACCACCTCACTACCACTACCACCGTCACCACCATCACCACCGTCACCACCGTCACCACCACTACCACCATCACCACCATCACCACCACTACCACCATCACCACCACCACCATCACCACCACCACCACCACCACCACCATCACCACCATCACCACCATCACCACCACCACCACCATCACCACCATCACCACCACCACCACCATCACCACCATCACCACCACCACCACCATCACCACCACCACCACCACCACCATCACCACCATCACCACCATCACCACCACTACCACCATCACCACCATCACCACCACTACCACCATCACCACCACCACCATCACCACCACCAGCATCACCACCACCACCACCACCACCACCACCATCACCACCACTACCACCATCACCACCATCACCACCACTACCACCATCACCACCACCACCATCACCACCACCAGCATCACCAGCACCACCACCATCACCACCACCATCACCACCATCACCAACACTACCACCATCACCACCATCACCACCACCACCATCACCACCACTGCCACCATCACCACCATCACCACCACCGTCACCACCACCACCACCGTCACCACAGTCACCACCACTACCACCGTCACCACTATCTCCACCACCACCACCACCACTACCACCATCACCAACACTACCACCATCACCACCATCACCACCACTACCACCATCACCACCACCACCACCACCATCACCACCACCACCATCATCACCACCACCACCACCACCACCACCACCACCATCACCACCACTACCACCATCACCATCACCACCGTCACCACCACCGTCACCACCGTCACCACCACTACCACCGTCACCACCGTCACCACCACCACCACCGTCACCACCGTCACCACCACCACCACCACCATCACCACCGTCACCACCGTCACCACAGTCACCACCACCACCACCACCACCACCATCACCACCACCACCACCACCACCACCACCGTCACCACCGTCACCACCGTCACCACCGTCACCACCGTCACCACCACCACCACCACCACCACCATCACCACCACCACCACCACCATCACCACCACCAGCATCACCACCATCACCACCATCACCACCACCACCACCACCATCACCACCACTACCACCATCACCACCATCACCACCACTACCACCATCACCACCACCACCACCACCACCACCACCACCACCACCATCACCACCACCACCACCACCACCACCATCACCACCACCACTACCACCATCACCACCACCAGCATCACCACCATCACCACCATCACCACCACCACCACCACCATCACCACCACTACCACCATCACCACCATCACCACCACCACCACCATCACCACCACCACCACCACCACCATCACCACCACCATCACCACCATCACCACCATCACCACCATCACCACCATCACCACCATCACCACCATCACCACCACCGTCACCACCACCACCACCGTCACCACCGTCACCACCACTACCACCGGTCACCACTGTCACCACCACCACCACCACCACTACCACCATCACCAACACTACCACCATCACCACCACCACCAAAACCGTCACCACCGTCACCACTGTCACCACCGTCACCACCGTCACTACCACTACCACCGTCACCACCATCACCACCGTCACCACCGTCACCACCACTACCACCATCACCACCATCACCACCACTACCACCATCACCACCACCACCATCACCACCACCACCACCACCACCACCATCACCACCATCACCACCATCACCACCACTACCACCATCACCACCATCACCACCACCACCACCATCACCACCATCACCACCACCCACCACCATCACCACCACCACCACCACCACCATCACCACCATCACCACCATCACCACCACTACCACCATCACCACCATCACCACCACTACCACCATCACCACCACCACCATCACCACCACCAGCATCACCACCACCACCACCACCACCACCACCATCACCACCACTACCACCATCACCACCATCACCACCACTACCACCATCACCACCACCACCATCACCACCACCAGCATCACCAGCACCACCACCATCACCACCACCATCACCACCATCACCAACACTACCACCATCACCACCATCACCACCACCACCATCACCACCACTGCCACCATCACCACCATCACCACCACCGTCACCACCACCACCACCACCGTCACCACAGTCACCACCACTACCACCGTCACCACTATCTCCACCACCACCACCACCACTACCACCATCACCAACACTACCACCATCACCACCATCACCACCACTACCACCATCACCACCACCACCACCACCATCACCACCACCACCATCATCACCACCACCACCACCACCACCACCACCACCATCACCACCACCACCACCATCACCACCACCACCGTCACCACCACCGTCACCACCGTCACCACCACTACCACCGTCACCACCGTCACCACCACCACCACCACCACCACCACCACCACCACCACCACCACCGTCACCACCACTACCACCGCCACCACCGCCACCACCGCCACCACCACCGCCACCACCACTACCACCACCACCACCGCCACCACCACCACCACCACCACCACCACCACCACCATCACCACCGTCACCACCGTCACCACTGTCACCACCACCACCACCACCACCACCACCACCACCACCACCACCATCACCACCACCACCACCACCACCACCACCACCACCACCACCACCATCACCACCATCACCACCACCACCACCATCACCACCACCACCACCATCACCACCACCACCACCACCACCACCACCATCACCACCATCACCACCACCACCACCACCACCACCATCACCACCATCACCACCACCACCACCATCACCACCACCACCACCGTCACCACCACCACCACCACCACCACCATCACCACCACCACCACCACCACCACCACCACCATCACCACCATCACCACCATCACCACCACCAGTGCTACTACTATCGCTACTGCTACTGCTACTGCTGTGGCTCCTAATTCCACTATTATCCAGGGTATGAGGACACAGGAGAGGGATACGGTAAGACAGAAAATTTACAAATAAGTTTGCTTTTAGAGTAGAATTCTTCAGTTTTTGCCATTGACTCTAGTGGCCCTTGCAAACCATAAACCCCGCATGCTGCCTAAAAATCCACTGCATCAAATTCACCACCTAAAAACAGATGCTATGTCAATGAGGGATAATGGAGTAAATGAGAGAATGCCTACTGGCCACTGAGGCAGGCCTGTCTCTCTACCAGCTTCTGTGCAGAATACAAAAGAAACATGATGTGGTCCCTGCCTTCAAGAACTGTGTAGTCTTGTTGGAGTTAAAAAAATCTTACAGACAGAAGTTTTCAGCTGGTAGTGCTGGCTCCAGGTAGGAGGCAATGAGGACTCTAGAGAGGATGATGAGGGAGCTTCCTGAAGCTTCACCTTGAAAAGTGATTAGACAAGAGAGAGAATCCCAAGCAACAATAAATAAACAAAAAACCTGTTCATGATAGCAGTGAGCTTGAGCTGGGAGTGCAGGGGAGGTGAGGTTACATGGGTGAGGACCTTGAAAGCTCAGGCAAGAAGTTTCAAAGGTAAAAGATTAATGTAGCTGTCCACAAGTGCAAGCAGGAAAACGTACTAGTCTACTGTAAACCCTGATAGAGAAGAGATTGGCCAGAAGCCCAGCTGGATCTGGTGCAACAACAAATTCACTTGGAGAACTGCTGATTGAGCTCCCTTAATGCTTTGCGAAGAACTAAAGAGCCTCTTGATGACGTGAAAGAAGAGTGAAAAAGTTGGCTTAAAGCTCAACATTCAGAAAACTAAGGTCATGGCATCTGGACCCACTGCTTCATGGCAAATAGATGGGAAAACAATGGAAACAGTGACAGACTTTATTTTTTGGGTTCCAAAGTCACTGCAGATGGTGACTGCAGCTATGAAATTAAAGGACTCTTGCTCCTTGGAAGAAAAGCTATGACCAACCTAGAAAGCATATTAAAAGCAGAAACATTACTTTGCTGACAAAGGTCCATCTAGTCAAGGCTATGATTTTGCCAGTGGTCATGTATGGATGTGAGAGCTGGACTATAAAGAAAGCTGAGCACCGAAGAATTGATGCTTTTGAACTGTGGTGCTGAAGAAGACTCCTGAGAGTCCCTTGGACTGCAAGGAGATCCAACCAGTCCATCCTAAAGGAGATCAGTTCTGGGTGTTCTTTGGAAGGACTGATGCTGAAGCTGAAAGTCCAATACTTTGGCCACCTGATGCGGAGAACTGACTCATTTGAAAAGACCTTGATGCTGGGAAAGATGAAGGCAGGTGGAGAAGGGGATGACAAAGGATAGAATGGTTTGGATGGGATCACCGACTCAATGGACATGAATTTGAGTAAAGTCCGAGAGTTGGTGATGGACAGGGAGGCCTGGTGTGCTGCAGTCCATGGGGTTGCAAAGAATCCAACGTGGCTGAGTGACTGAACTGAACTGAATGCTTTGAGCTCTTCAAAAATTCCCTTCCCTACTTGCGGGCAGTTAGGGAGCTCTCTTATCAGACTCCTGTCTCTAGTTGCAGCAAGACGGACTGAAGTCTGTTACATGAATGCATTTTAATGCATTTAAATGCATTATAAGACTAGAGATTCCAGAAATGGCAGGGATAAAGGCTTCACTCGTCCCGATTTCAGCAGATAGAGGGGAATTCAGAGCGCAAAGAGACAAGAAAATCTGTTGTTGAAGGCAGGAACCAAAGGGAGGGGCTTTAGAAATCGGCCCTCCCCACACCCTCCTCCTTGAATCAGAGTTGCCTCAGAAGGAAACCGCACACCCACGTTCTGCTGCTTCTCTCCCACCTCCAGATCTTTCAGGGCCCCAAGATGGGACACCATCACTTCATCTGCTCCTGAGTCTGATCTTTAATCTGTTAAGAGAAATGTAGCCAGACAACAGAGGCACTGTTTTGGGAGAAATTTCCAGCTGCTGCCTGATCTACAGGTCACAGGTTCACGTCTTTCAAGTAGTTTTGAGATTTAAAGTGCACATCATTAGTAAAATGCAGCATCTCAGCCCTACCCCATCCTTACTTACTCACAATTCCCTGGTGGCTCACGTGATAAAGAATCCACCTACAATGCATGAGACCCGGGTTCAATCCCTGGGTCCAGAAGATCCCCTGGAGAAGGGAATGGCAACCCAGTCCAGTATTCTTGCCTAGGAAATCCCATGGACAGAGGAGCCTGGTGGGCGACAGTCCACGGTGTCGCAAAGAGTTGGACATGACTGAGTGACTAACACTTTGACTTCCCCCACCTCCCCGCCATCCTACTCTGTCGGTGAGAATGTAAACTGGTACAGCCACTGTGGAGAAGAGTATGGAAGTTCCTTAGAAAACTAAAAGCAGCTACCATATGATCCTGCAATCCCACTCCTGGGCATGTATCTGGAGAAAAAGCGTAATTCAAGAGGATATGTGCACCCCAGTGTTCATTACAGCACTGTTTACGATAGCCAAGACATGGAAGCAGTCTAAATGTCCACTGACAGAAGAACGGATAAAGATGTGGTACATATATAGAATGGAATGTTATTCAGCCACTAAAAAGAATGAAATAACGCCATTTGCAGCAACATGGATGGACCTAGAGACGGTCACACTGAGTGAAATGTCAGAGAAAGAGAAACATCATATGGTATCACTTATATGTGGAATATAAAAAGAAATGACATAAATGAACTTATTTACAAAACAGAATACAGCCTCATGGGCTTACAGATTGGAACTAATGATTACCAGGGGAGAAAGGGACAGCTAGGGCGTTTGAGACTGACGTGTACACACTGCTCTGTTTAAAATGGCGAACCAACAAGAACCTACTGTACAGCTCGGGAACTCTGTGCAATGTTATGTAACAACCTAAATGGGGAAGGAATTTGAAAGGAATAGGTACTTGGATACGTGTAACTGAATCACTTTGCCGTACACCTGAAACTAACACAACATTGTTAATCAACTATATTCCAATGTATTGGGTTGGCCAAAATTTTTTAAAAAGTCCCCTTTCTACCCACACTCCTTTATATCCCCCACTCCCCAAGGCTACTTCTTTGGAATGCTAGACTTTTCCCCTGTAACTGATGATTCCTGTTCTTCAGTTTTCTTAGTATAGTCCCTTTCTATTCACATTAAGTCCTCTGCTAATTCTGGAACTTGTCTCCTTGTTTCTAACTTCAATAGCATTAGGCTGATCCAGGACCCTTGTCTTGTCAAGAATTATCCACTGTCTTTGTAACTGGCCTTCTTGTCCTGTGTCTTATCCTTGTCAAATCCATTCTCTACAGTGATTGATACATAAAACTGAGGGCTCGGTAAACCCTTCACAGTCTGCCGGAGACGGTTTAGCTCTAACGCCCTCACTAAACGCCTTTAGGGCCTCCCTGGTGGCTCAGGTGGTAAAGAATCTGCCTGCAATGCAGGAGACCTGGGTTCCATCATTGGGTCAGGAAGATCGCCTGCAGAAGGGAATGGCTACCCACTCCAGTATTCTTGCTGGAGAATTCCATGGACAGAGCAGCCTGGTGGGCTAGGGTCCATGGGGTCACAAAGAGCCAGACAGGGCTGAGTGACTAACGCTCTCAAAGGCCTTTCACGATCTGTCCTCTGATGGTCTAGCCTCCTCTCCCCTGACTGTCTCTTGTCTCAACTACTATAAACTCTGGCATCAGGGTTCCTTGTCCCTCTGCACATGCACTCGGGCTCATCCTTGGGCTCCAAATGATGTCCTTTCCTTCTCCACCAGGTTGATACTGTTCCAACTGCCGCACCCAGTCCTGCTTTCCTCTTCTGCAGGTTTTCCAACCCCAGCTGCACATTAGAATCAACTGCCAGGAGCTTTTTAAAAAGTACGGAAACCCAGACCTCACTCCTGGGGAATGTGACTTTCTTGATGTGGGGACAGATGTCTGGACATTGCTACTTTAAAATAGTTGCCTAACTTGGTGCTTCTTGAACTTTGCTGTGTCCACCCACCCCCTTGAGAACCCCATGAACAGTATGAAAAGGCAAAATGATAGGATACCAAAAGAGGAACTCCCCAGGTCATTAGGTACTCAATATGCTACTGGAGATCAGTGGAGAAATAACTCCAGAAAGAATGAAGAGATGGAGCCAAAGCAGAAACAATACCCAGTTGTGGATGTGACTGGTGATAGATGCAAGATCCAATGCTATAAAGAGCAATATTGCATAGGAACCTGGAATGTCAGGTCCATGAATCAAGGCAAATTGAAAGTGGTCAAACAAGAGATGGCAAGGGTGAACGTTGACATTCTAGGAATCAGTGAACTAAAATGGACTGGAATGGGTGAATTTAACTCAGATGACCATTGTATCTACTACTGCAGGCAGGAATCCCTCAGAAGAAATGGAGTAGCCATTATGGTCAACAAAAGAGTCCGAAATGCAGTACTTGGATGCAATCTCAAAAATGACAGAATGATCTCTGTTCGTTTCCAAGGCAAACCATTCAGTATCACAGTTATCCAAGTCTATGCCCCAACCAGTAATGCTGAAGAAGCTGAAGTTGAACGGTTTTATGAAGACCTACAAGACCTTTTAGAACTAACACCCCCAAAAGATGTCCTTTTCATTATAGGGGACTGGAATGCTAAAGTAGGAAGTCAAGAAACACCTGGAGTAATAGGCAAATTTGGCCTTGGAATGTGGAATGAAGCAGGGCAAAGACTAATAGAGTTTTGCCAAGAAAATGCACTGGTCATAGCAAACACCCTCTTCCAACAACATAAGAGAAGACTCTACACATGGACGTTACCAGATGGTCAACACCGAAATCAGATTGATTACATTCTCTGCAGCCAAAGATGGAGAAGCTCTATACAATCAACAAAAAACAAGACCAGAAGCTGACTGTGGCTCAGATCATGAACTCCTTATTACCAAATTCAGACTGAAATTGAAGACAGTAGGGAAAACCGCTTGACCATTCAGGTATGACCTAAATCAAATCCCTTATGATTATACAGTGGAAGTGAGAAATAGATTTAAGGGCCTAGATTTGATAGATAGAGTGCCTGATGAACTATGGCATGAGGTTTGTGACATTGTACAGGAGACAGGGATCAAGACCATCCCCATGGAAAAGAAATGCAAAAAAACAAAATGGCTGTCTGGGGAGGCCTTACAAATAGCTGTGAAAAGAAGAAAGGTGAAAAGCAAAGGAGAAAAGGAAAGATATAAGCAACTGAATGCAGAGTTCCAAAGAATAGCAAAGAGAGATAAGAAAGCCTTCATCAGTGATCAATGCAAAGAAATAGAGGAAAAGAACAGAATGGAAAGACTAGAGATCTCTTCAAGAAAATTAGAGATACCAAGGGAACATTTCATGCAAAGATGGGCTCCATAAAGGACAGAAATGGTATGGACCTCACAGAAGCAAAAGATATCAAGAAGAGGTGGCAAGAATACACAGAAGAACTGTACAAAAAGATCTTCACGACCCAGATAATCATGAGGATGTGATCACTCACCTAGAGCCAGACATCCTGGAATGTGAAGTCAAGTGGGCCTTAGAAAGCATCACTACGAACAAAGCTAGTGGAGGTGATGGCATTCCAGTGGAGATGTTTCAAATCCTGAAAGATGATGTTGTGAAAGTGCTGCACTCAATATGCCAGCAAATTTGGAAAACTCAGCAGAGGCCACAGGACTGGAAAAGGTCCGTTTTCATTCCAATTCCAAAGAAAGGCAATGCCAAAGAATGCTCAAACCACCGCACAATTGCACTCATCTCACATGCTAGTAAAGTAATGCTCAAAATTCTCCAAGCCAGGCTTCAGCAATACGTGAACTGTGAACTCCTGATATTCAAGCTGGTTTTAGAAAAGGCAGAGGAACCAGAGATCAAATTGCCAACATCTGCTGGATCATCGAAAAGCAAGAGAGTTCCAGAAAAACATTTATTTCTGCTTTATTGACTATGCCAAAGCCTTTGACTGTGTGGATCACAATAAGTTGTGGACAGTTCTGAAAGAGATGGGCATACCAGACCACCTAACCTGGCTCTTGAGAAATCTGTATGCAGGTCAGGAAGCAACAGTTAGAACTGGACATGGAACAACAGACTGGTTCCAAATAGGAAAAGGAGTACATCAAGGCTGTATATTGTCACCCTGCTTATTTAACTTCTATGCTGAGTACGTCATGAGAAACGCTGGCTGGAAGAAGCACAAGCTGGAATCAAGATTGTCAGGAGAAATCTCAATCACCTCAGATATGCAGATGACACCACCTTTATGGCAGAAAGTGAAGAGGAGCTAAAAAGCCTCTTGATGAAGGTGAAAGAGGAGAGTGAAAAAGTTGGCTTAAAGCTCAACATTCAGAAAACGAAGATCATGGCATCCGGTCCCATCACTTCAAGGGAAATGGATGCGGAAACAGTGGAAACGGTGTCAGACTTCATTTTTTTGGTCTCCAAAATCACTGCAGACGGTGGCTGGAGCCATGAAATTAAAAGATGCTTACTCCTTGGAAGAAAAGTTATGACCAACCTAGACAGCATATTCAAAAGCAGAGACATTACCTTGCCGACTAAGGTCCGTCTAGGCAAGGCTATGGTTTTTCCTGTGGTCATGTATGGCTGTGAAAGTTGGACTATGAAGAAGGCTGAGCACCGACAAATTGATGCTTTTGAACTGTGGTGTTGGAGAAGACTCCTGAGAGTCTCTTGGACTGCAAGGAGATCCAACCATTCCATTCTGAAGGAGATCAACCCTGGGATTTTCTTTGGAAGGAATGATGCTAAAGCTGAAACTCCAGTACTTTGGCCACCTCATGCGAAGTGTTGACTCATTGGAAAAGATTCTGATGCTGGGAGGGTTTGGAGGCAGGAGAAGAAGGGGATGACAGAGGATGAGATGGCTGGATGGCATCATGGACTCGTTGGACGTGAGTCTGAGTGATTTCCGAGAGATGATGATGAACAGGGAGGTCTGGCATGCTGCGATTCATGGGGTCACAAAGAGTCGGACACAACTGAGCGACTGAACTGAACTGAACTGAACTGAACTGAATCCACCCCCTAGGGATGTTTCTGAAATGCAGATTCTGATTCAATAGGACTCATGGGGCCTGAGATTCCGCTTGTCAGATGTTATGAGGTTGTTGGTTCACAGACTGCACTTGGAATAGTGAGAGTCTGGCCTGGATGGTTCTGAAGTGCTGGAGGCTGGCCGCCCCTCTTCTACAGGACACTTTCAGGTCCCCTGATTGTCACTCTTCCTTACCTGCTCCATCTTTCTGTGTCCTGCCTTTGGATTTTTTGACATTTCTTATCATAATAAGATTTTCTCTGATTTTCTATTCAAGCTACAGTGATGAAAAACTCCAATAAAAAATAATTTTAAGTGGGAGGAGGTTTAAGAGGGAGGGGACATATGTATACCTGTGGCTGATTCATGTTGATGGATGGCAGAAACCAACACAAATTTGTAAAGAAATTATCTTTCAATTAAAAATTAATAAATTAACAAAAATTTAAATATTAAATAAACAAATTTTAAAAAGGTAACCTCCAAAATAAAATTCAATGAGCTGTTTCATGAGGGAGAAAATTTCATATGCTTTTTTACTAGCAAACACTTAGGCATCAAGATACAATTTATCTTTAAAATGCTTACTAGGAAATTGGTAAGACATCAAAGAAAGACATTTCCCACAGAAGCAAAGAAAAGCTGGTTTGTTTACTTAAGAAACACAGTTCAAGGGCTATTTGAAGTATTTGATATGAAAAGGAAATATGAAGAATTTGCAATAATGATAAGAGTTAATACCTTCATTATTATAGTTATATATTATATTAGCTATATACTGTATATATACTAGTTATATATACTAGTTATATATTATATTATAAGATAATCATTAAGCATTTATTATCAAAGTAATGTTCTAAATGCTTTGCACTAACTCTACTAAACCTAAAATTAAAAATCCTAAAATTAAAAATCCTAAAATTGTCCTTTGAGATAGTTTCTATTAACTAACCCCATTTTTTCAGGCAAAGAAATGGAGACTCAAAGGTGTTAAGTACTCAGCTATGTGCACTTGCAGGTTACTTAACTGAAACAAGTGATTTAATATTAAAAAATAAAGAAAAGAACTAGAATCATCCAGAGGGTAGAGACATCATTAAACACCTGTGAAAGAAGATCACTGAAAAAGTTTTCCAGGGAAAATACCCCCTTACCCAGCTTATATCTACAACAGCAGTGTTTGTGAACATCAGCTAGGCAAGGAAAAGTTCTTGAGACACGTAATTCATGATTTTGAAAGTAGTTTGAAAACCTGGGTAGCAATGAAAAGAATGCTTCCTCTTGCTTTAGGGAGTTTTTATCATCTTTTGTTTAACCTTCATTGTATTCTTACTGTGAAATTCTTCAGCCAATTCAGTTTGTGCTGTAAAATTCTCCCCAAAGAGTATTTTAAAGATTAAGTATTTAGATTTAATGGTAAAGAATACACCTGCCAAGGCAGGAGATGCAGGACGCCAGGTTCAATCCCTGAGTTGAGAAGATCCTCTGGAGAAGGAAAGGGGAACCCACCCAGTATTCTTGCCTGGGAAATCCCATGGAGAGAGGAGCCTGGCAGACTACAGTCTATGGGCTCACAGAGAGTCAGACACGACTTAGTGACTAAACCACCACATCTGCATTTAATACTTAGTAGATAGCTAGAAAAGCAGATACCAGCAGTTGCATAAAGCATATGTGGTATTTCTCTGGTGTGAAGGACCCTCTAGGAATGAAACCTGCTGCTGCTGCTGCTAAGTCACTTCAGTCGTGTCCAACTCTGTGTGACCCCATAGATGGCAGCCCACCAGGCTCCCGCGTCCCTGGGATTCTCCAAGCAAGAACACTGGAGTGGGTTGCCAATTCCTTCTCCAATGCGTGAAAGTGAAAAGTGAAAATTAGGCCGCTCAGTCCTCTCGGACTCTTCGCGACCCCATGGACTGCAGCCTACCAGGCTCCTCCATCCATGGGATTTTCCAGGCAAGAGTACTGGAGTGGGGGTGCCATTGCCTTCTCCAGGAATGAAACCTACATTTATATAAATACATCTGTAGGAGATAAGCATTCTTATGACGGCCTGACAGCTCTCCAAGAGGTTTGTGCCCAGGTGGATTCTTTAACACTTAATGAGTATGTTTTCTCAAGGGCCAGAACTGGAGTCATTCATCTTTTTATCCAGCTCCCTGCCAGGTTGCTCACTGTGTTTACTGAACTAAACCAGTATCAATAGTTAGTGTATACTGAGTGCTTTCCCTAATCCAGGCACTGTGCTAAGTGCTTTTGCAGGGATTAGCTCATTAAAGCTCTCCATAAAGCCATGTGTGGTGTGCACACTAACCCAGGCCTCTGATGACAGCTACCCTCCTGAGTACTGTGTGTTGACGCTTCGTCACCTGTGGGTTTGGGCTGCCTTGGGGCCATGTGCCCTGGCAGCTGCCAGTGTGCAGCCCTAATTTCTCAACATTTTCTCAGGAAAATGTCTCTTCCTGAATTATTATTATTTTTCTTACTACCCAGCTCATGAACTGGGCAGTAAAGCTACTGACACAGCCCAAGAAATAAAAATTCCATTTTATCTGCATTCTGAGATTCTCACTGAATCCCAAATCAAGTATATTTTTCCCATTTGAATTTTTGGAGAGCTAATAAGCTGCAATTGCATTCCCAAGATTTTCTCAGAATCTTAACTCAGATATTTTCGCCAACTTGACTCTTTAAAGAATGAACACTACTAAAAGCTTTACATTCAACACCACATTTAATTAGAAGCTATCTTAAATGTGGTTCCCCCTCTTGAATTGTCAAACAGTGTAATGATTTAGTTATTTTATCCATTTTACAGGTGAGAAAACTGAGGCATAATAGTGTTTTATTTAAAGTCACACCACCTTTTTAAAAACAGATGTCACCATTTGTAAGATACAAGATGTATATAAGATAGACAATATAGGCATTGTTATCCATATTTTATGCATGAAGAAAAGAGGGTGTTAAAGGTAAGAACTAAAGAGCCTCTTGATGAAAGTGAAGGAGGAGAGTGAAAAAGTTGGCTTAAAACTCAACATTCAGAAAACTAAGATCATGGCATCTGGTCCCATCACTTCATGGCAAATAGATGGAGAAACAGTGGAAACAGTGACAGACTTTATTTTTTGGGCTCCAAAATCACTGTAGATGGTGACTGCAGCCATGATATTAAAAGATGCCTGCTCCTTGGAAAACAAATATGACCAACCTAGACAGCATATTAAAAAGCAGAGACATTACTTTGCCGACTAAGGTCCATCTAGTCAAAGCTATGGTTTTTCCAGTAGTCATGTATGGATGTGAGAGTTGGACTAGAAAGAAAGCTGAGCACTATTGAACTGTAGTGTTGGAGAAGACTCTTGAGAGTCCCTTGGACTGCAAGGAGATCCAACTAGTCCATCCTAAAGGAAATCAGTCCTGAATATTCATTGAAGTGACTGATGCTGAAGCTGAAATTCCAATATTTCAGCCACCTAATGCGAAGAACTGACTCACTGGAAAAGACCTTGATGCTGGGAAAGACTGATGGCAGGAGGAGAAAGGGACGACAGAGGATAAGATGGTTGGATGGCATCACTGACTCAGTGGAGATGAGTTTGAGTAAACTCCAGGAGTTGGTGATGGAGTGGGAGGCCGGGTGTGTTGCAGCCCATGGGGTCACAAAGAGTTGGACCCAACTGAGTGACTGAACTGAACTGAACTGAACTGAAAGATAAATAGGCATCATACTGTTTTGATTACTGTACTTTGCAGTATAGCTTGAAATCAGGGAGCATGATACCTCCAACTTTATACTTTTTTCTTAAGATTGCTTTGACTAATCAAGATCTTTTATGTTTCTATAGAACTTTCAGAACTATTTGTTCTAAATATTTGTGAAAAATGCCACTAATATTTTGAAAGAAATTTCATTGTATCTGTAGAATCCGTTGGGAAGTATGGTCATTTTAACAGTCTATGAACAGCAGCATATTTTCCCCATTTGTTTGTGTTGTCTTCTATTTCTTTCTCAAAGTCTTATAGTTTTTCACATATAGGTGTTTTGGTTCTTCATTTAGGTTTTATTGTCATTCAGTTGCTCCATGGTGTCTGGCTCTTTGCCACCCCATGGACTGCAGCACACCAGGCTTCCCTGTCCTTCACTATCTCCCAGAATTTGCTCAAATTTCTGTCCATTGAGTCAGTGATGCCATCCAATCATCTCATCCTCTGTCATCTCCTTCCCCTCCTGTCCTCAATCTTTCCTAGAATCAGGGTCTTTTCCAATGAGTTGACTCTTTGCATTAGGTGGCCAAAGTATTGGAGCTTTAGTATCAGTACTTCCAATGAATATTCAGGGTTGATCTCCTTTAGGATTGATGGTTTGATTTCACTGCAGTCCAAGCGACTCTCAAGTCTTTTCCAGCATGAGAGCTCAAAAGCATCAATTCTTTGGCTCTCAGCCTTCTTTAGGGTCCAAATCTCACATCTGTACATGACTACTGGAAAAACCATAGCTTTGACTATAGGGACCTTAGTTAGCAAAGTGATGTCTCTGCTTTCTAATACACTGTCTAGGTTTGTCATAGCTTTTCTTCCAAGGAGCAAGCATCTTTAAATTTTATGGCTGCAGTCACCATCCACAGTGATTTTGGAGCCCAAGAAAATAAAGTCTGTCATTGTTTCTATTGTTTTCCCATCTATTTGCCATGAAGTGAGGAGATCGATGCCATGATCTTAGTTTTTGAATGCTGAGTTTTAAGCCAGCTTTTTCACTCTCCTCTTTCACTCTCATTAAGAGGCTCTTTAGTTCCTCTTTGCTTTCTGCCATTAGAGTGGTATTGTCTACATATCTGAGGTTGTTGATATTATTTCAGGTTATTTAACTAAAATGACTTCTCAGCACAATTTTATAGGACAATGATCTAATATATTTTTGGATGATTGTCCTACCTGTAGCCTCCTTTCAAAATTGCTTCCTCCCTCCCTATAGCCTCAGTTGAAGGAGTGGTAGAATCAGGGAGCCATGTTGAGACCAGCTCCCCTTCCCTAGCCAATCCACTGCCTGACCAGCACCCAATCAGAGTCTCTCTTTTGAGAATTTGAAACAGGAGACACAAAGAGTTCTGAAAGGCCTAATGGACAAAGACTTGTGGATATAAGGCCAAGGAATCCCTCAAAGAGAAGTGGACAAGAAAGAGAAAGAGCTGGGAAAGAATGCATAGCTCTTAAGAGTGGAATGAGCTCTCTCTCCAGAGTTGCAATCTCTGACATACTCTTTCCTGCATGAGTGGCCCTCTGTTCCTTGAAACACATTGATTCTTCAGAGAATGGATGTAACCATGTGATTCTCTCTGAGTATGGAAGTTTATATTGGTTTATATGTGTGTGTTGGTTGTTCAGCTGTGTCTGACTTTTTGTGACCCCGCGCACTAGAGCCTGCCAGGCTCCTCTGTCCATGGAATTCTCCAGGCAAGAACACTGGAGTGGGTAGCCATTCCCTTCTCCAGGGGATCTTCCTGACCCAGGAACTGAACCTGGGTCTCTGGCATTGCAGGCAGAATTCTTTACCTTCTGAGCCACCAGGGAAGCCCATTGATTTATATGTGGCTTGCTAATTGATATAAATGGAATGTAAAAGTTGTTTTATTTTTGTTTTTGCTTTTGCTTTGTTGTTTTTCATTGAAGTGAAGCTGTGTTTTCACAGCAAGAGAATGTGAAGTCCCCAGAGTAGAATGTCCAATTGTTTGGGAAATATTTGAGTACCTTCCAGGTGCCCAAGGGGATCATAGGGCTAGACACATCAGTACTACCTCCAGACAAGTTTTCATCAGCCCTTTCTTCATAGCTAAATGGTGATTAATAGCGACGATCAGCCAGCCTCTGGAGAATACATACTGCTTACTTTTCTGTCTTCCTGCTCTGACTGCAGCTTCCAAATTCACTGCTCCTAGGTACCTCAATCCCCGGATAGAGGAAGGAACAGAAGAGATGCAGGGAAAAAAAGAGGAAACCAGCCAGTCTTGCTTTGTACTTTGAGTTCCAGTGCTACACTTGGTGGAGGACCAGGTTTAGAGATTGACCAAGAGGATGTTTCATGAAGAGCCCTTTGCCTCTGAACCTAGATTCCCTGCTCTCTGGAGGCAGCAGACAGGTGGGAAGAATCTGCCACCTGTAGACACTGGCCTGGGGGCTGTGTCCTTCCTGATCCTGGCTTTGCTTGGGGGTGGGGATGGGGAACTTGGGCAAGGGCCACTTACCATCGCTAGGCTTCTGCTCCCACATCTGTAAAAGATCATCATCAGCTCACAGGGTGGCTGTAGGGTCAAATGAGAAAATAGATGGGAAAAGATTTCTAAGCCGCAAGGAATAAAGAATGTGTGTGGGATCATTAGTCAGGCCATGGTGGAGAAATGTGTGCAGGCAGCAGAAATTCCAACCTGCCCTGACTTGTAGCCACTCCAAGATTCCAGTCTTGTGGCCAACACACCCCCCTCCCCACCCCACGCCCCGCCCCAAACCCAACCCTCTGACTTTCTCAGGTTTCTTACCCCTAGATCCTTTCTCTTCGTAGGGGGACAAACATGTTGCCAGTCAGGGCTATGGAACATAGAAACCAGCCTTCACTTTGGAATATTTAATTGAGTGTTCCGGATTCTTGATCAAAGGTAAATGTTTTTATATATCTGTCAATGCAAATAAGTCATTGTACTTCCTTCCCCTACAGTTTCGTTCAGAAGATGAAAAAGTGGAACCGTCCAAAGGCCCGAAGTTTCCCTGTGTGCCTATTAGTACTACTGGAGGCTGTCCACCAAGACCCGCCCCCTCCCCTCCCGCCCCCCTCCCCTCACCCCCCGCCCCGCCCACCACAATTTTGCCTTAATTGGTCTGGGGTGCAGCCTGGACATCTGTGCTTTCAGAAGGCACCAGGAGGTTCTAATACACAGCCAGGGTTGAGAACTTACTGATCTTGTTTAAATTCAATTTACCCTTGAGGATTTGGAGACCAGTGTCTCCAAACTACAGTCTTTCATTTAAATTCTTGTTGGTCTCCCTCGCTGGGAGTTTGATGCTGCTGCTATGTTGTTTCAGTCGTGTGCGACTCTGTGCGAGCCAATACCTAATCTTACACATCCTAAAATGGAAACCATGTTCCTTTCTAACCAGCTTAAGCTATTTATTTATTATATTATTTTATTGAAGTATAGTTGATTCACAATGCGTGTTACTTTCAGATATA
The DNA here is from genome assembly GCA_917880005.1 of Nanger dama. Lineage (NCBI taxonomy): Eukaryota > Metazoa > Chordata > Mammalia > Artiodactyla > Bovidae > Nanger > Nanger dama. The sequence goes on along the minus strand of CAKJTW010000029.1, from coordinate 11,483,003 downwards.
CAGCAAAGTGATTCAGTCATGTGTATATATATACACATATACATATATGTATGTACACAGACACACACACACGTACGTATATATATACTTTTTCAGATTACAAGCTGAATCTCTTAATGTCATTCCCATCATTATCCTCAATGCCTCCCTGGAAACCTCAGGCAGCTTTATATTCTCCTTATTCCCAAGATGAACTCTGGAACTGGAAGGAAATTTCTTGTTATATTTCTTGTCTATTTTTTTCTGTTTCCACTCTGCTCATGACCTCGTCCATCAGCTGGTAAACTGGTTTCCTCGCTTCTCTCCGTTGGCTTTATTCTACCCCAAATACGAGGCTCGGTGGAGGATGGGCTCTCAACTCCTCAGCCTGGTCTTAAAAGGCTCTGATTCTTTGTTTTGTTTTAAAAATTTCTTTACTTATTTTTTGGCTGCGCTGGGTTTTTGCTGCTGCGTGCAGGTTTTCTCTAATTGTGGCCGGCAGGGGCTACTCTTGGAGAAGGCAATGGCACCCCATTCCAGTACTCTTGCCTGGAAAATCCCATGTACAGAGGAGCCTGGTAGGCTGCAGTCCATGGGGTTGCTAAGAGTCGGAAATGACTGAGCAACTTCACTTTGACTTTTCACTTTCATGCACTGGAGAAGGAAATGGCAACCCACTCCAGTGTTCTTGCCTGGAGAATCCCAGGGATGGGGGAGCCTGGTGGACTGCCGTCTATGGGGTCGCACAGAGTCGGACACGACTGAAGTGCCTTAGTAGCAGCAGCAGCAGGGGCTACTCTGCAATTGTGATGCGAGGGCTTCTCATTATGGTGGCTCCTCTTGTGGCAGAGAAGCATTTGGGATCTTCCTGGACCAGGGGTCAAACCCCTGTCCCCTTTATTGGCAGGCAGGACTTGTAGCCACTGAACCATCAGGGAAATCCCTGGCTCTTTGGTTTTATTCTCTCTTGCTGCCAGCTAGCAGACCTGGACCCTGAACCCCTACTTGCTGAACACACACATTTTTTTTTAAAGCGTCTGCTTAGGTTCTGCTCATAATTTTCCTTCTCCTTTTCTGCCTGTTGAATCTCACTTACCCTTCAAAGTCCAACTCCAGTGTGGCTGCACCCACTAAGTCTTTGCGATCACTTCCTCCCAGAGGGATTTCTTTCTGAGTTCCTGCAAGATTTTCTCTGTGTTTGACACTGAGCACTTGGCAGATGCTCACATGGAGACTTTGAGCTCCGTGGGGACTGGGGCCCTGTCCTGTGTGTCTCTGTGTCTCCCAGCTGATACCCAGCGCAGGCTTCTCTGTCATGGTGGGAGTGTAGTCAGTATTTGTCGTGTGAGTGACTGCAGGGTTGAAAGACAAACAGCGAAATGACTTTTGCAAGATCATCCAAGTCTGTATCGTTGATATCTACACTTTATTCTGCTTCACAGAGCCTGTTTTGCTTAGACAATTCACAAATGGTGTACTTTACAGAATATTAATTGTTCCATTAAGGACACATGTTTGTTAATTTTGAAAAGAATCACAAGTAAGAAAAAGCTGAACAGTTTGAAAGAGGAAAAAGTAATCTTGTAAGTGGCTCAACCAAAACAATCAGAAAACCAAACTTTAAAGCGATATGGAGTATGACACTTTCTTGTCATTCCTGGGGTGGGTCTGGGAAACCTGGATGTCAGAGGAGGAACGGACAAGAACAAGTGGGACAAAATGCTTCTATTAAGAGAAGATGAAGAGCCTAGGCTTTCTAAAAGCGTCCGGGGGACCTGGATGCTCTGTGATGCTGCTGGCTTTTGACGGTGTGCAGTTGTGAGCAGTAGTGCACAGTGGACTCAGGTGCAGCCTGGGGTGGCAAGGGTTAGGGCAGTTTCTTCCCCATTATCACCTCATTAAACTTCTGAATGCTGGAGCTTTGCTAGCAGACTGGATTAGGTTTAATCTCTCCTGAATTCCACACATTGCTTTTAAGCTGCACAGTTAATTGCCTAAGGGGTAATTGAACTGCAGCATGAAAAGTGTGGCCAGAGAAGGCTATTACACAGACCTCAAAGTTCTACATTTCTGATTAACTCTGTGAGCTTAGCGCAACCCTCATTCCCTTTGATGACCGGCACTGGGTTCGGGCCAGTGAGTTCCTGCTAAGCGCGTGCGTTTGAGAATCTTAACTGCCACCTTGATCCTCGCCCCTCCCTCTCTCTATTTCTTTCTCCCTCCCTTCCTCTCTCTGTCTCTTCTATTTCTGGGATACTGGATTTCTCAAGCTGTTCGCTATGGAAGGAAACCGACTCTGTTGAAGCCTAGAAAGCAATCATGTGGTGCCCAAGTGATGGCTTGTGGAGAGCGTGGGGACACCCCGGCTTCCCTCAGGTGCCTGCCCAGCGGCCTGCAGAGGTGTCCTGGCCCCCTTCCGCGTCCCTCAGCTTCCAGGGCTGACAATGGGGCCCGAGTGTTCTGGACGTGCTCCCTGCCTCCCGGGTTAGTATTCAACCTCCACACAAGGCGTAATATGCATGCAACCTTCTTTCCCCACTCCAGGCAAGGTGGGAAAACAAATCCTTGTTTCTGTGTTCTTAGAAGAAGGGTCTCCCTTCTGTGAGGTCTGGGTCCCAAGGTGACTCGGGAAATCCAAGAGATGCATCTGCTTTTCCTCAGAGGTGGCCTGTGTGTTTCTGCTGGAAACACATGGAAACGTTTATACAAGCGGGACCGAAAGGTGTGAACACACACACGGAAAACGGTTGATGAAGGATCACCCTGATGGTCCAGTGGGTAAAACACTGCTCTCCCAATGCAGAGGACACAAGTTTGATTCCTGATGGGGGAAGTAAAATCCCACATGCCACACAGAGTGGCCACAAAAGAAAAGAAAATGGTTGATGAATAATTGCATCCACCTTGAGCCCCTTGTGGAGAGTAGTGGGACACGTTCGCCTGACACTGATTTGAGGGGGTGTGACATTGGATGCTTATGCAGTTGAGGGGTGTGTCGGTTGGAAAGGAGGTGCAGCCAGGAATCCTGGGCCCCGTCCTGTCACCAAGCATGTCTGGCCTCCTGGAAGTTGCTCACTGTCTCTGAGCCTGACTTTCCACATCTCCAAGACCACCTCCTGGGGGCTTTCCAGCTGTGGGAGACTGATGTTTAAGGGGGTTCTCTGGGCATCGTCTCCAGTGCTAGAAACCACGTGGAAATAAAGTAGCAAGGGATGGGCTTCTGATGCCAAGAATCAGAGAACCATCCAGCAAACAGGAACACAACCCAGGAGGGTCTCCCTGTCAGCTGATGGTTAGCATCAGTGCAGTTCAGTCACTCAGTCGTGTCCGACTCTTTGAGACCCCATGGACTATAGCACCACCAGGGTTCCCTGTCCATCACCAACTCCTGGAGCTTGCTCAGACTCGTATCTGTGGAGTTGGTGATGCCATCCAACCATCTCATACTTTATTAATCTGTTGCCTAATTTAGTTGAATCCTAGCCCTTCTTTACTAACCAACCTCACTCAGGATTGGCCATTATGGATTTATAGATTTTTCCTCTTCTCCCCTGGGCTCAAGTGTCTATAGCAATTGAGGTCCTTGCTGGGTTGTGATGGGGAAATAAGAATGAAATTAACAGCGCTTTCCAACAAGGATAAAGTTAATGGAGGTAACAGATAAAATGTCTAATTAAACAGGCATGTATCACTGTCTACTTTGAGTCTAAATAAATTTGCCTCTTAACTTGGGTGGGATAAGAGGTTAATTAAAAACCAGAGGATGTGTAGCCACACCTGGGTGCTCCTTGATAAAGGCAGTGACTGGGTTTGAGAAGGCGGGGGATGGTTCCATCCAGTATAATCTCCATGCAGTTGTACTGCTCTTGAAGGACACAGGCCTAGCGAGGGTCAGCTATGTCTTCTTTCTCCTCTCCCCCAATACACACACACACACACAAGCATGTGTGCACACACGTGAGTGTGAGTGAGTGAAAGTCACTCAGTCGTGCCTGACTCTTTGTGACCCCGTGGACTATACAGTCCATGGAATTCTCCAGGCCAGAATATTGGAGTGGGCAGCCTTTCCCTTCTCCAGGGGATCTTTCCAACCCAGGGATCGAACCCAGGTCTCCTGCACTGCAGGTGGATTCCTTACCAGCTGAGCCACAAGGGAAGCACACACATGAGGAGTGTTTATTTCCTGTGGATGAAGCTAACTCAAACATTGAACTGAAAAGAGAGACAGGAAATAGAAGTTTCCTGTCAAGTTCAGCCTCATCGTGCATCATTTTGGGGGAAGGGAAAACTAACCCCTAGTATTTCTCCTCCTCCCACCTCCAGGCAACTAACATTTATTTAGCCCTTTCATGTGGTCTACTTTAAATTTTTTTTTTTTTTTTTTTTTGGTTGTGGTTAAGTAAGCATAGGTCTTCTCAGGTGGCTGAGTGGTAACAAATCTGCTGCCAACGCAGGAGGCACAAGAGACACTGGTTTGATCTCTGGGTTGGGAAGACCCCCTGGAGGAGGAAATGGCACCCCACTCCAGCATTCTTTCCTGGAAAATTTCACAGACAGAGGAGCCTGGTGGGCTGCAGTCTATGGGGTCACAAAGAGTCAGACATGACTGAGTGACTGACACAAATGTGTATAACACAGAATTTACCATCTTAACCATTCGAAGTGTGCAATTCGATAGCATCAAGTAATTCACATTGTTGTGCTATTATCACCACCATCCATCTACAGAATTCTTTTCATCTTGTAGAACGGAAACTCCATGCCCGTTAAACACTAACTCCTCGTTCTCTCCCTTTCGTTTCTGACAACCACCCTGCTACTTGATCTTTATGAATATGAATATTCTGCATACCTCATATGACTGGAATCATATAGTATTTGTCTTTTTGTGGTTGGGTTATTTCACTCATCATAAGCGTGTGTCAGAATTTCTTTCCTTTTTAAGGCCAAGCACTTTTCCACTGTATGTATAGACCACACTTTTTTTTTTAATTCCTCTATTGATGGACACTTGGGTTGCTTTCTCCTCTGACTGGTGTGAATAATACTGCTATGAATAGGGGTGGACAAATGTCTCTTCAAGCCCTCGTTTTTAAACTTTTTTGGGAATATACCCAGAAGTGGAGTTGCTGGATCATATGGTAATTCTGTGGTTAATTTTTCGAGGAAGAGCCTTACTGTTTTCCAAAGTGGTTGCACTGCTTTACATGTATGCTGGCCATATGCAGGGGTTCCAGTTTCTCTACATCCTTGCTGACACCTGTTATTTTCTTTCCTCCATCCCTCCCTGTCTTTCTCCCGCCTTCCCTTCCTTCCTTCCTTCCTTTTTTTCTCCTTCAAGAAAGAGAAGAAGAAGTCAAGGCAGCTTGTTTTAATTTTTGTCCTCTCTTGCTGCTCCTTTGCCCCCTCTCCTGGGTCCTTTGTCTCCCTCTGATAGTATCCCCTCATTTCCAGAGGAGGGGGCTTCATGGCAGAGCTGATTGGGATAGAAATCTGACAGTTCCTGGGTTTATGGTACCAGTTGGAAAATCATCCAGCTTTCCTCATCTGTCCCCACAAAGCCTGTCTGTGCATGTGGAGGCCCACACATGTGTGAAGTAGAAGTGAACGATGAAGGACACACCTAGACTCTGTGACCGCTGAGTTACTTCCATCCAGTTTATCAAATATTGGGTGTTCTAGCTTGCAGTGTGCTCTAGAGAATGAAAAGTAAAAAGTTAAGAGATAATCTTGCACCTGGAAATATGGGGGAAGATAAACTTTACTGATGAAAAAGAATCAAAGAACAATACCGGTTAGTATAGAAGCAACTGCTAAATCAAATATAATTTTTAAATTCTAGGATTATCAATGAGAATAATGTACTGGAAGCCAAAGAGAGGCAGAGCTCAGTCATCGTGGCTGAAGGGTGGTTATAGGAGGCTTGCTGTGAGCCAGGAAGGAGGAATCAGACTGGGACAGAGGAAAAAGAGGCTGCAGGTACCGAAGGATTGTACTGTGTAGAATCCTATTCTACTCTCGTTCCTGAAACAGCAATGGGTTTATTAGCTCTGTTTACCATCTTGATTGAACCTCATCCTCTGTCACCAAAGTTCCTTTGGTTCTGATGGGAAAGCGCATCTGTAGACCTTGCAATTGAAGAGATAATGTCCCATCTTGGCATCGACTTCACCTTCTTTCAAATACTTCCTCTTCTCTCTCTTTACATTTTCCAATCAGGACTTGAATTTCTGGGATCCTGTTTGTCAGATCTGCCCTCTGGGGGAAAAATATGAATACTTTCAGGAAACCCTTTTCTCCAAATGATTACCAGTAGAGTTAGCCTCTTTAGGGACCCTCTGCTAACATCCAGCCCTAGAAATTAAAAAGGAAGAAAGATGTGGCATGTTCACTGTACAAAAGCCATTTGTTACAGAATTAAAAGTGTTGGTGGCACTCAAGTGATCTCATGATCACTTGTTTTTAAAACCCAGGATATGTGACTACTTCTCTCCATCTCCGTGGAAAATTATCTAATCAAAATTCAGAGGTACCAGCCCTGCAGGCTACTCTTTGCTGTGGTTTGTGAGCAAAGAAAGCTGAGAACGAGAGATGGAAATATTCTCTAAAGATTATAAAGATCTTCGTTTTTATTTATTGTCCAAAATGCTCTTTTTTGAGAAGGTGGCAACCTTGCCTGTAACATTTGCTGTTGTTTTATGGGAAAGGCATTTCTTGATAGAAAATGGGGCAAATTGATTAGGGACCCAACACACTTTCATCCTAGTTCAGTGTGGTCGTTGATTGACCTATTGTGTACTAACTCAGCCGCTGAAATTTGGGTCCTGCCAGTCAACTCTTGCCTGGGAAATCCCATGAATGGAGCAGCCTGGTAGGCTGCAGTCAATGGGGTTGCTACGAGTTGGACACGACTGAGCGACTTCACTTTCATGCATTGGAGAAGGAAATGGCAACCCAATGCAGTGTTCTTGCCTTGAGAATCCCAGGGACAGGGGAGCCTGGTGGGCTGCCGTCTATGGGGTTGCAGAGTTGGACACAACTGAAGCGACTTAGCAGCAGCAGCAGCAGCAGCAGTGGGTCCAAAGCTTATCTGACTCCAGTTTGTTTTGTCTCTGCTTTTCTTGCCTCTCAAGATGTTTTCTTTGAAAAGGCAGCCCAAGGTTAACAATGGATAATTTGCCACTAGTTGCCCAGAGCAACTCTTTCCAAAGGCTGTGTTTCCGTGTGTGCAGCGGAGGCTAGATAATGATACAGCTTTATCTTTGAAGGCAAACGTCCTTTCTACCAGTGGGCGCCCCAAATACTTTCCAGGGTTAATTAATGCAGCTACAAAGTGGAAATAAAAAATGATAGTGGAGGGGAAGAAAAGAGCAGCTCGGAGCTGTTAGCAAAGGAAACAAAGATAACACCTTCTATCTTCCAAAGCATGCTCAGCAAAGGTAGTCCCCCAGCTGCAGGGCAGATCGTCTCTGGGCCAACTGAACAACTGTTAAAATAAAGGCTAAAGAAGATACACGCAGGTACCCATGTGTCAAAGTCTCTTCTGGTGTTACAACAGCATTTGTGGTGATCACATGCCAGGTAACGCAGAGGGTGGAGGCTATGCACCAGGCCCCGCGGTAGCTGCTTCTCCATTAGGGTTTCTCCACTCGTCACTACTGACATCTGGGGCAGGATAATTCTGTGTTCTGGAAGGCTGTCCTGTGCATTTTAAGATGTTCAGTAGCATCTCTGATCTCTGCTCATTAGATGCCAGTAGAACCTCAATATGTGGCCAAATATATCACAATGTGAGGCCAAAAATATCTCCTGCTATTGCTGAATGCCTACAGGATCATGTTATTTAACCCTTCCAACATTGGGGGACACTGTGAGGGACACTATTACTATTTCCATGTGACCGAGCAGAAACCTGAGAGATGAGAATGTTAGATGGCTTGCCCAAGGTCATCGTATACATGATTCAGGGCGGTGAGTATCCTAACCACAAAACCAAGTAGTCTTTTAGGACACATTTGTGTGCTCTGCTGGTGAATATGTAGCTATTTTTAGCGGTGAGGTGCTTTATTACTTACCCAAACACTAATCATATAGGATCCTTTATCATACCTTTCTACTCTACAAACGTTACTACTTAATACATCAAGTGTCTTTAACTGTTGCTCCATTCATGCTATCTAAAAGAAAATATTGCAAACATCAAAACAAAGAACACTAGGACAGATGCTGTGTACAGACCACAGCAGTAGTTTAACTTACCTTAATGTTTTATCATATTTGCTTTAGATTATTTTAATTAAAAAAGCTGATATTCTGATGTCTTCCAGTTTCTGTTCTGCTCTCTTCCAGCCCAGAGATAATCCCTATGCTGAATTGTTTATCATGCCCATGAATATTTTCATATCTTGTTACATATTTGTGCCCCCAAATGATATATTATAGTTTCCGATGTTTATTTGTGTTATTTGAAGGCTATTATAATGAAGTTATCACAGTGTATGGGTTTTGCTTACCATTTTAAAAGTAATTTTAAATTTTGGAATAACTTTAGATTTACAGAAAATTCTTGAAGATAGTACAGAGTCCTTATCTACTCCTTTCACAGTTTCTCCTATTGTTACCGATTTATATTATGGTGATACATTTGTTAAAACTAAGAAACCAATATTCTTACTATTAATGAAACTATAGTTTATCCAGATTTTACTAATTTTTCCACTAATGGTCTGTTTCTCTTTTGGGATAAAGCTCATTGCATTTAACCTCATCTTTAAAAAAATGTAACAGATTTATTAAGATATAATTCACATACCATACGAGTCACTAATTTAATCAATGATTTTTAGTATATTCAGAATTAATTTTAGAATATCTTCATCATGCCCAAAAGAAGCATTTCTATTAAAAATCATGTCTCATTCCCTTCCCCACACCCCTCCCCCAGTCCTAGGCAACCACTAATCTTTTTTCTGTCTCTATAGATTTTCCTGTTCTGGACTTTTCATATAAATGGAATCATACATCATGTGGTCTTTTGGGACTGGCTTCTTTAACTTAGCATTCAATGTTGTAGAATTAAATAGTACATCATTCTTTTTTATTTCTGGGTAATATTCATGGTATAGATTTACCACTTTTTGTTTATATGCTCATTGGTTGATAGATGTTTGTTTGTTTGTTTTTTTGGCTGTGGTGAAAGATGCTGCTATGAATACTCACATACAGATTTTTGTGTGTACACTTTAGTTTCTTGTGTACATATGTAGGAGTAGGGTTGCTGGGTCATATGGTGACACTATGTGTAATGTTTTGAAGCATTGCCAGACTGTTTTCCAAAGTGGCTGCACCATTTTACATTCCCACTCACAGTGTATGAGGACTCTGATTTCTTCACATCCTTGCTGAACACTTATCATTCTCTAACTTTTTTGATTTTAGCCATACTTGTTCGAGTGAAGTTGCATCTCATTGCAGTTCCTCTTCTGAAGCTTGACTTTTCTTTATCTTTTGGCTGTGCTGGGTTTTGTTGCTGTGCCTGGGCTTCTCTCCAGTTTCGGAGAGCTGGGGCTTCTCTCTGGTCGCACAGGTGCACAGGCTTCTCTTTGCAGTGGCACCTCTGGTAGCAGAGCATGGGGTCTGGGCTCACGGGCTTCAGCAGTGGTACCTCCTGGGCTCTAGAGCACAGGCTCAACTGTTGCGGTGCTGAGGCTTGGTTGCTCCGTGGCCTGTGGGATCTCCTCGGACCAGGGATTGAACCTGTGTCTCCTGCATTGGCAGGAGGATTCATTACCACTGAGCCACGAGGGAAACCCCTCATTGCAGTTTTGAATTGTATCTTCTGATGGTTTACGATATTGTGCATCTTTTCATGGGCTTATTGCTCATTTATATATCTTTGGAGAAATGTCTGTTAAAATTCTTTGTCCTTTAAAAACTGGTTGTCTTTTTATTATTAACTTGTAACAATTCTTTTTAAATGCCTTTACTGAGATATCTTTGACATATAAATACTGGATACATTTAAACTATACAACCGGATGTTTTGATATATGTGTAAATTATGAAGAGATCATCACAATCAAGCTACCTAACATATTTATCACCTTCACATAGTTACAGTTTTTGAGAAGACTTTAAGATCTGTCTTAGCAAATTTCAAGTAAATAATAGAGTATTATTAACTATTATCACCATGCTGTACATTGAATCTCTTGACCTATTCATTTTCTGTAACTGGAACTTTGTACCCTCCCCCAGCCCCTGACAATCACCCTTCTACTCTCTGCTTCAATGACTGTGACTACTTCAGATTTCACATATAAATGAGCTTGTGGAGTATTTGGCTTTCTGGGTCTGGCTTATTTTATTTAGCATAATATCCTCTAGATTCATTCATATTGTTGCAGATTGACAGAGTTTCCTTCTTTTTAAAGGTTGAATAATATTGTCTCTCTCTATGTAACATTTTCTTTATTCATCTGTTGAAGAATATTTTGAAGGGCATTTAAATTTTTCCATATCTTCGCTATTGTGATTCATGATGGAAATGAATGAAGGCGTGCAGATACCGCTTTGAGATAGTCCTTTGGTTATATAGCCAGAAGTGGGACTGCTGAATCATATGAAGGTTCTATTTTTAACTTTTTGAGGAAGCACCATATTGTTTTCCATAATGGCTATGCTAATACACATTCACATCAGTAACACACAAGGATTCTCATTTCTTAACATCCTCATCAGCACTTGTTATCTTTTTCTCCTTTTGATAATAATCATCCTAACATGTGTGAGAGGACATCTTGCTGAGGTTTTGTTAACATTTTTCTAATGATCAGAGATGGTGAGTATTTTTTCAGACATCTGTTAGCATTTGAATTTATTCTTTTGAGGACGTTCCTGATAAGGTCCTCTGCCCATTTAAGAAAATTAGGTTGTTTATATTTTTGGACTTGAATTATATGGATTTCTTATGTATTTTGGATATTAGCCCTTCATTAGGTATATCGCTTGCAAATACTTTCTCCTATTTTGTAGGTTGCCTTCTCGTTTCATTGGCTTTTTCCTTTGCTGTGCAGAAGCTTTTAGTTGAATCCAGTCTCACTTTCCTATTTTGGCTTTTGTTGCCTGTGCTATTGGTGTTGTATCCAAAAATTATTGCCAAGGCCAATGTCAAGGAGGTTTTCTCTTATGTTTTCTTCTAGGAGTTTCATAGTTCTGAGTTTTACTTTTAAGTCCTTAATCCATTTTGAGTGAATTCTGTATATGGTGTGAGATAAGGATCCAGCTTAATTCTATTCCATGTAGATTTTCAGTTTTCCCACCACCATTTGTTGAGGAGACTATCTTTTTCCAACTGTGTGCTCTTGGCACGCTTGTCAAAGTTTCAGTTCAGTTCAGTCACTCAGTCATGTCCGACTCTTTGCAACCCCATGAATCACAGCACACCAGGCCTCCCTGTCCATCACCAACTCCCAGAGTTTGTCAAAGATTAGTTGATGGTAAATGCATGAGTTTATTTTGGGTTTTCCATTCTGTTTCACTGCTTGGCATGTCTGTTTTTATGCTAGTATCATACTGTTTGGATGACCATAGCTTTGTAAGATAGTTTGAACCAGACAGTGTGATGCCTTCAACTTTGTTCTTCTTGCTCAAAATTGACTTGGGTCTTCTGTGATTCCATACTGATTTTAGGATTTTTTTCTAATTATGTAAAATATTTGGGAAATTTTGATAGATTGATTTGAATGGCCTTTAAGCAACATTAGTTCTTCTAATCCATGAACATGGAATGTCTTTCCATTTATTTGTGTATTTTATAATTTTCAGTGCAAGTCCTTGACATCTTTGGTTAAGTTAGCTCCTAAGTATTTTATTCTGTTTGCTGCTAATGTGATATTGTTTTCTTAATTTCTCTTTTGGACAGTTAGGTGTTAGTGTGATGTCACTGATTTGCATATGTTTACTTTGATCCTGAAACTTTACTGAATTTATTAGTTCTAACAGGTTGTGTGTATTTGTTTATTTTTAGGTGCTCTGAGGTAGTAAAGTAATGCTCAAAATTCTCTTAGCCAGGCTTCAGCAATATGTGAACCATGAACTCCTTGATGATCAAGCTGGTTTTAGAAAAGGCAGAGGAACCAGAGATCAAATTGCCAACATCCGCTGGATCACGGAAAAAGCAAGAGAGTTCCAGATAAACATCTATTTCTGCTTTATTGACTATGCCAAAGCCTTTGACTGTGTGGATCACAATAAACTGTGGAAAATTCTGAAATAGATGGGAATACCAGACCATCTAACCTGCTTCTTGAGAAATCTGTATGCAGGTCAGGAAGCAATAGTTAGAAATGGACATGGAACAAAAGACTGGTTCCAAATAGGAAAAGGAGTACATCAAGGCTGTATATTGTCACCCTGCTTATTTAACTTTTGTGCAGAGTACATCATGAGAAATACTGGACTAGAAGAAACAAGCTGGAATCAAGAATGCCTGGAGAAATATCAATCACCTCAGATATGCAAATGACACCACCCTTATGGCAGAAAGTGAAGAGGAACTAAAGAGCCTCTTGATGAAAGTGAAAGTGGAGAGTGAAGAAGTTGGCTTAAAGCTCAACATTCAGAAAATGAAGATCATGGCATCTGGTCCTATCACTTCATGGGAAATAGATGGGGAAACAGTGGAAAGAGTGTCAGACTTTATTTTGGGGGGCTTCAAAATCACTGCAGATGGTGACTGCAGCCATGAAATTAAAAGACACTTACTCCTTGGAAGGAAAGTTATGACCAACCTAGATAGCATATGCAAAAGCAGAGACATTACTTTGCTGACTAAGATCTGTCTAGTCAAGGCTATGGTTTTTCCTGTGGTCATGTATGGATGCGAGAGTTGGACTGTGAAGAAGGCTGAGCACCGGAGAATTGATGCTTTTGAACTGTGGTGTTGGAGAAGACTCTTGAGAGTCCCTTGGACTGCAAGGAGATCCAACCAGTCCATTCTGAAGGAGATCAGCCCTGGGATTTCTTTGGAAGGAATGATGCTAAAGCTGAAACTCCAGTACTTTGGCCACCTCATGCGAAGAGTTGACTCATTGGAAAAGACTCTGATGCTGGGAGGGATTGGGGGCAGGAGGAGAAGGGGACGACCGAGGATGAGATGGCTGGATGGCATCACGGACTCGATGGAGGTGAGTCTGAGTGACCTCTGGGAGATGGTGATGAACAGGAGGCCTGGCATGCTGCGATTCATGGGGTCGCAAAGAGTCGGACACGGCTGAGCAACTGAAATGAACTGAACTGAGGTTGGATGCAAATATATTGATAATTGTTATATCTTCCTGTTGAACCGACCTTTTAATTATTATATATGCCTTTTTTCCCCCTTTTAGCAATAGTTTTCTACTTCGCATCTACTTTTCCTTGTTATAAGCAGAGGTTTCCCTGCTCTCCTTTGGTTACACTTGCATGGAATATCTTTTTTACATATTTGCTTTGAGCCTATGTGTGTCTTGATACTTAAATTGAATCTCTTATATACTGCATAGTACTAGATCTTGTTATTTTTGTTTTGAATCCATTTAAGTAAAATGACTCTATGTCATTTTCACTAAGTTTTTGGTTACTGAGTTTAATTCCTTGATATTCATAATACTTATTCATAGTTAAGAACTTTCTATTCTGTGTTAATTATTTCCAGGTTTGCAGTACATGTTTTTCCTTTCTTCTTTTCTTCCTGTCTTCTTTTTTATTTGCTATTTTTAAAAAAATAGTAATTTAGTTTGTTCCTTTCTATCTTGTTTATCCACTAGGGTTTTTTGTTGTTGTTGTTACCATGAAGCTCATATACATCTTATATTTACGAACATCTATTTTAGTTTAATAACAACTCAAATTCAAATGTATATGAACCTTCTCCAATTTTATTCCGCTCACACTTTGTGTTCTTGAAGTCAAAATTTACTTTTTTATGTCGAGACTGTTGCCAAATGTTTCTTGTTATAATTATTCTGAAAACTTTGGTCTTTTAACTTTTCTAATGGGATTATGGCTAATTTGTGTACCACCACTGTATCATTCTGTTTTTCACTATATATTTACGTTTACTGGTGAGGTTTATACTGTCACATGCTTTCGTGTTGCTGTCTGTGTTTTGGGTTCCGTTTGAAGAAGACCCCCTGTGGCTCTCGTAGCAAAAGCTGTGGTGTGTTCATGGCGCTGCGATGGCTGTCCTTACCAGTGCTTTTGTGTCCAGTGGCAAGTGTGCCTGGAGAGGCATGGCCAAGGCAGGAGGCAGAGGGCTGGGGGTGGAGGTATCGTGTGCAGTGGTGGTGGCCAGCGGTGGGTCCTGGTCTGGCTCTTTGCAGGCATGTACGTGGTTGTAGAGGCTAGAAGTGAGCATTTGTGTGGCAGTAGGGGTCAGGGCTGGTTGTGGACACTTGAAAAACAGCTGCTGGATCTCAGGACTGGGGCACTGCCATGGCACTGGGTGAGGTGGCTTTCAGTGGGTGGGTGAGAGTGGTTCAGGCAGCCTTAGTTCACAAAGGAGAAGACTGTGGCACCCTCAGTGGTGAAAGCTGTGGGGGTCATCAGTGGCTGCAATGAGCTACAGGGGTCTTTTACAAAGCAGGCTGCTAGTGACTGCAATGGCAAACACTGGGGTCCTGCATAGTGAAAGCTGCAGGGGATCCATAGCAACACTAGAGCTGATGAGGTGGCAAAGGTGTCTGGAGTTTTCCGCAGAGCAAAAGTGGCAGTCTTCTACAGAGCAGGCCACTGGAAACCATGGTAGCTGTCCACAAATGAAGGAGAGGTAGACTTTCTAGAAGTTGAAGGTGTTTATCACCACTAGACCTGCCTTATAAGAAATGCTAAAGGGACTTTTCAAGTTGAAATAAAAGGACACTAATTAGTAACATGAAAACACATGAAAGTATAAAACTCTGGTAAAAATAAGTATATGATCAAATTCAGGAAAATCTAATAAGAGTTGGACTGTGAAGAAAGTTGAGCACTAAAGAACTGATGCTTTTGAACTGTGGTGTTGGAGAAGACTTTTGAGACCCTTGGACTGCAAGGAGATCCAATCAGTCCATCCTGAAGGAGATCAGTCCTGGGTGTTCTTTGGAAGGAATGATGCTAAAGCTGAAACTCCAATACTTTAGCCACTTCATCTGAAGAGTTGACTCATTGGAAAAGACTCTGATGCTGGGAGGGATTGGGGGCAGGAGGGAAGGGAATGACAGAGGATGAGTTGGCTGGATGGCATTGCTGACTCCATGGACGTGAGTTTGAGTGAACTCCGGGAGTTGGTGATGGACAGGGAAGCCCTGGCGTGCTGGGATTCGTGGGGTCGGACACGACTGAGCGACTGAACTGAACTGAATACTATAGTGGTGGTACATAAATTACTTTTAACTCAGGTATAAAAGTTAAAAGACAAATATTAAAAATAGGTATAGTTACTGTAAGAGTTAATGGATACACCAATAAGATGATGTGAATTGAGACACTGGTAACAGAAAATTAGGCAGGGAGTAGGAAAATGTAGAATTTATGTAGGCAATTGAAATTAAATTGCTATTAGCTTAAAACTGACTGCTATAAAAAGTTTTATGTGAATTTGTCATCACAAGGAAAAAGTCTCTAAAAGATATGCAAAATGTAAAGACAAATCAGAGGATATCACTATAAAAAGTCAAATGACAAAGGAAGACAACAAGAGAGGAAGGAAGAAAAAAAACTACTAGTGAGAAATCAATTCACAAAATGGGAAGAGTAAGTCCTTGTCTGTCAATAATTACTTTAAATGTAAATGGATTAAATTCACTAATCAAAAGACAAGAATGACTGAATGGATAGGAAGATAAGATACAACAATATTTATAACAGACTTGTTTTACCTTTAGGGTATAATGGCTAAGATATGGAAACAATATAAGTGTCCATCAGCAGATTAACAGATTAAAAAAATCACACACACACACACAGAAATATTATTCAGTCTTAAAAAGAAGGAAATCCTGCCATTTGTGCAAGCATGGATGAACCTGGAGGGGATTACGCTAAATTAAGTCAGACAGACAAATACTATATGAGGTAGCTTATGTGTAGAATCTAAAATAGTCAAACCCATTAAAGTAGAAAGTAGAATGGTGGTTGCTGGGGCCAAGGGGGTGGGCCCAGGGGGAATGGGAGGTGTTTATTAAAGAGTACAAAAGTTTAGTTATATGGATTGAAAAAGTTCTGGAGATGTAATATAAAGCATGATGACTGTAACCGATAATAACATATTATATACTTGAAATAGAGTAGAACTTGTGTTCTCACCCCTCTCTCAAATCATAACTAGGTGAGATGGTGGATATGTTAATTAACTTGATCATGGTAATCATTTTACAACATATACATATATTAAAGCATCATGTTATACAGTTTAAGTATATTCAGTTTTGATTTATCAAGTACCACTGTGCTAAGTCATTTCAGTTGTGTCCGACTCTGTGTGACCCCATAGATGGCAGCCCACCAGGCTCCCCCGTCCCTGGGATTCTCCAGGCAAGAACACTGGAGTGGGTTGCCATTTCCTTTTCCAATGCATGCAAGTGAAAAGTGAAAGGAAAGTCGCTCAGTCGTGTCCGACTCTTCAGGACCCCATGGACTGCAGCCCACCAGGCTCCTCCATCCATGGGATTCTCCAGGCAAGAGTACTGGAGTGGGGGTGCAAGTACCACTATATGAGATGGAAAAACGAATCTCATATGGTGCTATAGCTAATTAATTTGTGTTTATAAAGGGCTTTGAGATCTAAAATTGAAAATAGTTATGAAGCAGAAAATATCATTATGATGATTTATTTGTGTACTGTTTGCTGTCATTTTATTACTGAGGTTATGTAATTTATTGTCATAGGCGAAGGAGAGCTCATTGCCTGGGAAAATGAAAATATACAGTAGATACAGTAATATATCTATTACTCATATTTTAAAGGGAGCCGCCTGCTTGCATTTATCACCTGTGTTATGTGAGGGTGAGTTATGAGACCTCACAAAAAGGTGTATCTCTTTTTATGCACTCATAATTTAGAAGTAGTGGCTGAACGGATTTCAGCAAAGTTCTCTCTCTCAGAAAAAAATGAGCACCACAGGACTCAGACCAGCTCAGGGATTTGAGTTCCTAGAGCCATTTCTCTGCCTAGGGGCGTACTGCAGTGAACGAAGGGAGAAAGTACATGCAAAGACGAGAAGGCTAGAGCTTTTGTCTTATTGCTGTACTCGAGTGTTGTACGCTGAAGACTACTAAACTAACATGCATATTTTGAGGTTAAACAGGGAGGTCTTTTTTATTTTTAGTGGTGGATTCATTCATTATTTCCATTTTATAGGTTGAAAAACCGAGCAGGAGATAGATTATGCATCTGACATCTGGTGGAGAAATAAGTTCTTGTCACCCTAATCATTAAGAACAATAACCACGGCAGTTTATTGTGTAATAACCATGTAGATTACATAACAAGGAGCCTGGCACACAGAGACCATAGTGTTGCTGTGTCAGACACTGTGCTGAGGGCTTTACTTGGATTACTACATTAGATTCTCACTTCAGCCGTAAGAGGTATCAGCTCCAATTTGAGAGGTGCAGAAACAGTGGAAACAGTGGGTGACTTTATCTTTCTGGGCTCCAAAATCACTGCAAATGGAGATTGCAGGCATGAAATTAAAAGGCACTTACTCCTTGGAAGGAAAGTTATGACCAACCTAGATAGCATATTAAAAAGCAGGGATATTACTTTGCCAACAAAGGTCCGTCTAGTCTAGGCTATGGTTTTTCCAGTGGTCATGTATGAATGTGAGAGTTGGACTGTGAAGAAAGCTGAGTGCTGAAGAATTGATGCTTTTGAACTGTGGTGTTGGAGAAGACTCTTAAGAGTCCCTCAGACTGCAAGGAGACCCAACCAGTCCATTCTAAAGGAGATCAGTCCATTCTAAAGGAGATCAGTCTTGAGTGTTCATTGGAAGGACTGATGCTGAAGCTGAAACTCCAATACTTTGGCCACCTGATGCGGAGAGCTGACTCATTGGAAAAGACCCTGATGCTGGGAAAGATTGAGGGCAGGAGAAGAAGGGGATGACAGAGGATAAGATGGTTGAATGGCATCACTGACTCAATGGACATGGGTATGGGTGGACTCTGGGAGTTGGTGATGGACAGGGAGGCCTGGTGTGCTATGGTTTATGGTGTTGCAAAGAGCTGGACATGACTGAGTGACTGAATTGAACTGAACTGAAACTGAGGTGCAGAAAGGTTCATTTAATCAGTGATGGATGAACCTGCAAATCCATGTCCATCTGATTCCAAAGTCTTTGTCATTAACCATCAACTCTCTATGGCTGTTTAATACGTAGCCGCTAGCCACTTTTGGGTAGCGAGAGCATGACATGTGGTTAGTCAGGATCATATCACAGAATTTGCTGTGAATGTAAAATACATACAACATTTTGAAGACAGAACAAAACAAGAATGTAAAATATCTCATTAATATTTACAATATTGACTACATGTTGAGATGACAGTGTCTTTGGACTTTTTGGAGTAAACAAAAATGTATTATTGAAATTGATTTTACTTATTCTTTTTAAGTTTATTTTTAATGTGGCTATTAGACAATTTAGAATTGTGTATGTGGCACACATTGTATTCCTACTGGAATGCATGGCTAGACTCGTCATTGTTCTAACCACAAGCCTCTGCCCACAGTAAGCCCTCCACATGTCCTGGCATACCCATGATTTATATAATCAGAGTTTGAAGCCAAACAAGAGAGAAAATGATAAATCTACAAGTGATTCCTTTTGGCATGAGTAGAACACCACTTGACAGACTCAGAAGACAGACTATAAAGTGGCTGTTTCCAGGGCTCAGGCCCCCATCATCCCATCTTCCCAGCTCTTCCTCTCTATCCTTCCCTCCTCTCATTGACAAATATGCTAGGAGCACTTAGAACAGGACAGGGGCTGTGCAAGGTGCTGTAAATTACAAAGGTATTAAGACCCGGTAACAAGGTGTTCACTCCCTAACAGAGCTGTTGATCTGCGTTAGTTTGCTAGGGTTGCAGTAACAAGGTGCCATGGACTGGGTGTTTGAATTTTTTCCTCATGGTCTGGAGGCTAGAAACCAGACATCAAGGTGTTGGCAGTGACATTTTACCTGAGGTCTTTTTCCTTGGCGTGTAGATAGATGGCTAGCTCCTTCCCTCGGTGTCTGTGTGCACATTTCCTCTCTCGTAAGGGTGCTAGTCATATTGGATTGGGGCCCACCCTCATGACCTCGTTGAACCTTATTGTCTCTGTAAGGACTGTCTCCATATGTCATCACGTTCTGAAGTACTGGGGTTAAGACTCCAGCACATGAGTTTTGGGGGCACAATTCAGTGTGTAATAGGACCTATGAAGAAAGGGCAGTGGCCACTGGGGAGAGGAAGCATGTGATCCCTTGTGACTGCATGTTGAGTTTTTGTCAGGGAAGACTACTCATGTGAGCTGAGGATTGGTGGGCTTTTCTTTTCTTCAGTCAGATAAACTGCCTGCTGTTCTCAGTACAGGTAGAACTAAAGGCAGATACTGGTGGCTTTGCTTTGTTTTGTACATGTTCTCAAGTAAAAGTGTAGCAAGACACATTTTTTTTTTTTTTTTTTGAGTGCCCCCCCCGTGGTCAAGGAGGCAATGATCAGCTTGCTTAGGGGTACACAGAAACCAGTGATAGACATAAGAATGGGGGATAGACTCTTCCTAAAATAAAATTACTTTGAAGAAAAGAATTGTCTACCCTTGTGATTAGGCTTAGACCCAGAGGGCCAGGTGTTTTTTAATGGGGTCCTGGTTTGGCCCAGGGTGTTACTGATGCTGGAAGCTTTTCAGGACCCTCTACATTTGAAGGAGTTGAGATTTAGGGGCCCAGAGGGCCAGGTGTTTTTAATGGGGTCCTGGTTTGGCCCAGGGTGTTACTGATGCTGGAAGCTTTTCAGGACCCTCTACATTTGAAGGAGTTGAGATTTAGGGGCCATGGATGGATGTAAAGGTTGGGACCTGAAGAAGGTACCCAGGAGTCCAAATGCAGAGTCTCTGAAGGGACTTGGACTAACGAGGGCGGCAGAGCAGAAGGGAAATGTGTCCATGGGACTGTGTTCAGGGGATAAGTGATTGTGGGATGCATACAGAGTGAACAAACACCCAGCGTTTCCAAAATACAACTTGGCGAGAAGTGGCAGTTGTGGGGACAGGACTCCACTTTTCTCTGTAGGATTTTGACAGAGGACCCTTCTGAGATGAAGTAAGCTCCCTTGATTTGTTAAGAAAAATTTAAGGGAAGTGAGAATATCCCAAGAGAAAGATGAGTGCTTAAATAATTTACTGGGAAAAGAATAAACAATTTATCTTGTGTGATGGCGGCTGTTCAATGGGTTCTAGAGTGGGTAGCATACAACTTGGAGGGATGAACTGGAGATTTGTACAAGGTAAAGGGAGACATTCCAGGCAGAAAAAGAGCAATTGAGAAGCCCTGAAAGAATTTGATTTGTTAGGGAGTGGCTGCTAGCGTGGGGCATAGTGTTTCTAACCGGAGAAAGAGGAAGGGGTAAAGCTGGAAAGGCACAGCAGTCTGGCATGAAGGTTTCTGTGCTGTGCTCTGGACTCTGAATCTTATCTGATAGGTATGATGGAGGGATTTGGTGATGGGGGCTGTGTTTCTTTAGCTGAAGAGTGGGTGAGAAGGAAGAGGGGTCCTGAGTGGGGACATGTTGTTACTCAGTCACTAAGTTGTGTCCCACTCTTTGAGACCCCATGGACTGCAGCACGCCAGGCTTCCCTGTCCTTCACTAATCTCCCAGGGTTTGCTCAGACTCATGTCCACTGAGTCAGTGATGCTATTCAACCATCTCATCCAGCCACCGCCATAATCTGGGTTCACATGATGGGGTCAACAAAGTGGGTGGGGCTGTGGCAAATGACCCTCTGGGCCCATGGACGAATAGTAGAACTTCTATTACTTTATAATCTACAAAGCAAATAAGATATTTACTCGTGTTTATCCTTGTAATCACACAGCATCCTGACCTCGCTTGGACTGAGGGCACAGCCACGTGCCTTCCAGGACTCATGGATCCTTAGGTTGAGTGGAGGCTCTCCCAGGGGCTGATGCTGACAGTGAGCACTGCACACCTTCACTTGCTTCCAGTGTATTTTTCTGCTCACTTGCTTGATTGAGTAAATTTACAGATGGTTTTTCTCGGTTATATCTCACTTAACATGCACAAAATAGACAAGAGGCTTGAACAGTTCTAAATTGAAACTCTGGGCTTAAGGCGACATGAATAATGCAACCAGCAAGCAGAGCTTGGGCAGACGGTGGCGTTACTGCTTCTACTTTTAGGACAAATTCTTTGTCTAACACAATATGAGGTAGAAATAGTTACAGTATAGTCACCCGATGAGAGATGGGCTCCCAAAATTGAAATCGAGATTATTTAAAATATGAATTTATATCACCGTCACTCATGTCAAACCTTAACTGTATGTTGGCCAATACTATACTTAGCAAGATAGTTAGCAGAAACATTCTCTGCTTCCTTACTGTATCTTTAAAAAATACCTTTTTTTGTGTGTATTTTATAATATACGTATTATTAGAACAGTGGCACATGTACATAAGCCATAAATGAGCAAATATATATATGTATAATTGGAGAGCGAATGTTCAAAATTTTTACCGAATGGGCCTTCAACACCAAAATTTTGCAGTCAACTGCTTAAAATCATGAGAGATTGAAATCATTGTGCAGACCCCCTGTGGATTCCTGATTGCCCTTTGGGAGTCCTGCTAGGGATTTCCCACACAATACTATGCGATGATTATTAGTTCACTGTCTCACTGCTCTGGAGACCCTAGGGTACCCAGCATGATCTGAAGATACAGGTTCAGAAACTCCTTTCTGTGATATCTCTCCCCTCAGAGGTGTCAAGGGGTTTCCTTGGCTGAGACATTGTGGGAAGGGTCTTCACAGCAGTCAAATTATGTAGCCTTGCAGATCTGAGGTCTGGACGATGCTTGGCTAAGTCTCACAGTTGACCTGGGCCAGGTCAACTGGGTCACCTTCTGGATGCAGGCTAGGCAATGCTCCCATCCATTCATGAACCCGTGACCATGAATGGTAACCGGATAAGTGTCCCTGGCATAAGGGGCCAGAGTCAAGTCTTGGGCCTAGCTTGGTTTTAGGCATTTGTCTCTCCTCACAGTTTCTCTCCATGTCTGCCTGTTCAGACTTTCTAAGGCAGATACCTACAAACAAGGGCACAGGCTTTGGGTTTTGACCTAGTGCCTCTTTGGCTCCCTCCCTACTCTGTTTGGTTCCAGCCCCAATCTCCTTTATTTTTCAGCATGAAAAATCCCTCTTTCTATCACAAAATTTCCACCCTCCCTCCTTTCCTTCCTCTCGTCCTTTTCCCAGCTTTATTGAGATATAATCAACCCATAACATAGTGTTTATGGTGTGTTGATCTGATACATTCATAAAATGGCAAGGGGCTTCCCAGACGGCTCAAGCTGTAAAGAATATGTCTGCAATGCAGGAGATGCAGGAGACAGGGGTTCAACTCCTGGGTCAGGAAGATTCCCTGGAGAAGGAAATGGTAACTCACTCCAGTATTCTTGCCTGGGAAGTTCCAAGGACAGAGGAGCTTGGTGGGCTACATGCTATAAGGTTGAAAAGAGTCAGACATGACTGAGCCACGGAACTGAACTGAAAAAAAAATCAGAATACAGTCAGATGTGTTTCATGGGAAAAACACAATAAAAGAAACCTGATGTACTTTTAATTTGGCTCCCGGTAGATAGTGTTTTCAAATGCCATCTGGACTCTGCCCAGTTCCTCCTCTTCTGCTCTTGTTTGCTGTGTGACATGTGCTATGATGTTGGCCGAGACAGAGCTGGGGTGCTGAGTCTGCCTTGGTTTTCCACCATGCCTTCTCTGTTCCAGATGGAAGAGGGTCTGCCTTGGTGCCCAGGCTGCCAGGTCTGTTCTCATTTCCAGCCTACCCCAGCAACAATCTGAATTAGTTAGGACTCTTGGTTGAAAGTGATAGAAACCAACATTAGCTGCTGTTAGCCAAATTGAGAATTTATTGGCTCACCTAAGTGAGAAGTCCAAGGGTAGATCCAGACCTCCATGCAGCTGGACCATGAGGTCCACCAAGGCTGAGCTCACCTCCTCTTGGCCATGCTTGAATTCTCCTTGGCTTCTTTCTCACAAAGTTTTTCTCTCAGAGCTGCTCCAAGCCCGTATTATAGTTTTAGCTCCCAGGTCCAACCAAACAAAGGCCATCCTCCTCTCTCAGAATCCATATATCAAGTCTCATGAAGGGGACTGAATTGGCTTTGCTGTGGTCACCTGCCAGTCCAGAACCTGTCACTGCGGCCAGGGGACTGGGAGGCTCTTCCTGGGCAGCTATGCCTTTGGTTATATGCCTTCCCTGCAGCTGAAGATGGTTGTGCTGGTCCCGTCCAACTACCACATGGGTTTTCCACAGGAAAGAGAGGTTCTGTAATCAGAAAAAGGATCACTGTTGAGGCCGAAACAGGGACTCTCCTCAAGAAGCTCTAATTCGGGGCCACTGGCGCTGTAGTCTGCTGTTGCTGCTGTTGTTCAGGCACTAAGCTGTGTTCACCTCTGATGCCCATGGACTGCAGCACGCCAGGCTTTCCTGTCCTTTACCATCTCCTGGAGTTTGCCCAAACTCAAGTCCATCGAGTCGGTGATACTATCCAACAAACTCATTCTCTTTTGCCCCCTTCTCTTCCCGCCCTTAATCTTTCCCAGCATC
This sequence comes from Nanger dama, assembly GCA_917880005.1. NCBI lineage: Eukaryota > Metazoa > Chordata > Mammalia > Artiodactyla > Bovidae > Nanger > Nanger dama. Next base: position 11,459,154 of record CAKJTW010000029.1, on the reverse strand, counting down.
AGGGTATTTTCCAATGAGTTGGCTTTTCGCATCAGGTGACCAAAGTATTGGAGATTCATCTTCAGCATCAGTCCTTCCAATGAATATTCAGGGTTGATTTCCTTTAGGATTGACTGGTTTTCTTTCCTTGCAGTTCAAGGGACTCTCAAGAGTCTTCTCTAGCACCACAGTTCAAAAGCATCAGTTATTCTGTGCTCAGCCTTCTTTCAGCTGAGTAGTTTGCTACCAGGCTACAAAGTAGTGAAGCCGTATTAGTAACCACACCATAAGAGAGAGGAGTCATGTGCCAGGCACTTCCAAGTGCTTCATGCATCCCATATTTAATCCTACAGCCATCTTAGGAGGTACACTGGAGCATAGCCTCACATTTTACAGTGAGAACGTGGAGGTGAATGGCTTGTCCAGTGTCACGCACATACCAGTACTCACTGTTTATACAGAGATTAGAATAAAATAGTTTGGCCTTCCCTGGCAGTCCAGCGGTTAAGACTCTGTGCTTCCACTTCAGGGGGCGTGGCTTCCATCCCTGGTAAAAGAACCAAGATCTCACGTGCTGCATGGCTCAGCCAAAAGATAAAAAATGAAATAAAAAAAAGATAAAATAGTTCTAGCTTCTACTCAACTCTCACCCTCTTCCTCCTCTTGCTCCTCTCCTTATTGCTGTTATTATTATTATTATCTTCTCCTTAAGACTCAGGCATGAGTTGGAGGAGACTCAGCTTGGCTGGCAGACTTGCTCAGAGACACACTGTGATCCTCTAAATCAACATTTCCCACTGATCCTTTCCTCTGCACCCTGGCTCTCTTGTCTTAAGATGTTGTTACCCATTGGGCTCCTTGTTGATTTTAGGGTGAACACTGCTGAGGTTCTCAAGAGGTCACCCTAGTTCCATTAGCCCTGCTTCTCCAGTAGACTTGCAGTGCAGAACTTTCTGAGCTGTGTCCTCTGTTCTGTTGCTCCCGAGCTGTTATTTACTCTTCCAGATGAGGAACTGGTGTCTAGAGAGAGGAAGTGACTTGCCCCAGGGCCCACAGCTGGTTTGTGGTGGAGCTAGCACTTGAATTTGTCTAGTTTGGCTATTCTTTCCATTCTCTATGCAAAGAGATTATGTCTCAGCCTTGCAATAGGTCCTGGGAGTGAGCCGTAATCCCTAGCCTATGTCACGTTGCATCTTCAACTCCTCTGGACTTGGGGTCAAAACTCTCTATCCCAAGCCTGTATTCAGTGCCCACTGAGAGTCTTTGGGAGATCTCTTCACCTCTCAGAGCCTCATGTTTCCCCTGCTCCAGTCCTAAACGCTAAAGTAATACTATCAGCTCGGTCTCCCTGTGAATGTGTTATTATTATTTGGTTTGTTGTTGTTCAGTTGCCAAGTCATGTCCGACTCTTTGTGATGCTGTGGACTGCAGCCCGCCAGGCCTCTCTGTCCCTCACCATCTCCTGGAATTTGCCCAAGTTCATATCCATTGAATCGGTGATGCTATACAACCATTTCATCCTCTGTTGCCTTCTTCTTCTGCCTTCAATCTTTCCTAGCATCAGGGTCTTTTCCAATGAACTGGCTGTTTGCATCAGGTGGCCGTTACGTAGTTACCCATTTTATTTATTTATTTTAAACCTTTTATTTTGTACTGGGCTATAGCCAGTTAGCAATGTTGTGATAATTTCAGGTGGCCAGTGGAGGGGCTCAGCCATACACATACACGTGTCCATTGTGAGTGTATTCATGAAAGGGTAAAATGGGATGAAATATATGAATGAGTTTTAGAAGCTGTATTTTCCTCTATAAATGTTTCATAGTATTTTAGTGTAACTCATTATAAATCTTCAGCAAATGTTTTCTTATTAAATAGTTCAGTGCAGAAGCACTTCTTTTTGAATCAGCTCCCAAGTCCTGGAATCATATCTAGATAGTATTTTCTCTGGATTTTGGTTGATAAAGGTTATTTACTTGTCATTCTCAGGTAAGGATTCCAAAGTGATACTTAAGTCTTCTTTCCAGTCTCAAGGAAGGTTACTGGATATTTGGTTGGAAAATGCACATGTAATCTATAATAATGAGACCAATAAACTCTATAGCCCCTTTCTGATTAGAAATGTTAACACATCTGAGATGCTGTGCCCTGTCAGTAGCACGATTGTTAGAGCAACTAAATGAGGCAAGTTCAATCCATTCTTGGGCAGAAGTTAGAACTAAACTCACCTTGTGTGTCCTTTGGGTTTCTGTGTGTCACCAAGAATAATGTGTCTTTCAGACTTAGAGAATGAACTTACGGTTACCAGGAGGGAAGGGTGGAGGGAAGGTATAGTTAGGGAGTTTGGGGTGGACATGTACATACTGCTGTATTTAAAATGGAAAACCAGCAAGGTTCTACTGTAGAGCACGTGGAACTCTGCTCAATGTTATGTGGCAGCCTGGACTGGAGGGGAGTTTGGGGGAGAATGGATACATGGATATGTATGGCTGAGTCCCTTTGCTGTCCACTTGGAGCTATCACAGCATTGCTAATTGGCTATACTCCAATATAAAATGAAAAGCTAAAAAAATAAAGATGAGCATTTTTGAGCATTTTGTACTTTTTGGTTTGTAGGTGGTTGGTGGCTTCACATGGCCTTTCTTGTGTGAGCCTGTGTCCTAATCTCCTCTTCTTATTAAGGACACCGGTTATATTGGAGTAGCTGCTGCTGCTGCTGCTAAGTCGCTTCAGTTGTGTTCAACTCTGTGCGACCCCATAGACAGCAGCCCACCAGGCTCCCCCGTCCCTGGGATTCTCCAGGCAAGAACACTGGAGTGGGTTGCCATTTCCTTCTTCAATGCAAGGAAGTGAAAAGTGAAAGTGACGTTGCTCAGTCATGTCCTACCCTCAGCGACCCCATGGACTGCAGCCCACCAGGCTCCTCCGTCCATGGGATTCTCCAGGCAAGAATACCGGAGTGGGGTGCCATTGCCTTCTCCGATATTGGAGTAGGGCCTGCCCTAACGACCTCATTTTACCTCCAAGACCCTATCTCCAAATGCAGTCACGTTCTAAGACATTGTGACTTCAACATAGACATTTTGGGAGGATGTTCAGCCCATAACACCAAACAAGTAACCTCAGGTGTCCATGAGTGTGTGGGCACCTGTGTGTAGCCGTGCTGGGGCGGGGCCATAGTCACAGGGCAGGAGAGTGAGGGTTGAGGAACTGGACATCTTCACTGCAGCCCAGGATTAAGAATCATCAGCTAACCCAGGACTGAGTAGGCCCAGTGTTGACCATCATAGTGCTGGACCTCAGGTTCTGCTCCCAGTTCTTAAGAAATCAGGCCCCAGAACACTCTGCTGTGAGTCAGGGGAACCAATGCCAAAGTTTAAACCTAAGAAGAAGCTTTTCAAAACTTTGGGTCAGCCTAAAAGACACGTTAAGCAGAAAGTCTGTTTAGTATTTTCTTAGTGATTAAGATGATGGACGAGCAAGTGAGCCAGTTGAGTTAGCCGATGACGCTGCAGCCGTTGTTAAATAACAGGTGAATCATTAACTAGGAATGTAGACAGGGGGCCCAAACTTTATCATTTTTATTCCCACCTTTGGGGAAGCCTGGCAGCATAAATGCCCTCGCCCCTGCCATGAGGAACTGCTCAAATGCAAAGTGTGGCTCAGCCAGCAGAGTCAAAGGAACGGTAAATGGTCTCATTTCTATCTTTTTGAATAATGATATGCCACTTTCCCCATAAATTGCATAAAGATGAAGAAGAAAAATAATTCTTTGACCTTTCTCGTTTATAACCACACTTAGGTATTTCTTCTCATCTCTTATGCTGGCCACAGAGCTTTACCCCGCTGAGACTTCATTTCCTGCCGTTGCAAGCATTAAAATGGATAGAACCTCCTTCTCGCCTTCCCTCTCCCTTCTTCTATGCGGCTGTCATTCAGGGCTGGGAAAGACAGAGGACTCGAGTGAGGGGCGTTGCGAGTGAAATCCTTCCTTTCTAAGCACATCGTTTCCACAGAACAGAGCAGGCCGGAGGGACTGTGAACGCTGAGCACGTAGGCTGTGGCCGTCACACCCTCCAGGTGATGAATATCTTTTATCCAGATAAATGTACTTTTAATTTGTTGGTTTTAATTACTGCAGCCTTGCGAAGTCTTAAGCCAGTAATTCCTTTCTCAACAAATTAGAGGCCTGAAATAATTCTGCAGGAAGACTAATTGTTCACCTTGGTTTTTGGCCGTTTGTCTGAAACATTATTTCCAGAACTCAGCTGGGTGTTGTTAACCACTCAGTTATGAGGACTCTGGTTGCACTGTGACCTGTAAACCCCCTTGTTGGAGTGGCTTCTGCATTGCTAACATCGAAGTGTAAATCTCTGTTCAGTAATTACCTTCCCCAGCTCCCCTTTTAAGAGGGCAGAAAGAGTTCATCTTAATAATGTATGGCTTTTGTTCCAAAAGAAGAAAGTAAGGAACTCCTCCCCCTGTCTGATCTCAGCTCTTAAACGAAAAGCAGAGTCTGCTGTGGACACGTTACTGGAAGCACCAGCCACTTTTCACCCAACTGTGTCCCAGGATTGGGCACTGAACCGTTCAAAGTCTGAATTGGTAAAATATGCAAGCTTTCTCCCCTATTCTAATTTCTGCTCATTTTCTCTATTTTGATAATGTCTGTCTTTCCCCACCAAGTGAGAGCTGGTTTGGCTGGCTTTCTGTCAATAGGAAATCTCTGCTAATTGGCATTTCTCTGCTTTGCAAGCAGAATGATAACTGATATTCATAATGATATTCCAGACGCTCTGCAAGAACCCGAAGGGGCTCATGAATTCTCAAAGAATGATTGACTTCTGTGCAGAATAATTTTAGTGTCAGGTGTATTTTATGGCTTTCTGATTCACTGCAAATTGGATGTCCTTGTATGGGTATAACTTTCAGTTTACCAAAGTATTAATTAAGCAGAGCTCAAGTCTTTGGGCTTCCCAGGTGGCTCAGCGGCAAAGAGTCTGCCACCAGTGCAGGAGATGTGGGTTTGATTTCTGGTTTAGGAAGATCCCCTGGAGGAGGAAATAGCAATTCACCCCAGTATTCTTGCTGAGGAGAAATGTCAGGGACAGAGGAGCCTGGCAGGCTACAGTCCATAGGATCACAAAGAGTCTTTTGGAGATGGAATACTGGACTTTTCTATTTGACAGCTCCTGGTGGTAGGACGCCAGTCAAGTCTAATTCTTTTATCTTCATTATACTTAGTAGGTTCTTGGAGGATGCTGTGGGATAACTGCTCTTTGCAGGGACATGGAGAGCTGTAGGCTTGACAAAAGTCCATCCTCTTAGCAGGCCTGAGCCAGAGGCCGAAATGGTCTTATTAAACCTGAAAGTCAGATGGATGGAATCAGAACAGGCTGCAAAAATATAAAAGTGAGGAAAACTCACATATAGTATACAAGTCAGAGCAGACTGAAAGATCTAAATCCAGAGGGTTGAGGTGTTGAGTATGTTTCCCAAAGATGCAAGCGCCTATGAGGACCGTAAAGCTCTGTTTGTGGGTGACTGAGGGGTCCCTGTCATCACTCAGAGTCACGTGGGACCAAGGATGCTGGATCCCTGGGGTCTTTATGGAAAGGGGAAAATACAGATGGGTACTTGCCTGTGGTCCAGTGGCTAAGACACAGCACTCCCAGTGCAGGGGGCCCAGGTTCCATCCCTAGTCAGGGACCTAGATCCTGCAGGCTGCAACTCAGAGTTCTTGAGCTGCAACTAAGATGCCACATGCCATTAACTAAAGATCCTGTGAGCTGCAACGATGATCCGTTGTGCCACAAGTAAGGCCTGGCACAGCCAAACATAAATACAAAATAAATAGATAAATAAATACATGCTAGGAATAAAAGCCACCTTATGCTGTGCTTAGTCACTCAGTCATGTCTGAGACCCCATGGACTGTAGCCCAGCAGACCCTTCTGTCCATGGGGATTCTCCAGGCAAGAATACTGGAGTGGGTTGCCATGCGCTCCTCCAGGGGATATTCCCAGCCCAGGGATTGAACCCAAGTCTTCCACATTGTAGGCGGATTCTTTACCAGCTGAGCTACCAGGGAAGCCCCAAAGCCAACTTAGTCTCCTTAGGGAAAAAAAGAAGGATGCAGGTAACTGGTTACTGAGACAAGTCAGCGTGTCTTCTCACTTTGTGATTCTGATGACAGCAGGCAGACTGATGGTGTGTCAGCCTGCTTTCGTGGTCTAATCTATCCACTCATCTTCATTGCTGTCTGTCTCCTTTACATGCACCAGGAAGACACAAAGTCAGTGCCATCTGACTCCTGGCTAAACACTCTTGTACTCTGTGGGACACCAGTTTCCCTTGCATATTATATGCCTTAAATTGTATTAAGTAACCCTGACATTTATTGCTCTTGCTGGGTCAAAGCACCTGTGTAATGAAGAGGAGGTAAGAAAGAGTTCACTGTCTGTCTCTGTTTCACATACTAATTCTGTGTAACAAACCACCCCAAAGTACGTGCCTTAAAACAGCTGTGATTATTTTATTTCTTCATGAGTTTGAAAGACTGACTAGAAGTTCTCCTTCGGTCTGGCCTCCTTTGGGTGTTCCACGTGGCTGCGTACAAGTAGAGGATTAACTGGCAGATTTAAGAAGGCCTCTCTCGCATATCTGGGGTCTGGGTGCAGATTGTTGGCAGGAATGCCCTCTGCATGGCTCAGTTCTCTCTCTCTCCCCTTTTCTCTCTCTCTGGTGTCTCACCCTCCAGGGCTTCTCCATGTCTCTGTGTCTCGTCCTCTGGGGTTTCTCTGCAGCACGGTAGCTTGGACTTCCTTACAGCGTGGCAGCTGGGTTCTCAGGATGCGAAGGGAGAAGATGCCAGGACAAGGCTCAGCCTAAAACTGGGCCCGTGTGACTTTTGTCACCTTTGATTGGTTACACTAAGTCATGGGGTGAGCTCAGACAAAGGGAAAGGGAAGTAGTTCTGATTTCTTGTTGAAAGTGAAATTAAAAGTTTCTTGTTGAGAAGAGCAACTAATAATTGGTGGCCATTTTGGAAATCCAGAACAGAGGGAATATGTATGGCAGATTCACTTTGCTGTGCAACAGAAAATAACACAACATTTTTTAAAGCAACTATGCTCCAATAAAAAAAAAGTTACTGATTGTCAGCCAAGGGGAGAGAAATACATTAACGCTTATCCTGTAGGTTGTTGTGAGGTTTAAATGAGGTAACTGCAAACAGCATTTAGGGCAGGCAGATAAACAGCTATAATCCTTCTGCCTGATTTAAGGATCCATTCTCATGGGTGGGGACAGTTGTCACAGTAATTCAGGGATTGGGATTCTAGTCGATTATGGTTTAGTTATTCCCAAACAGGAATTAAATGAGATGATATATATAAGCTACTTAGAAGAGTTAGTGTCTAGGGCGTGGTAATCACTCAATAAATGTAAGCTAGTACTATTATCACTATCAGTATTGAGGCACAATGAGTCTTAAAAACAAAACAACATCTCCAAGATTATAGGCAACCCACCTTCCTGATTATGAACATCCTTCCTTTTGTTTGAGTTACTTTTAACCTTTGTGTAATAGAATTTTAGAGATGCTTACAATCTCAGAGGTTTAGATCAGAAAGAAATTTAAAGCCAAGTTTTGCCAGGTGACTTGTTCACCTCACATAGCTAATTAGAGGATTACTTCCAAATTTCAAGACTCCCAAGCTTCTAGCCAAGGGCTCTTCACTGCATCCTTAAGTGTAGATGTTCAAACTCATTTGCTTTAAAAATAAGAGCTAGGAATACAATGCTGTATTTGGCAAGTATAACACATTAAAATAAGTAGTTTGGTTTTATACATCAGCATGTACTTTGAAGGAGAGAAGAAAAAACTGGAAAGATATAGGACGGGGCAAGGACAGAAAGAGATGATAGATACACACAGAAGAACAGGAAAGAGAGTTAAACGATTAAAGATGATTTGTCTGATGACTTTAATGAGCACTAAGTGCTGAAAGCTGTCGGGTAAGAATTGGTTCTGCTCTCTGTCCCCAAAGTCCTGCCCCCTCATCTGGCAGCAGCATCCTCACCACCATTTTTTGAAAATGCCCTCCTCAACTCCAGCCTGCTAGTTCTGATGGTTCTGACAGTCACATCATCTTACTTTCGTGGCCGTGAGGATTGGTCAGGTAGGGACCAGTTAGAGTGCTTTTCTAGGCTTGATAGAGCCTATACTTTTCCAGGCTCTGTAGAGCAAAGCAAGAAAAGCCTCTTGATTAAGGCTGGCTTGCTTCCAACCACTTTTTAGTAAATCTGCCATAGCCACGTCCACTTTACTTGGTTGTGTCCTCTATCCTCATACATCCTACTGCTCTCTTCTTTGTTACTCATTTATTAAATTTTTATTGACCCTTGGCTATGCACCTGGCGTCATAATACAGTCATAGTCCTTTCATTCATGGACCCTACAGTCTGCTGAATATAGACATGGGTGATAGACAAAAAGTTTACAAAAACATGGTTATGATTTGTGATAAGAGCACTGCTGTAGGCTGAATGCTGCTGCTGCAAGTCGCTTCAGTTATGTCCGACTCTGTGAGACCCCACAGATGGCAGCCCACCAGGCTCCCCCGTCCCTGGGATTCTCCAGGCAAGAACACTGGAGTGGGTTGCCATTTCCTTCACCAATGCATGAGAGTGAAAAGTGAAAGTGAAGCCGCTCAGTCGTGTCTGACTCTTCGTGACCCTATGGACTGCAGCCTACCAGGCTCCTCCGTCCATGGGATTTTCCAGGCAAGAGTACTGGAGTGGGTTGCCATTGCCTTCTTAGTGTAGGCTAAATAAAGGCCCTCAAAGATGTCTATGTCCTAATCCTCAGAACCTGTGAGGTTAGCACCTCATGTGTTACCTTCCATGGCAAAAGGGACTTTGCAATTGTGATTAGTTAAGCCTCTCCTGATGGGGATATTATCCTGGATTTTCTGGAGGAGCCCAATGTCATCACCAGGGTCCTTATAAGAGGGAGGCAGGAGGGTTAGACTCAGAGAAGGTGATGTGATGATGGACGCATAAACAGAGATTAGAGGATGCCCTGCTGCTGGCTTTGATGATCGAAGTGGCCACAGGCCAAGGAAAGCAAGTGGTCTCTAGAAACTAGAAAAGGGAAGAACACAGATTCTTCCCTGGAATCTCCAGAAGGAACACAACACCTTGCTTTTTGGGAATTCTGACCTCCAGAACTGTAAGAGGACATATTTGTATTGTTTAATCACTAAGCTTGTGGTAATTGCTGGGAGGAGCAATAGGAAACTAATGCAAGCTTCAAAGTAAAAAGGTGGATACATGAAAGAATGTGAGGGACCTTCCTAAGATCAGGGGGTCAGCAAAGACGTTGGTGAAAAACCCATATTTTTGTTAAGAGCTCATGGAAAAGAAAGAACCAGCCTTAGAAAAAGAGGAGGGGTGTTGGCCGCTGCATTCAGGAACACAAGGCCAAAAACACCTTGAACTAGACAGGTCTGTCTGTTCTAACAGCTGAAAGAAGACTAGTGGGGCAGGATGACAGGAGAGGGGCATTAGATGATGTCGCTGGTCCCTAGAGATCCACACCTACTTACCAGAAGTTCCTTTCTTCCTCCTTCTTGACTTTCTAAGTCCTTCCCACCTTCTCTTCCAGCTCCACCTACATCCTTACCCCAAAGCCTTCCATGATTTCAGCAGCTTTATTCATCTCCCTCTTTCGTCCAAACTGTGCTTCCTCTTTCCAACTAAGGTCCTTGGATCTATTAGTACCGCGCCCCCACCCACTCAGACTGATCCTCGGGGAAGATATCTTCAAATTTTTCAAGGATGCTTTAGTTTTAAAGATAAGTATTAAAATAGAATAAGCTTGAGCTATCCTTTGGAAGCACTTGCTTGAGTTTCATTTTAAGATTTCAGAGCCTTCACGGGGTCACTTGAAGGCTAAATGATGTCCAGGCGAGCCATAGAAGCAAAAGTTTTGAAGAAGCTCAAGCAGAAGAGAGGAGGAAAATGAAACGATCAGAGGGCACACAGCATGTGAGACTGAGCAGCAGAAGGCAGCACCCGCTGGCCTTATATGCTGCTTTGTTCTGTGGATTCTTTCCTTCTATGTTGTTGCTGAGTTGCTAAGTTGATTGCAGCAAGCCAGGCTCCCCTGCCCCTCACTATCTCCTGGAGTTTGCTTAAATTCATGTCCACTGAGTCGGTAACACTGTCTAACCATTACACCTTCTGTTGACCCCTTCTCTTCCTGCCTTCAGTCTTTCCCAGCATCAGGGTCTTCTCCAGTGAGTCAGCTCTTCACATCAGGTGGCCAAAGCATTGGAGCCTCAGCTTCAGTATCAGTCCTTCCAATGAATATTCTGGGGTGATTTTCTTAAGGATTGACTGGTTTGATCTCCTTGCAGTCTAAGGAACTCTTAAGGGTCTTTTCCAGCACCTTCTCATAACACTTCACTACTAGTATCTTTTCAGTTTTGCCTTCTCTATTGATTGATTAGTCTGTTATGCGTCAATGGTGAAAAGTGAGATCACTGAAATCAAACACAGCGATGATGGCTGTGAACTCAGTACTAATGACTCAAATGATGATCTGTCATGCTCAAAATCAGAAGATTCGTATTGATAACAAGTAAAATAGTAAATATGCAAATATATATTTTCACGATTGTGTCCAATAGTACCAATCAATTTTAAGTAAAACATTGTCAATTATCACATTAAATTAATGCAACTTTAAATTTCTTCGGTTTCATATTTTTATTTGTATTTTAAAATTTTGATTTTAGCAAGAGAGATGTAAGTCTAATAAGTTTATAATTAATTTCATGTTGTACAGATTGCATTTGCTGTTCATTTCATATAGAATAATATTATAATAAAATATAACTTGTCAACACTGGGGATCTGTGGAAAATATTTTTCTTTAAAACGAATACATACCTTATTAAGTTTGAGAAACACTGATCTGTAATATTCATATTGTGCAGTTTTTGAAATACTAGTTCTTGAATCGCTACATCATCTGTGTGAGTTTATACCTATTGCCTCAACAGAAAGGAGAGCTCGCTCAAAGTAAATGAAGGGCATATGTACGAGTTTTCTGAGAATCCACAGGTCCCCTGGCAGTGCTGGGCTCACAGAAGATGCCCCCAAAATACTTGGGGAATGTATTAATCATGTCTTTTTATGATGTTTCTGGTGCTCTGGGGCCTGCCTGATGGTGGAGGGACAGCCTCTCCCAGGGACCGCCAATCCCTGGAGCCAGCAAGCAACTTGCCTTCACCACGCCCTCTGCGCTAAAGGTAAACAGTGCAGAGCCCCCCACCCCCCCACCCCTGCTCTGCGGCTGTAGTGCTCTGGACCACTCTCCACCTGCTCTCACCACCCCATGGGCAGGTGCAGACACTGAGGGACAGCCCCTGCGCCCCAGAGCCCGCTGAAAGTTTTGAAACTAGTCAGTCCTGACCTGCCTTGAGTGTTCCTTCCTGTGTAAACCGCGGTAAGGGGGGGTTGCCCACATTCTCCTCTTGCCCTTTGGCCTCCTGACCGACCCTGATGCTGCCCCGTGCGGCCCTACGCGTGGTGCTCCCTGCTCATGGGAATTGTAAGAAACTCTTCACGAGGCTTCTCAGGTGGTGCTAGTGGTAAGAACCCACCTGCTAACGCAGGGGATGTAAGAGGTGGGTTCAATCCCTGGGTCAGGAAGATCTGGAATAGGATATGACGACCCACTCCTGTATTCTTGCCCAGACAATCCCATAGACAGAGGAGGCGGGCGGGCTACAGCCTGGAGGGTCGCAGAGTCGGACGTGCTGGAAGCAATTTAGCATGCATGCATTGTCTCTTCAGGGGCAATGGGCTCCTACTCTCTTGGCCTTACCATATCTGGACTAAAAACCCCTACATTTCATTTATTTTATTATTTTTTTAAACTTAAATTTTTTTTTTTTTTTTTACTTTACAATACTGTATTGGTTTTGCCATACATTGACATGAATCCACCCCAGGTGTACATGAGTTCCCAACCCTGAACCCCCCAACCCCCTACAATTTAAAACAGAATAAATCTATAATCCCGTTGTTCTTCACTCTTTATACAAAAATGTTGCCATTTCTTCAGCCACCGAGAGAAAATCTCTTGTTCCCTGTGTATTTGTGCGTCTCCACTGCAGAAGGTGATGTCCTTCAGGGCTAGGATTGAGTGTGGATCTGCGCTGAGCCGTCTGCACTTCCAGTGCAGAGTCTGTGACCACAACAGGTTTAGAAAAAATTGATTTAATAATTTTATTATGATTATTATTTAATAATCACCTCGGAGGTTTACTTTACCTTTCTATCCTCTTAAGTGTCATGTTTTTGCTAACTCAGCCGATGAGCCCCAGTTTGACAATGACCCTGTGTCCAAAACTTCTTGCCTAAAAGTGAATTCCTGTTTCATCCCAGGTCCCTTCCTCCCTCCTTCAGGCCACATGTGTGTCTTATTTGGGTAGTCTGCTCTCAGGACTCAGTATAAGCCACACCTCCTCCTAGAAGCCCACCTTGACCTCCCCCGCCCGTCACAGCTCCCTCTTCTTTGGGTTCAAATGCTCTTTGACTTATCTTCCCTTCATTACTCTCCACAGCAGTGCTTGTTTTCACAGCAGGGTTTCCTCAAGTGTTTATTAATCACCAAACTGTTCTCTTCCTCCCCCCTTGCCCTCTAACTGTTGCTGGCCAGGGCAACTCCATCCCACCCAGGGGCAGGGCTTGAAATGATGGAACCAGAGCTGTACAAGTGGAAAAAAACTGATTGCACAGGAAGTGGCTTACAGTTTTTATTTTCAACCGTTTCTCTCGTTAAAAAAGTGTCCCATTGCTTCCTCTGGTCGCTGAGAAGCCACATTGATTTTTATTCACCCGGTCAGATTTCTGAATTCTCCAAGAGTTAACAGAGTTGGTTCACAGGGTATTTGTCAGAAACAAGAGCCTCTCAAATCAAGATCTTGCTCTCCCCGGGCAATTCCATCCATGGCCCTCCAAGGTTTCGCATCAACGCTAAGCTCATTACCCTAGCAACCAGGAACTTCAAACTGTCCTCTGGATTCCACTGACATCTCCTTCCTTTGATAGGTGAAGGGTGATGAGCCTTGAGCTCTGATGATGGCAAATGGAAGATTCTTTCTCTGGAGCAGACAGCTTGCAGCATGTGTGCCAAAGGCCCTCTTGGATGAAATTCAGTGTGTTCGGAGGTTGTCATGTTGAGCTCTCTGAAAACTGGACTCAGCAAAATTTGATTATGGTACAAATCTAATCTGTCACTCTTTACCTAAAACCCATAGCTCTCCTTTACCATACGATTTGGTTCAGTTTTCTTTGTACTTTTTTTTTTTTTTAAAATTAAAATTTGAGATCACTGTCAGTTTCACGGTGATCCGAGGCACAGTTTCAAGACAGCCAGAGCCCCTGTACCCTTTATTGAGTTTCTCCTAACAGTAGCTCTGGAAAATCAGATGTTGACATCCTGCAGAAGGGGTGCAGTCCCGGGCAGAAGAAGTGTGGGTGTTCCTTTTACTGCTGAGTGTGGGTGGGAATTCGGGCCTCCCCAAGGTCTCCACTGACACCAGAAAGGGGTGGTTTGTTACTGCTTGATGGGCAGTGAAGTCCCAGATCCCCACCTGGCCTGTCTGACCCTTCCCCGATGCAGGGTTTGGGGCACCTAGCTAGAGCCTAGCCTGGGTGGAATCTAGGGTTCTCACTCAGCTTCTGCTGGTGGGGGTGGGACCATAGTTGTTTCCTGAGGTGTCTGGCTGAACTCAGGATAAGCAGTTCAGCCAGATAAGCAGTTCAGTTTGGAGGATAAGCAGTTATCATCTAAAAGTCTTGCCTTTCTAGGCTGCCCTTTTCCCTGTCCTTTGGCAAGAGAGAGCTGGCTTCTGCTACACTTTTGTCTGCTCTGCACGGCGTTTCTGGGTTGCCAGGCACTTAAGCTCCAAGTCTGGGATATGTGAAGCCAAAAACAAACAAAAACCCAGTGAACTCATCACTGTATCATTCCTTAGGTCCTGAGGCCCCTCCCTGGTTCCGCCTTTCTTTTTAAAATTCACTTCTCAGCATCTTACTTTTAATGTCCCGGATTTTAGCTGTACTTAGCAGGAAAAATAGGAATAAGGATAAGCATGCATCCAAAAGCATCTTTTTGGATGTGGAAGTCCCCAGGTGTTTTTTTCTTTAGACATGAATGGCCCTGATCTGTCTGGGGCTCACCTCGCCAGCACTCGTCGCACCTGCTTCTTGCCTGATGCTCAAACACTAACTGCCTGCAAAACAGCCCTGCTGTTGCCACTGAAGATCTCTTCACCCACACTCTTGCTAATAAAAGCAAGCACGTATACAGCACTTATTATGTGCCAGGCACATTGTATGTAATAATTATGAATTAAGGACTATTATTACAGAGGTGAAGAAACTGGGCCCCAAAGAGATTAAGCAGTTCACTTGTGGTCACCCAGCCAGTAAGCCACAGAGCCTGGGTCTGGATTCAGGCAGCTGGTTCTGAAGCTGCTGTCGAACTTGAACTTGAGTGGCATCAGAATCCCTCCAGGGCCTGAAAATATAGACTGCTGGGCTCGCACCCAGAAATGGTGAGTCTAAGGTGGGGCCTTTAGAATTTGCATTTCTAAGTTTCTAGCTGACACTAATTCTATTCTCTGGGGACCACACTTTGCAAACCAATCACTTTGCCACCCTGTCCTTCACCCCAGTTTGCTTGGCTAATTGCTAAGCAGCCTTTTGATTCAGCAAAGCTGAATTTTGCCTGATTTGACTTGGTCTTCCTCCTCCACCCTCAGAGGGTTTTAGCAGTCTCAGCATATCTGTCTTTGTAGTTGCCACGTTATATGGAAATTATCTGTTTATGTATTTCCAAACCCCTTGAGGGCAGAGAGGTTAGTGCAGAACAAAGTATATGTTATTCATCTTTGTACAGTCATCTGGGGTGACTGTTGAAAACGGGATTCCTGGGCCCAGCCCACGAAGTTTCTAAATCAGTAGATCAGGGGAGGACCCAAGAAGCTGCCCTTTAAACAAACAACTTGCATGATTCTGATGTGGTTGTGGAGGTGAGGTGGGGAGGCACTTTGAGAAACTGCCCTAGAACTTTGCATTACATTTGGCACTAAGTGCCCAATAATTATTTCTTAACTGTATGTTATTGAGTTGAACTTTGGACTGAATGGTAAGCCTCGCCCCAGTTCCCACAATGGCAGTTTTTGTGCTCATCCCTCCAAAACCTAAGATATCCATCCCCTCCAAATCATTCCTTGCTAATCAGAGCTTTCGTTCATATACTACATATATAACTAACTGATTTCGTTAGTGAGTGAGTCAACTTGGAAACATAAACGATTTTTGTGGATGGTATCTTTTAGAAAAATATTAAGATGTAACTTACACAGAGAAAAGGCACAAATCTTAGTCGTCAGCCCTAGGTAAGCACCCCTCAGCTCACAATGTGGAACATTTCCAGCCCCTAGCAGATGCCCTCATGACTCCTTCTAGTCAATACATCTCAATGGTGATTCTGACTTCTATCACCATAGATTAGTTCTGCTCGTTCTTGAATTTCGTATAAATGAAATTATATAGAATGCACACTCTTGTACTTGGCTCTTTATGCTCCGCATTCTGTATTTGAGCTTTATTTATTTATTTAAATAGTTTCTTTTGTGGCTGTGCTGTATTCCATTCTTTTTTAAAAAAAATAATTTGTGAAATTTATTTTTAAAAACATTAAAATTGTTATTGATGTCTAGTTGATTTACCATGTTGTGTTAATTTCTGCTGTACAGCAAAGACAATCAGTTATACCTATGCATATATCAACTCTTTTTTTAGATTCTTTTCTCATATAGGTCATTACAGAGTACTGAGTAGAGTTTCCTGTGCTATACAGTGGGTCCTTATTAGTTATCGATTTATATACAGTAGTGTGTATATATCAATCCCAATCTTTCAATTTATCCCTCTCCCCCTTTCTGCCCTGGTAACCATAAGTTTGTTTCTTGCAACTGTGATTTTATTTCTGCTTTGTAAACGAGTTCATTTGTACTATTTTTTTTTACATTCCACATATGCGTGACATCATAATATTTGTCTTTCTCTGACTGACTTCACTTTGTGTGATAATCTCTAGCTCCACCTATGTTGTTGCAAATGGTATTATTTTGCTCTTTTTCTTCGCTGAGTAATATTCCACTGTATATATGTACCACATCTTTATCCATTCCTTGGTCGCTGGATATTTAGGTTGCGTCCACGTCCTGGCTACTGTGAACAGTGCTGCAGTGAATACTGGGCTGCATGTATCTTTTTGAATTATGGTTTTCTCTAGATATATGCCCAGGAGTGGGACTGCTGGTAGTTCTAGTTTTAGTTAGGAATCACCATACTGTTCATCATAGTGCTTTGCCAATCTGTATTCCATTCTAAGAATATAAAACTAGCAGCTGTTCTTAAATTGGATTTTTCTTCTTTCGGTGGCTTCTTTTTATTGGGATAAAAATGCATGTGTGCATGCTAAGTTGCTTCAGTTGTGCCCAATTCTTTGCCACCCTGTGGAGCCTAGCCCACCAGTCTCCCCTGTCCATGGGATTCTCCAGGAAGGAATATTGGAGTGGGTTGCCAGGCCCTCCTCTAGAAGATCTTCCTGACCCAGGGATCAAAACTGCGTCTCCTGTGGCTCCTGCATTGCAGGCAGATTCTTTACTGCTGAACCACTGGGTAACTCATATAAAATATATAAAACATAAAATGTGCCATTTTAGCTCTTTTTAATTGAACGTTTCAGTGGCATTAAGTACATTCACAGTGTGGTATAGCTATTATTACTCTCAATCTCCAAAATTTTTTCATCTTCCCAAACAAAAATTCTGTACTCATTGAATAATAACTCCCATTACCTTTCCCCCAGCTCCTAACAACTACCACTCTACTTTCTGTTTCTATGAATTTGACTACTCCAGGCATCTCATATAAGTAAAATCACATATTATCTATCTCTTGTGACTGGCTTATATATTAATACATATATACGTATATATTCCCTGGTGGTTCAGTGCCTGCCAATGAAGGATAGACAGACTTGATCCTTGGGTCAGGAAGTTCCCCTGGAGAAGGAAATAACAACCCACTCCAGTATTCTCATCTGGGAAATCCCATGGACAGAGGAGCCTGGTGGGCTACCGTCCATGGGGTTGCAAAGAATCAGACACAACTTAATGACTGAACAACAACAACATATATATGTATATATATATATGTGTGTGTGTGTGTATTGTGCATACATAACATATTTTATATACACACACACACACATATACACACCACATCAATCACATTTTGTTTATCTCTCAGTTGTGGTTGGACACTTGCATTGTTCCTACCTTTTGGCTGCTGAGATTTCTGTTTTCTAGTTTCAGGGTATCAATGGCTTATCATTGCTGCCCCAGGAAAGTGCACATATGCAGATTCCTAGGTCCATGTGATAAGGAGGGTGGTCCCTGGACCATCATTCCTTGGAGAGGCTGCAGTTGGCAGGAAGTGTTAGTCGGAATCTGAGAAACAAAGCGTTAGGATCTAGAGCCTGGGAATCGTAACAAGCGATTCACCACTCTGCAAAAGTGCAGAAGTGCATTAGTGGGGGTGAACATAGACGTGGGTGAGTCTGGCAGCCAGCTGGGAAATAACTCCACGAAAGCCAGTGATTCAGTGGACATTTTCAGTTTCTCTGTTGCACGACCTAGGGTTCCTTTGGAGGCTGGGTTTTTAAAGAGCTCAGTCCAGGCTGCTTACTGATATTTGTTTCTATTGCTGTGAATTCTACCATCATTTACATACTAAGACTTGCCAAATCTATCCCATTAGCATTAACTTTCTCTTGGGCTCTAGACCCATATTTCCATCAACTAGCTGATACATACAGCTGTATGTTCAAGGGTACTTCAGATTCAATATGCACTAAATCACATTTTTTATCTTCTATAGTAATTAATATCATTACCATTTACTCAGTTCCAGAAACCAGAAGGTCAGGAATCATCTTTGACTCCTTCCCTCCCTAATTTCCATCTAGTGATTCTACTTCTAAAATATCTCTCGATCATGTCCGTTTTCCCTTAGGTCATGTTTCCATGTCTGAATTCCACCCCGTGCCTTGTTTCACAGACACTCATCTCTTCTTCCTCAGTTCTGTTAGGGTTATTTTTCCAAAACAGGCTTGATCATGTTATTTATAGCACCTCCTCTTATCTTTAAAACTTTGAAGTCCCCAGGTCATTGCCAATAGGCTAAACTTTATGCTCCTAAAGGAGCATATGCACGTGAAAGGTGTAAAATGTACGAAGATGCTGGATGAGTGACTGAGTGATATGTCAAGAGTGCGGTATAGATCATATTAGGAGCATATGTGCTTAGGAGCATTAGGAGTGATATGTGCTTCATTCGTGCTCATCATTTTTCACGTTCTCTAATATTGGACTTTGTTTTATGCCACTACTTTGCTTGTGCTGTTTTTTTCTAAAAGCAGAGCACTTAGAATTCTATTCATTATTTTCATTCCCTCATCATTTTGTTTTTTAAATTTTTGTTTGCTTTTTACAAATTTTTAAATTTTTGGCCAAGCCATGTAGCATGTAGGGTTTTTTTCTGACCAAGGATTGAACCCATGCACCCCTGCACTGGGAACACAGAATCTTAATCATTGGAACACCAGTAAAGATCTTTTTTTTTTTTTCAGTTTTTGAAATTAATTTTTTATTGAAGTATAGCTGAGTTACAATGTTGTATTAGTTTCTGCTGTACAGCAAAGTGACTCAGTTTTACATATACATATATCCACTCTTGTTTTAGGATTCCTTCTCATACAGGTCATTACAGAGTACTGAGTAGAGTTCCCAGTGCTATACAGTAGGTTTTTATGAATTATCTATTGTGTATATAGTATATTATATATTGTGTATATAGTAGTGTGTATATGTCAATCCCAATATCCCGATTTATCCCTCATGCCCTTCCCTCCTGGTAACCATAAGCTTGTTTTCTACATCTGTGACTCTATTTATGTTTTGTAAATAAGTTCATTTCTTCTCTACTCATTTTTGAAGAATCAGGCCGCCTGCCAATCTTCTCATCTTTGGTGGTGGGTCTTGGTGGGGGCTGTGGAACTTGTGCAGAGTCTCTAGTGAAGGCTTCTGAGGCTCTGGACACTCCTATTCCCCACATAGGGCCCCCATCAGAGCCCAGTGTTAATGTCCCCTGATATGACCAGGCACACACTTCCTTGGGTCCTTGGTGAAGACAGTAAAAGGAACCTATCTGAACCTTCTATAGCCTAACGTTCTGATGTTTGGCATATGAACCTCATTCATCAAATTGAGATGTTATCTACTGTGCAAGGAGTTCATGGCATCACATGAATAGACACCTGTGAAAACCTTTTTGTAAGCTGTGAATATCATATTAGCCATTGTTAATATATACTTCATTTTTTTTACTCTTTCCTTTTTACATTTTGTCTTCTTCCTCTCTTCTCTCTCTTCATTTTTTCTATCTTTTCTTTTCTCTTCCTATAGTTCTTGTATATATTTTCTTCTTTTTTCCCTTGTGATTGATTCACACTCATATGTAATTTTAGCCCCTCTGGGTAGGTACCCTGGTAGATTTTTGACCCCTGCCCTTGCACAAAGTAGTGCCAAGCCATTCCACAGCCTTGAAAAAATCTTATATTGCTGCCATTTACTTATACATTTCTTCAGGGCATTATCAACTCTTCTTGGCCTGGGGAAGAGTTTGCCAATGTACACAGTCTCTTTGACATTAGAGTTTTAAAAAGACTTTCCATGTAACATTGTCAACTGATTAACCTTTAGGCCTGGAAAAAAATGGGAATATCAAAGCAGTAATATTTTCAGCTGTTTTTCCACTGAAGGGCACATCAATCACAGAAATGTCTTTGACTCCTGTTTGGTTACTGCACCAACAATTGAGTATAACTTTATGAGTTAGAGGGAGATAATGGTTTCTGGGGGTAATAAACCTGTCAGGAGGAGGGAGACTTTCATCTAACTTCATAAAAAATGTGAAAGCATTGGGTGGCAGCACAAGGACGTTGAGGAGATGGCAACATCTGGAGAATCTAAAGACCCAAACAGTCTCATAATTTATGGCCCTGAGAGAAATGCGCTGGGCCAGGAGCCTGGAAACCTGGGTTCTGTTCTCATCCCCATCACGGACTTCCAGAGTGACCTTGGGCAAGTTGCCTAGTCATTTTTTTTGCTCCTAGTATTCATATTGTAGACAATGCTGATACTATTAAATAATACTACTAATATTTATCCATTTGTTACTCAGAGAGAGTTTTTATTTCTCTGTTTTCTCTCTTTTGATAGGTAAATAAGGCCCCTGGTTTGAAGCTGTTACATAAATTCAAGGTCTTGTTCTCATCATACACATATATTTTTATTTACAAAGAGCTTTAATTTATTTTATTAGGAGTTCATTAGACCTGGGATGCCAGGAAGTTTAATGTTTAGGCTATGCCAATTTTAAAAACAGTTTTTCCCCCTCTCATTCTCTTTCTTTGGGTAGATAAATGAGGCACCCCTTTTGAAGATGTTGTGTAAATTAAAGGTCTTATTTCCTCCCTCCCTCCCTCCTCCCCCTCTTCCTCTTTCAGTGTGTATGCACACACAGTTTTTACAAAGAGCTTTAATTAATTTGGTTAGGAATTCATCAGACCTGGGATGCCAAGAAGTTTAATTTTAAGGCCACATCAGTTTTAAAGAGGTAGTAGGTACAGCTCAGAGAAATTGGTATTTGCAGGATCAGAACTTTAATATCCTATTAATCACACCAATTTTCTCCTGATTAATCACAGAACCATAATAAAAAGAGAAACTTTGCAAATAAAATCAATGACCTTGGAAGTACAACTGTCTGTATTTAATTTTGGCAAGTGGGTCATGTTCAGTGTGGAAAAGCAGTAAAATATCCACAGTTGAGCTGGGTGTTGCACAGCAAAATGGGGTGGGGATGGAGTTAGGGCTCAGCCCACCTCCCTTCTTCTCACACAGACCTCCCAAGGCACAGTGACATCATACATCTTATCACTTGTAGCATTTACTTTTCAATTGCAGTCTACTTCTTGAAATTGCTTTCTTTTATTGCAATTTGACTTTTGAGGGATGATTATTCCTGTGGTTACAGATTCATTCATGCCACAAATATTATTAAGGCCCTCAAGACCTCAGTCAGCATGATGACCTGGGGGATAGAGTGGTAGACCCTGCAGATGCGCCTTTTACCTTCATTGACCTTGGGATTGAGAGGAGAGAGACCTCAGAGCACTGCCATGGAAACCTCTGGTTGCAGAGGTGATAAAGTGAAGAAGAGAAAGCATAGGAGCTATGTTAATAGAAAAGGAGATTGTCCGTAAGTGATTGTCCTGTGAATGATCTTATTATAACTCCCAGATTTCTTTCATCTTCCTTGAGGCCACTCTATTTGCCCCACCAACATCTCTTCCATGCTTCTGTGTGTTTTTTAAATTTTAATTAATTCATTCATTTTTAATTGTGGTAAAATACATATGACATAAAATTTACCGTCTTATCCATTTTTAAGTGGACAGTTCAGCAGTAGTAAGTACCTTTACATTGCTGGGCAGTCACAGCCTTCGTCCAACCCTAGAACTCTTTTCATCTTGCAAAACTGAACCTCTACACTCATTAAAAACAACTCCCCACTCCCTCTCTTCCTGGCCCCTGGGGACCACCGTTCTGCTTTCAGTCTCTGTGAATCTGATGCTGGTAGGCACTGCTTGTAAGTAGAGGCACACAGTATGTGTGTTTGGGGCCTGGCTTATTTCACTTCGTATAATAGCTCTAAGTTTTGTCCATGCTGTGGCAAGTGTTAGACTTTCCTTCCTTTTTAAGGCTGAATGAGAGTCCGTTGCGTGTACGTACCACATTTTGTTTATCCACTGATGGGCACACAGGCTGCTCTGCCTCTTGCCTATTGTGCATAATACTGTCGCAATAGTGTAGTGAAGCCGCTCAGACCCGTCCAACTCTTCACGACCCCGTGGACTGTAGCCTACCAGGCTCTCCATCCATGGGATTCTCCAGGCAAGAATACTGGAGTGGGTTGCCATTTCCTTCTCCAGGGGATCTTCCCCACTGAGGGATCGAACCAGGGTCTCCCACATTGCGGGCAGACGCTTTAACCTCTGAGCCACCAGGGATAAGGTGTGCATAAATAGCTCTTTGAGACTCTGTGTTCAGTTCTTCCGGGTGAATACCTAGGAGTGGAACTGCTGGATCCTGCAGCACTTCCATGTTTCATTTGATGAGGAATGTGTGTGTATTTTGTACTCGGTTTCTGTTCTGACATAACCACACTGTCTCCGGCCAGTACACACTTGGTGGCCAGTACAAGGCATGCCTGATTTATATGGTTTCTTTTCTTTCTTTTTTAAAATATTTATTATTTTTTAAAAATATAAATTTATTTATTTTCTCCGTTAAGAGGCTTGTGCCAACACCCTGGTGCACTTCTGAGTGTTCTTTTTTCTTTCCTGATCCACTCAGAACTCAGCTAAGACCCCCCGCCCCCAAGGCAGTCTCTTTAAGGCACATACACATTGTCTTTTCTGGATTCAATTCATTGAGTCGTAGATTCCTAATTATGGCAGATAAATGAGTTTAAGAGAATCAGTGATAACTTAAATATCAAAGGAATGAAAAGCTCTTTGCTTAAAGTGTATGTAGAAACTATAAATGATGAGAAAGTCAAGGCCATCAACCTCAAAAGCCTTTGCAATGCCCACCGTCTCCTCCCACCCCCACAAGTTTCTAAAAGCTTTCCTTGCTTTCCAACCTGCCTTTAATTGATTCTTCTTTTCCTTAAACTTGAACATTGAAGATAATGAAAAAAGCCATTTCTTATTCTACTCTATTGTTTTTCTGAGCTGTTTCATTACTAGTTTCAAAACTTGTTGTTTTCTACTATTTTTCCTGCAAATGTGCAGAATTTCAATTACCTTAAGATCCCTTCCAACCCTGGAATCCAATAATTTTGTATTATAGAATAAATAAGCCTTCTGAGGGATAACTTACAAACTTAACCACAGTTGATAAGATTTTTTTCTCTGTGGGGAAATCTTCCTTGAGACTTGGATTCTAACCAAATGACTTCTAAATAAGTATTTAGAAAATAGTTCTTTTGTAAGTAGGACCATTCAAATTATAAACTCTTTTGGGTACTGAACTGTTTTACATACAATCATCTCTTCCAAAATACCTACTAAGATGCCTTACACAAAGCTTGGTGGATAGCAGTTAAAAGACTGAGAGACTCCACTTTCTCTCTGGGAAATTCACATTTGGTGTTACAGAGCTTCTCAAGCCTTCTGTTGTGCAGCTGAGGTCAATTTCTACTTGCTTTGTCCTTTGTTAAGCCAGAAGCTGATGATTTACAAAATATCTAATGCATCTTTTTTTACTTTTCTGCTCAAAACTATTCTTTAATTTTAATTTTATTTACATTGAAGTGTAGTTGATGTTCTGTATTATATAAGTAATAGGTGTGCGGGCATGCATGCTGTTGCTTCAGTCATATCCAACTCTTTGTAACCCCAGGGACTGCAGCCCGCTAGGCTCCTCTGTACATGGAATTCTCCAGGCCAGAATACTGGACTGGGTTGCCATGCCCTCTTCCAGGGAATCTTCCCGACCCAGGGATTGAACCCATGTCTCTTGTGTCTCCTGCATTGGCAGGTGGGTTCTTTACCGGTAGTGCCACTTCGGAAGCCCTAAGTAATAGGTATAGAATATAGTGATTCACAATTTTAAAGGTGTAACTCCATTTTTATAATTAGAAATATTTCTATTTATAGAAATATTTATAAATAGAAAAATAGGATACTTATACAGTTCCATTTATAAAATGTATAAACTCAACTTATGAAATAGTATCTATATTCCTTGTGTTGTACAATATATCTTTGTAGCTTATTTTATACACATGTTTGTACCTCTTCATTTCCTATCCCTTTATTACCCGCCCCCCCATCCCATCCCCTTTCTCTCTCCTCCCTGGTAACCACTAGTTTTTTGTCTATATCTGTGAGTCTATTTCTTTTTGTTAGAATCACTAGTTGTATTTTTCAGGTTTCATATATAGCTGATATCATACAGTATTTGTCTTTCTCTGATTTATTTCCCTTTGCATTATTCCTCCCAAGTCTATCTATGTTATTACAAATGGCAAAATTTCATTCTTTTTATAGCTGAGTCGTATGCCACTGTGTATACATATGTGTGGCATGTTCTTTTGCTCAGTTGCGTCTTACTCTTTGTGACCCCATGAACTGCAGCCCACCAGGCTCCTCTTCCATGGGATTTTCCAGGCAAGAATACTGGAGTAGATTGCCATTTCCTTTTCCAGGGTGTTTTCCTGACCCAGGGGTTGAACTGGCGTGTCTCTTTTGTCTCCTGCCTTGTAGGCAGATTCTTTACCACAAGTGCCACCTGGGAAGCCTGTGTATATGTATATACCACTTATTTACCAATTCATCCGTTGGAGGGGCTTCCCTGATGGCTCAGTTGGTAAAGAATCTGCCTGCAATGCAGGAGACCCTGGTTTGATTCCTGGGTCGAGAAGAACTGCTGGAGAAGAGATAGGCTACCCACTCCAGTATTCTTGGGCTTCCCTTGTGGCTCAGCTGGTAAAGACTCCACCTGCAATGCGGGACACTTGGGTTTGATTCTTGGGTTGGGAAGATCCCCCGGAAGAAGGGAAAGGCCACCCACTCCAGTATTCTAGCCTGGAGAATTCCATGGACTGTATAGTCCTTGGGGTCACAGAGAGTCAGACACAACTGAGTGACTTTCACTTTCTTTTCCATTCGACACTTAGGTTGCTTCCATTGCTTGGCAACTGTAACTAATGTGCTGTAAACATTGGGGTGCACATATCTTCTCGAATTAATGTTATTTTTCAGGTATATACCCAGGAGTGAGATTGCTGGGTCATATGGTAGTTCTAGTTTTTTTTTTTTTTTTTTTTTTGAGAAATCTCTGTACTATTTTCCACAGTGATTACACTAATTTACATTTCCACCAGCAGTGTACGAAGGTTCCCTTTTCTCCACATCCTCACCAACATTTGTTATTTTTGGTCTTTTCAACGATAGCCACTCTGACAGGTGTGAGGCGATATCTCAGTGTGGCTTTGGTTTGCGTTTCCCTGATGACTAGCAATGTTGAGCATCTTTTCACCTACCTGTTGGCCAACTAGAAGAAACTGATTTTAAATGCCATTAGGTTTTAAAAATTTGTGAAATGTCAACCGTACAGGAAAGTATTGATTTATATACCGTATTTTAAGAACTATGTACCATATATCCATCATTTACAATGAACAGATATTGACATTTTGCCATATTTGCTTCAGATAGCTTTTTTCTTTGGGAAATAAAATACCACAGTTAAAAATTTCTCTACACTGACCCCTTTCCTTCTCCCTTCTTCCCTCTTTCCCTCTCCAGAGAGAACCAACCTCCTTAAGTTGGCTTGTTTGATTTTCACCCATAATTTTATATTTTACTATATTTATATGCTTCCAAACAATGCAGTTATTGTTCCATGCATTGAAAGAGACAGAAGTAGTAAAATAAATAGTAAAAACTATACACAGCCTTTGGTAATTTGCTATTCTTACCTAACATCAATTTTGAAATCTATCCATGTTGATGCATATGAATCTAACACATATACATTAACCGTTGTATCTAACACATATACATTAACAGTTGATTTTCCCTTTCTTTCTTTATGGATAAGGTTTCCTAAGAAGCAGAACCTAAGGCCAAAGCTGGCATGGAGACCAAAGCTTCTTAGAGAGTTTGGTCCCAAGGAAGTAGGAGTGAAGAAGGGCAGGAGTCAGGAAAGGTGGGAAAGCTGATGTAAGGATGCTGCCTCCCATCAGGGATGCTTATTGCTGAATTTTGCAGGACCCATCACATTATACAAACTTCTGTGTCTCAAGACAGTCTGTGGGGAGGGAGAAGAATTTAACCATCATCTATCTCCCATTTACCAAAGATTTGCCTTATGTAGGGTGTCAGAATTAACAAATAAAAATATAAAGACATCACTTAAATTTGAATTTCAGATAAACAACAAATAATTTTTAGCATAAGTATATCCCATGTGAGATTAGGACATACTTATGGTGAAAAGTTATTTGTTGTTTTTCTGAAATTCAAATATTTCAGATAAAATATCACGTATTTTTTTCTGGCAACCCCAGCTTTACTGGGTGTTAACACCCTGTGCTGCCTGAGAGTGCCTGTGGGAATGTCTGGCCCTGGCATGATAGCTTGCACATCAGAGAATTACAAGCTTGTTGTTGGAAGATAGCTTAAAGGCCATCTAGAAGGGTAGTTCTCAGTATTTTTTCCACTTCCATGCTTCTGAGGCTCATAACACAATCCCACTCATAGTAATGACTGATAATAATAATGAATGGTATCTCACTGGGGCATATGTGAGTATCAAATGAGAATCTGGTGATAGAGGCATTGTGTGTGTGTGAGAGAGAGAGAGAGAATGAGCTTAGATCAGGCCAGTGTTGAAAAGCACATATGTTTTGAAAATATGTTTAGTCAATTTTAATCTACCCTCCAACAGTTGTATAGCCCAGCCCTTCAACAAATCACTGATTGCCTTTGGGGACCATGGAAGGCTCTCCATGGAAGGCTCTCTAAGGAAGTCACTGCCTGGGCTAAAATTTGGGGCTTGATTAGACATTAAGTGTTGAACAGAAATGGAATTCAGGGAAGCATTTCAAGCTACCAGAACAGCTGTTTCAAAGCCCTCCACGTGGGAAGGCATAGTGTGTGTGGGGGAAAACTGAAAGATGGTGAGACTGGCTGAGGAAAGGAGGGGAGGGGTGGAGAGAGATGTGGCTGGAGAGACAGGTGGTGGCTCCTGCAGGGCTTAACAGGCCATGCCAAATATTTTGGACCTTATCCTAATGATTCTGAAAAATCTTAAAATGACCTGCATGGGGAAGAGGCATGAATGAATCTCTCTCTTTTTTTTTTTTTACAAGGATGAGATTTGGATAATAGATTTAAGGGGATATCATTAGATGATGAAAGTCTAGTGGGGATGTCATATCAGATTGGATTAAGGAACAGCAGTGATTGACTCAGAGAAGTCTCAGAGAAGGAGGTTGATTCAAAAGATCCTGAGCAGGTTAAATCAACAGGACTTAGTGCTTTGGCAGGGAAAGAGAAGTATTCGTAAAGGATGTGTCTCAGATGTCTGGCTGGATGATAAGTGGTGCCAATCACTGAGACAGAAAACCTTGGAGCCAGGTGGGTGTAGAATTAATGTGGACCTAATTATTATGGCTTGCTTTCAAGACCTCTGAACGGAGATGTTCAAGGCCACTCAATATCTGGTTATGATGTTTTGGAGGAATGATTTGGGCTGAAGCTGGAGGTTGGTGATCCAGCCCAGAGCTGTGAATGAGGATGCCTTAGCATAGAGTGAAGAATAGAGAGAGACCAGACATCCAGGATTTTTCTTAACAGGAACTAGTGTTAATCTGATAAGCTAAATTTTGATCAGATCTCTTGAAAGAACAGATTTCTTTCATTGACAACCAATGGAGCCCTCTAGAGAAATGCCTTAACCGGAATGGACAACTTCTGTGGGAGAAATTTAAGTCATGTGACAGTTTGGGGAGAGTGTATTTGATCAGGCAGGGCCTCATGGTGTCTCATAAGTCACACTGGGATGGAAGCTGCTTTCTGGTTCTACAACCATGATATCTATTCTGTTCCTTCACATATGTGTACTAGACAGAGGGTGAGCCGAGAGTCACTTACGACATTTACACTAAAGAATTTGTAAGACCAGCTAAACAGAGTACAGTTTTCTCTTTCATGAGAAAGATGCAAATAAGAGAGGAATGGGCAGACCCAGGACTTTTTTGGTGGTAAAGAAACTCATAGAGGGTCTCCTGGCATCATTACAACTTAGCACCATCTCGTACACCTTCTCTATCTTCTACAGCTTTAAACTGTGATCCCTGAGGACAATCATGAGTGTCATTTTATTGAGTGTCGGTATGCAGGTCAAGAAGCAACAGTTAGAGCTGGACATGGAACAACAGACTGGTTCCAAATGAGGAAAGGAGTCTATCAAGGCTGTATATTGTCATCCTGCTTATTTAACTTATATCCAGAGTACATCATGCGAAATGCTGGGCTGGATGAAGCATAAGCTGAAATCAAGATTGCCGGGGAAATATCAATAACATCAGATATACAGAAAACACCACCCTTATGGCAGAAAATGAAGAACTAAAGAGCCTCTTGATTAAAGAGAAAGAGGAGATTGAAAAAGTTGGCTTAAAACTCAACATTCAAAAAACTAAGATCATGGCATCCGGTCCTATCACTTAGTGGAAAATAGATGGGGAAACAATGGAAATAGTGACAGACTTTATTTTTGGGGCTCCAAAATCACTGTAGATGGTGACTCCAGCCATGAAATTGAGAGATGCTCCTTGGAAAACAACTACGGCCAATGTAGAGAGCATATTAAAAAGCAGAGGCATTACTTTGCCAACAAAGGTCCATCTAGATGGTTTTTCCAGTAG
The DNA here is from genome assembly GCA_917880005.1 of Nanger dama. NCBI lineage: Eukaryota > Metazoa > Chordata > Mammalia > Artiodactyla > Bovidae > Nanger > Nanger dama. The sequence continues at coordinate 11,430,450 of CAKJTW010000029.1, read as the reverse complement.
TCATGTGTGGATGTGAGAATTGGACTATAAAGAAAGCTGAGCACTGAAGAATTGATGCTTTTGAACTGTGGTGTTGGAGTAGACTCTTCAGAGTCCCTTGGACTGCAAGGAGATCCAACCAGTCCATCCTAAAGGAGATCAGTCCTGAATATTCATTGGAAGGACTGATGCTGAAGCTGAAACTCCAATACTTTGGCCATCTGATGTGAAGAACTGACTCATTGGAAAAGACCCTGATGCTGGGAAAGACTGATGGCAGGAGGAGAAAGGGACGACAAAGGATGAGATGATTGGATGTCATCACTGACTCAATGGACATGAGTTTGGGTAAACTCCAGGAGTTGGTGATGGACAGGGAAGCCTGGTGTACTGCGGTCTATGGGGTCACAAAGAATTGGACACAACTGAGTGAATGAACTGACTGTTTGAGTGTCTTGGGGATTTCCAGGTGGCACTAGTGGTAAAGAACCCACCTGCCAATGCAGGAGTCATAAGAGATTTGGGTTTGATCCCTGGGTTGGGTAGATCCCCTGGAGGAAGGCATGACAACCCACTCCAGTATTCTTGCCTAGAGAATCCCATGGGCAGAGGGAGCCCAGTGGCCTATAGTCCATAGGGTTGCACACAGAGTCAGACACAACTGAAGTGACTTAGCATGCGTGCACTGCGGGTCTTCTATGTATCAAACACATGGAACTTCTATGGTGTACATATTATTATATTCATTTCAAAAATAAACAAAAACAGAGGCTCAAAGTGCTTAGTAATCTGTGTAATGTCTCACATTGCTAGTAAGAGTCAGCCTGGGGATTTGATTATAAGTCTGACTCTCAAACAATGCCATCTCCTATTCACTTTTCTCTTAAGTGCACAGCATGAAGAAGCCCTACAGGTTAGATGAGACTGAATTCTAAAACAAAGATCCATTCTGTTCCCTAGCATTCACTTTGTGATATAGGAAAGTGGATTCAGATGTTTTGGACTTCATTGGATGAAAGGGTTGTTAGGGAACTAGCCTTTCTTTAACTAGAAAATTCAATTAACTAGAACACTCCATTCCCCCATATACTCCTGTTAATTGCTGTTTTACTGGTGCCATGGGGGAGAAGAGATGGGATTGCTCTGGGGAAAGAGAACGCGCAAATGCAAAGTCTGAGCATCCCACGGGTTTTTGAGGATAAATCATCTGGTTAAGATGGGAGCTTTCTTTAGTACTTGACATTTTTACTGACTTTGAATTAAAATCAAATGCCACCCATGAGTTCTTCACATCAGAGTGGCATCACTGGGAATGATCCCTGTGCTTCCTCTGGGTTTCAAGCTGCATACTGGGAAATTTTCCTGGTTCTGTTGGGCCGGTCGGCATTGTCACTATTTCTCCCCTGATGCCATTTTGGTTCCTAAGTCAGAGGGTTATTAATTTTTACTGTGCATTTAGACCTGAGAAATTTTGTGTAATTGTGACCTCACTGTTTGAATAGCCTTCTTCTTAAAAGTGGAAAGAAAGAGGTAAAAATGTCCAAACACTTCTAAGCCAGCCCTTTAAGTACACATGGGTTTTGTGCTCATCTGGCTATTTTCAAGCAGGGCTTTCCATGGGGAAAGAACAGTGGGAATAAACACTCTTCCAGGGACCTGCCCAGGGGTGTCATTTCAGAGCAATTAGAAGTCCCAGGGTATTGGATGTCACCAAATCTGAAGCTACTCCAAGATGTAAACTGTTTAGTAGAGGGAAAAGACACCTGCTGTTCTGCCAGGCTGCATCTTCAGACCTGAGGAACAAAGGGTCCAATAATAATAATACCACTTACGGCAATCCCAGCTGGGATTCTCTGTGTGGGGGCTGTGTGCCAGGCTCAGAGCTAAGGGAGCTGACATTTCTCCTTTCTCTTCCTTTTCACAGTAACCCTCTTGGATGAATACTGTGTGGGTCGCTGCATATCCTCTGGACCCCACGTCTTGCATCAGCTCCTATTGTAATGGTTGGTTATGAGCAGGCTTCTGACAACCCATTCCAGTATTCTTGCCTGGAGAGTCCCTTGGACAGAGGAGCCTGGCAGGCTACAGTCCACAGGGTCGCAAAGAATTGGACATGACTGAAGCGACTTAGCACGTACGAGCAGGTGAGCTTTGTGTGGGTACAGAGAGGGACATATCCTAAGTCTCTCTACCTTTCTCTTCCCACCTTGAGGTGAGGGCTTCCCGTCTCTCTACCTTTCTTTTCCCACCTTGAAGCTTCTCTTATACTTGGGGTTGGGAGCCGAAGCTCAACCCAGAAGTGCAGGAGTTAGTGCTTACGTGACTACCTTTGACTAATAGGGACAAGAGTGCCTAGATAAACACTTCCTCCTTCCGTCTCCAGGCGGACACTTCTGAGATCTATTTTACAAGCCTCAGAAGGTGCTTTTGAATTGTGGTGCTAGAGAAGACTCTTGAGAGTCCCTTGCACAGCAAGGAGATCCAACCAGTCCATCCTAAAGGAAATCAGTCCTGAATATTCATTGGAAGGACTGATGCTGAAACTGAAGCTCCAGTACTTTGGCCACCCAATGCAGAGAGGCCAGTTCATTAGAAAAGACACTGATGCTGGGAAAGACTGAGGGCAAGAGGAGAAAGGGGTGGCAGAGAAGGAGATAGTTGGACAATATCACTGACTCAATGGACATGAGTGTGAGCTAACTCCAGGAGATAGTGAAGGACAGGGAAGCCTGGCAGTGCTGCAGTCCATGGGGTCACAAAGAATTGGAGATGACTGAGCGACTGAACAAGAGAAGGTCACAGTGGGGTGAGCACAGTCACCCGTAACCCTGGTAGCTCAACCACACCCTGTGGTGCTGTTCTCCTGGCCCCCTTGCCTGCTTCGGTGAACACTCTTCAGGGAAGCCTCATCTCAGGCTCTCCCCTGCGCTGTGGGGAAGTGATGGGGACACAGGCTGGACGAATATCATGGGGATTCTCTAAAGCCGCTTGACCCTCTTTGCTGCTTCTCCCGCAGCACCCATTGGCAACTCTATGCTCTCCAGCTCCTAACAGGAAGGGCTCATGATGGCTTTCTTATCAAGGGAGCAATCCACTGTTGTTTTTTTACCCAAATGTTGCTGCTGCTGGTTCTCTGGGGGCCTGCAGAGCTGTTATCTTTGACTCTCAGTTCAGAAATTTGCAAGCACTACCCTTTTCGAATAGCCCCTGGCCCCCAGTCCCAGCCCCAGTCCAGATGTCTGACACAGGGGACTGTCTGTGTTGGAACCTATGACCAACTCTTAAATGGTGATCCTAAAATCATGTTTCGTTGGATCTCTCTAGTGGTGCAGTGGATAGGAATCCACCCACCAATGCAGGGGACATGGGTTTGATCCCTGATCTGGGAAGATTCCACACGCGGCAGAGCAACTGATGCCGTGAGCCACAGCTGCTGAGCCTGCGTGCCTAGAGCCTGTGCTCCGCAACACAGGCGCCACCCCCATGAGAAGCCCGAGACGAAGAGTAGCCCCTGCTGGCCACAACTAGAGAAAGCCAGCAGGCAGCAACAAAGACACAGTACAACCAAAAAAAAAAAAAAAAAATCTGGTTTTGTTGCTTTTCACCTTTTATCTTTTTCACTAGGAATTGTGGGAATTCTGGAGAGACTCCCAGGTGGGCAGATTGTGAGACCTGCCTGGGTCTGTGGTTTTCGCTGTGTCCTCTTCAGGGAGAGATCTCAGCTCTAGTCTGCTCCCAGCTTGGTGTGCTCTTATCCTCATGTCACAGATTAGGAAACTGAGGCCTGGGGAAGCTCAGGAAAGTAACTTGCCCAGGGTCAGGTAGGTCCCAGCTGGCATTCATAACCGGGTTCCCCTGGCTCTGGCTCCCACTTTCCCACACTGCCCTCCACGGCCTTCCTCCAGGATGGGTCTTCTTTGTGAGCTCCCCTTCCAGGAATACCAGCGGAAGGCAGCTCCGCTGAGACATCTGAGAAGGAATCTGAACCTGGAGACAAAGAACCTGTGGTGAAAACTTAGTACGCTCCATATCCTCTCTGTTTGCATCTTTGTTGTCCCTCGTCTATTGCAGCACGGCAGTTTAAAAACGTTTTTTAAAAATTAAAATAATTTGGCTCAAGGTTATGTGCCAGCCTGGATGGGAGGGGGCTCTGGGGGAGAATGGATACATGCATATGTATGGCTGAGGCCCTCGCTGTTTCCCGGTAACTATGATAGCACTGTTAATCAGCTATACCCCAGTACAAAATGTTTTTGGTGTTAAAAAAAAATTTTTTTTTAATTATTGAAGGATAATTGCTTTCAGTTCAGTTCAGTCGCTCAGTCGTGTCTGACTCTTTGTGACCCCATGGACTGTAGGACACCAGGCTTCTCTGTCCATCACCAACTCCCAGAGCTTGCTCAAACTCGTGTCCATTGCTTTGGTGATGCCATTTAGCCATCTCATCCTCTGTTGTCCCCTTCTCCTGCCTTCAATCTTTTCCAGCCTCAGGGTCTTTTCCAATGAGTCAGTACACATCAGGTGGCCAAAGTATCGGAGTTTCAGCTTCAACATTAGTCCTTCCAATGAATATTCAGGACTGATTTCCTTTAGGATGGACTGGTTGGATCTCCTTGCTGTCCAAGGGACTCTGAAGAGTCTACTCCAACACCACAGTTCAAAAGCATCAACTCTTTGGCGCTCAGCTTCTGTTATGGTCCAGCTCTCATATCCATGCATGACCACTGGAAAAGCCACAGCCTTGACTAGACGGGCCTTTGTGGGCACAGTAGGGCTGTAGGTGCTGTGTCAGCGTCTGCTGTGCGGCACAGTGAGGCAGCTGTGTGTGTGCATCTTGCCCCACCCTCTCAAGCCCACCCCCACCCCCTACACCCGCTCCCTCATCCCACCCGTCCAGGTCATCACAGAGCGTGGAGCTGAGCTCCCTGTGCCATAAGCATGGAAGCTGAGTGACATGCTCACCATGAGAAGGGCTTGTGTGCTTATCCATGGGGGCAGGAGAGGCAGGTACCTTCTGGAGCCAGGACCCTGGCAGAAGAAGGGGAGCTGAGTGGGCGGGCCAGGGGCCGCAGGCAGGGGGAAGGAAGGCAGGAGTGGACGTGAGCCTGCAGCTTCAGGGCCGGGAGGCCAAGGCGCAGCTCCGGGCCTAAGCAGGCGGCCTGGGTTGTGGTGGTAAAGCACCAGCGTGGGCAGGGCTGGGCTCACGGGCTGTGACCGGTGCTCAGTTTCACACTGTGCCATCACTGTCTTAAAATTCTGAACAACTTCTGACCAGACCCTGCATTTAATTTTGTACGGGACCCTGAAGACTATGTAGTCCATGCAGAGAGCATGGTTTCCTATCTCTTTCATCTCAAGGAGCCCATCAGAGGCCCCCTACTGATGGGATTTCACAGACTAAAAAGGGCTATTTGCTTCAAAGCTCCTTTCTACTTTCCTTTTGCTTGGGAAGCAAAAGGAGTTAAGGATTAAAGTGCAAATTCCCCTAGGAAAGAGAGTGGTGGTTTAAATGCCTGTTAAAATTTAAAGAGCCAAATGCAGCTGGCTTGCTTGGGAGCAGGTTTCAACCAGGGTGGAGAGAGAGACTGCTCAACTGTACCTGGAGCTTAAGGTGGGGTTGATGGGGGCTGGGACACAGTAGCATCCACCCAAGAAAACCACTCCAGGGATGCTTCTATTGAAGACTCCTTTGAATATCTTCATGACTTCCCAGGTGGCATGAGTGGTAACTGAACCTGCGAGCTAATTCAGGAGCCTGAAGAGACATGGGTTTGATCCCTGGGTGGGGAAGATCCCTTGAGGAGGGCATGGCAACCCACTCCAGTATTCTTGCTTGGAGAATCCCCTGGACAGAGCTTTTCTGAGAGCCCTTCTTAGATGCAACTGAATTAAATTAAAATTTATTCCGCAAACTTCTTTCACTTTGGCTTTAGTCATCTTTTGTGTAATGGGAATCACAGAGAACTTGAAGGGTAGAAGTGAGGATTGAATCAGCCAACTTGCTAGAAATGCGCTGAACACAGGCCATGTCTGCGGCCAGGGTCCGCTTCCATTCTCTTACAGCACCGCGTGTGCTGTGAGTTCCAGGTGATTGAAAGGGCTCATGCATTTATCTGGGTAATCTGGGTCAATACCTACTGTTGAGGGCACTTTCCATGGTGATGATGATATTTCTAGTGACTCTTTGTGGTCGTAAAGGCACAGCCTCCAATTACAACTTTGTTCCAGCTGAGCAAGAGATTTTTTTTTTTTTCTTCCAGGTTGTGAGTATTCCTGAAGAGCCCCCATAAAACTCCCATAGAAACTATGGCTTGACTCTTAAAAGATTCATTTGCTTTAATTTACCTACATGAGTCCATATGAGCTACTTGAGTATTGCTCTTGGGGGATCCTATTCTGGGGATCCATCTATGCCATGCTGGTTTTTTATTGGGGCCTCATGTGTGTGTGTGTGTGTGTGTGTGTGTGTGCATGTGGGCACACATGGGTCAACCTTTTTCTTCCTGTTTAAACATAATTTGTTACTTGGATGTACTCACAGGAAAAAAAATAATAAAGTTCCTAGTTTGTTTTTCATCAGCAAATGTACTTCCAGGCATGTTCTCTCCTTTATCTTGCTCATTGTTCATAATGTTCTCTGGTAGTGATAATCTGATGAGGGACATGTAGCTTAAGAAAAACGGTGCGTCCCTCTGGTGGCCGTTCAGTCACTAAGTTGTGTCTGATTTTTGCAATCCCATGGACTGTAGCCTGCCAGGCTCATCTGTCTATGGGATTCTCCAGGTGAGAATACTGGAGTGGGTTGCCATTTCCTTCTCCTGAGAGTCTTCCCGACCCAGGAGTTGAACCCACGTCTCCTGCATTGCAGGCAGATTCTTTACCAGCTGAGATATGAGGGAAGCCCCATTTAATGGGTCAGAGAAGGTGTTTTTGGCTTGGATAAGTGTTTAGTCTCAGCTTACACCAGTTTACACCAGACTAGAATTTATAGATGATGTGAATTTAAAATGAAAACCAAACTCAAACAAAACAGAAATCATTCCAGTTATTCAAGCTCTTTATTTTTCCTTTAAAAACTGTGCAAGCAATTCATATTTGTTGTTAGAATATTAGAGGGTGAAAATTAGCAAAAAATAAAGATAAGAAAGAGAATCTCTGGTAATGTCTTCCCTGCCTCTCAACTCTGCTTCGGCCTTGAGGACAGAGGAACCTGGTGAGCTGCAGTCCATGGGATTGCAGAGTCGAATGAGACTAACACAACACCTGGTAGTTTCTTTTTAACTTTTTGATGAGCCTCTGCCGATTTATATTCCCCACCAACGGTGCATAAGGATTGTCTTTTCTCCAGGTTCTTGTCAATACTTGTTTCTTTTCTGGCTTTTGTTTTGATAATAGTCTTTTTAACAGGTGAGAAGTGATATCTTCTTGTGGTTTCGATTTGCATTTCCCTGATGGTTAGTGATATAGATAGTGATATAGAACATCTTCTCATGTATCTGTTAGCCATTTGTACATATTCTTTGGAAAAATGTTCATTCAAGTCTTCTGCTCAATTTTTGAATTTTTTTTTCTTTTTGCTTTTGAATTGTAGGAGTTCCTTATATATTTTGGGTATTAACCTCTTATCAGATGTTTTGGGAATATTTTCTTCCACAATTGTGAAAAGGTGTTGAATTTTGATGAAAGATTTTTTCTGCATCTGTTGAAGTGATCACACAACTGGTTGGTTCTGCTAATGTATGGTATCACATTTATTGATTTGGGGACAGTGAACCATTTTTGCACCTCAGGGATGAATTCCACTTTGTCACACTGTCTGTTTCTTTTAGTGTGTTGTTGAATCTGGTTTGCTAATATTTTGTTGAGGATTCTCGCATCTATGTTCACTAGGATACTGGCCTGCAGTTTTCTTATGATGTCTTTGTCTGGCTTTGGCATCAGGGTGATGCTGGCCCCATAAAATGAATTTGGAAGTGTTTCCTCTTCTATAGTTTGAGGAAAGTTTAAGCAGATATTATTGGTATTAATTATTTAAATGTTTGATACAATTCACCTGTGAAACCGTTTGGTCCTGAGGTTTTCTTTATTGGGAGATTTTTGATTACTGATTCAATCTCCAAATTTGTCATTGGTCTGTTCAAGCTTTCTGTTTCTTCTTAGTAGGTTGTATGTTTCTGAAATTAATCCACTTCTTCTAGTTTGTTCAATTTGTTGATGTATAATTGTTCACAAGTATCTCATGATCTTTACTTCTGTGGCATCAGTTGTAACGTCTCCTTTTCCATTTCTCATTTTATTTGAGTCTTCTCTCTTTCTCGCTTCATTTCTCTTTTTCTCTTCTCTTTCTTCATAGTCCGGGATAAGGGTTTGTCAGTTTTGTTTATCTTTTCAAAAACCAGCTCTTAGTTTCATTGATTGTTTTCCTATTGTCTTTTTATTTTCGCGCTAATCCTTATTATTCCTTTCCTTCTGGTAACTTTGGATTTAGTTTGCTCTTCTTTATCTAGTTCCTTTAGGTATAAAGTTAGATTGTTTCCTGAGATCCTTATCCTTTTTAATGTAGGCCTTTATTGCTATAAACTTTTCACTTAGCACTGCTTTTGCTGAGTCTCATAAGTTTTGATCTGTTGTGTTTTCATTTTTGTCTGCCTCGAGGTATTTTTAAAATTCCCTTTTGATCTTTTCATTTGGCCCAATATTTGCTTAAGAGTGTGCTATTTAATTTCCCTATATTTATAAATTTTCCCATTTTCCTTATGTTACTGATTTCTAGTTTTAATCCACGGTGGTTGGAAGAGATATTTGGCATGCTTTCATCCTTTTAAAATTTGTTAAGTCTTGTTTTATAAGATAGCATGTGATCTATCCTGGAGAATGTTCCTTCTGTGCTTGAGAGGAATGTGTATTCTAGCAGGGTCGTGCCAGTTGTTGAGATGTGTGAGCTGGTTTCTTTGTTCTTACCTGCCTCTGCACAATCTGCCATGCTGATTCCCTCAGTAAAATGGGTGAGATGAGACAAAGGCGGGCCTCTTGGGCAGCACCGTTACAGGCTGAGGAGGCTGAAATCGTGAGCCCATGCGATTTGTCTTGACCCTGATTAGTGCTGGCTTGTGTACTAAGTTCCTTCAGTTGTGTCTGACTTTCTGCAGCCCTATGGACTGTAGCCCGCCAGGCTCCTCTGTCTGGGGGCTTCTCCAGGCAAGAACACTGGAGTGGGTTGACATGCCCTCGTTCAGGGGATCTTCCTGACCCCGGGACTGAACCCGCGTCTCATGTCTCTTGCGTGGCAAGTTCCTTACCACTAGTGCTGGCTTAGGGGATACATAATGCAGGTAAAGAGCAGCTGTTCTTTTTGTTCATTTCATTGCAGCTGTACTTGGATTTTGTGCTCTGCTGGCATGCTGGACCTCTCAGCTGGACTCTGGAGCTCTCATAAAGTTGTCTTCATCTGGGCATGGCAGTTAGATTAGTGTTTCTGTGGAAAGGATGAGGCTTGGAAATTTTTTTTTTCCTTTAAAAGATATTTATTTATTTGAGGGAGCTTCCCTATAGCTCAGTTGGTAAAGAACCTGCCTGAAATGCAGGAGACCTGGGTTCGATTCCTGGATCAGAAAGGTCCTCTGGAGAAGGAAATGGCAACCCGCTCCAGTATTCTCGCCTGGAGAATCCCATGGACAGAGGAGCCTGGTGGGCTACAGTCCATGGGATGGCAAGAGTCAGACATGACTTAACAACTAAACCACCACCAGAGTGAGGCACTGCTTTTCTTAAGCTACATGTCTTTCATCAAATTATTACTACCAGAGAACATGTTCATCTGTGGATGATGGTTACATTCTTGTTTCTGTGGAAAGGATGAGGCTTGGGAATTTTTTTTTTACTTAAAAATATTTATTTTTAATTGCGGGATAATTGCTTTATAATATTGTGTTGGTTTCTGCCGTATATCGGCACAAATCAGCCACAAGTATAGGTATGTCCACTCCCTCTTGAATCTTCCTCCCACCTCCCACCCTATCCCACCCCTCTAGGTTATTATAGAGCCTCGGATTTGAACTCCTTGCATCATGCAGTGAATTTCCACTGGCTGCCTGTTTTACATATGGTGAGGTATATGTTTCAATGCTCCTCTCTCAAATCATCCCTTCTCCTTTCCCCACTGTGCCCGCAAGTCTGTTCTCTATGTCTGTGTCTTTTGCTGTCCTGCAAATAGTTTTATCAATACCATCTTTCTAGATTCCATATATATGTGTTAATATATGGTATCTGTCTTTCTCTGTCTGCCTTACTTTGCTCTGTATAATAGGCTCTAGGTTCATCCACTTCTTTAGAACAGAGTCAAATGAATTCCCTTTTATGGGTGAGTAATATTCTGTGGTGTTTGATAAGAGTAGATAGGGTATTGCCTGAAAGTTTCTGACTTGTTAGGCTGCCCTTTTCCTCGTTCTTTGGCTGGACCAAGCCGCCTCTTGTTCTGAGTATTTTGTCTGCACTCATTGGCCTTTCTGAGTTGCAGGCTTCGTCATCACCACCACCCAGTCTGAAATTCATGTGGCAAAAACAAAACCTGGGGAACTCATCTCTGGGTCTTAAGGTTCCTAGCTAGCCTGTCTTCCTCCCTCCATCTTTCAGAGACTTCCTACCTTTGTTTTATATATAATGTCCAGAGTTTTTAGCTATATTCAAGGAGCGGAATAGTGAATGTACGTCTGCTCCATCTTTGCAGAGGCAGAGATCTCCTTGCTGGTGTTAGTATGTATTTGTATATATATCACATTATAAAAATATATGTATATCATAGAAGTGAAGAAGTGAATTTAACATACAAAGAGTGTTTACTACTGGGGAGTCAGTTTTTTAAAATATAAATATTTATATATTTAGTGCTTTTCTATTTTATCTTTTACATGTAAAACTTTAAGCCAGTGTTTATCAAAGGATAGCTTATAGATCTTAGTCTCTGGGCCCCCTAAGAACTGAATCCTGGGAGTCTCTCTTTATGCCAAATTCTCCAGGTGATTAAATACATGCCAACATTTGAGATCTATAGTTTTATCTTTTTAGAAAAATTTTTTGATGTAAGCTGTGAGGCAGGAATCTCACCTATTTTTTCCCCTAAGAGCTTAGCCAATTGTCTTAAAACTGTTTATTAAATTGCCCTCCTTCCTTCATTGATTTAAAATGCCACCATGATAAAATATTAAATTTATCTATAAATTCAAATATAAATATAAACAGTTGGGTCTGTTTCCAGATTTTCTATTCTGCTTCATTGATCTGTCTGACCATTCTGGCGCCAGTAACTTACTTTTAAAACTGCTGTAACTCGACTCTATGTAGACTTCTGAATGTCGCCCTGCACCAGCCTCTAAAAAGCCTTGTAAGAAACCACTTGCCAGGAGAGAATTAGATGACTCATCTGTGAAAATACTTTATAAATTGCAAGGATCTCTGGCCTCTCAACCCACCCCTGACACCAGCACTTCCTAAAACACTGATCTCATCCTGTCCCTTCTTGACTCCAGAACCTTAGTCATAAGATGAAGCTCATTATCCTGACATCCAGGGCCCTTCCTCTGCAAACTAGTCTCCATCTGCCTTTCAAAATCACCTCCACTTGCCTACAATTTAATCCTGTTCCTCTAACCAGGTTTACTTACTATCTGTTTTTCAGACGTGGCTGACACATTTCTTGCTTTTTTCTTGTGGTTCTCCCGCTCTTGAAGTGTGTCCTTCAAGATCAAACTCCCTTCCAGAAAGCTTTTTATCTGAATTTTCCAGCTTACCTGACCTCTCTCTGCACTCCCTTTACACTTAACATATGTTGACCTGTGACAGCTCTTGTCTGGTGAGATGACTTTGTTATTTATGCTTCCTGGAGTGTATATATCATCTCACCCAGTGACGCTGTCTTATTCTCCCTTACAGAGGCTTTGCCTTTGTCTGTGTCTGTCCGGTGTCTCCCTAGCAAAATGTGATACATACGGTGGACATTCACTCCATCAGTGTTTCCCACCCAGGTAATACTAGATCTCAAAGAAAGTACGTGATTGACTTGTGTAGGTCAAACCCAGGAGGAGGATTGATCTTGTTTTGCCTCTTTTCAGGTGACTACTCAGTTCAGAGCAAAGTCACAGGCTCTGAAGCCCTGTGTTCTCAGCCATCACTGCTTTATATTAGTGAGCGAGACGATGATCTCATGGGACATGATGATCCTGTGAAGAGATGTAGAAATCCATGACTGTCTTCCTTAGATCCTGGCAAATATCTCCGTGCAGCTCAGCATGGTCTCTACTGGACCGAGGAGAAGATGTTTTAGAGATGTTATCACTGTTCGCCCTGCCCATCACTGTGTACAGGAATTGACCCATGAGGCCTCAGTAGCCATTACAAAAGTTTGTTTAATAAAAGATTTTTTTTTTTTTTTTAATCACTTGCTCCCATGCTTCTGTGGCCACTGCTGACTGGACTGATCAAAGAGTGTGCAGTGATGATCTGGGACAGTCTGGTTCTTACTCTGATCATTGGAACCCAGAAATACGTAGGATCATTGCCAGCTGGGTGTTGGTGCTGCAGCTGAAAGATCCTACAAGCAGAGTGAGTGCCAGGTGGCTGGGATGGCAAAGAGGAACTGAAATATGGAGAATGGGAAGAGAAAGGAGAATGAGCCAAGAAAGGTTTCAGGCAGAGGGATGGCAAGGATATCTGGTCCTGGAACTACACTGAGTCTGGAGGCGGGTATTTATCTGAGCTCTCCTGAGCTAATCGCCCCCACTGCCCAGCCTGCAACGCTGGGTCTCCTCTGTTCCCATCCTGGAATCTTTATGAGATCATTTGAGCCTAATGATAAACCCCATGTTTCATACTTTTTTGGACTAACCTTCAGGGGAGAGGTGAGGCTCTGCCTTTTTCAACCAAATTAGCCTGGATAGAACAGACGACAGTGAAGTGAGTGCCTCCCAGCTGTCTTTCTGTCTGGGAAGAATATACAGTATATTTAAACTATAACAGAAGTCATGTAAGTTAGAAGAGCTGGATGCTCCCACCAAGATTTTAAATCTTTAAAATATTTTATCATGAACTATTTCAAGCATACAGCAAAATAGAAAGAATAATAGAATAAACATCCATCTGCCAAGCAGATTCAACCATTATTAACACTTTTTTTTTCAAATTTGCTTCATCTCTTGTTTTATCATTGCCAAAACATTTTAAAGTAAATTATGGAAAATATAGCACACCACCTTAAAGACTTCAGCATCCATCTCTGAAAGGGGGCGTTTTCCTGCATAGCTACAATGCCATTATCATATATAACCAGGTTGCCATTGCTTTCTTACTATCACTAATAACCTGCCTATATTGAAATACTCATGGTTGTCCTTACATCGTCTTTTATAGATGTTTTCAAGCCAGGATACAAACAACGATGACACTGCATTGGACTGTTATGCCCTTCTGGTCTCTCCACCCAGAACAGTTCATTCCTCTATCTTTTCTTTTTAATGGAGAAATTAGGTCATATATTTTGTAGAATGTCCTACATTCTCGATTTATCTGATTGTTTCCACTTATCAGTAGTATTGTTTCTCTAGTTTCTCTCCTCCCTTTCATTTCGCCACCAAACAAGGTAACTTTAAAGGCTAGGTTGGATTCGAGTTAGATCTTTTGGAGACAGTACTTCACAGGTGATGATGCCGTGTGCTTTGCATCACATCACATCAGAAAGCACAATATACCTGGCTGACTGTCCCGCTGTTAGTGACGTCATATTGCTTACTCTGTAAAGATGGTGCCAGCCAGATCTCTCCATTGTAAGGGAAGACTCTCCCCTTTGTGGTTAGCAAATAAGTCATGGGTGATACTGATCAGTTTCCATTAACCTTTCCCCTCATAATCTTGGTAATCAGTGTTGATCCTTTCCTGAATGGATAAAGTTTCTCACCACCTGGTTCTTTCTGACAATAGATCAGGTTACAAAGGGGAACTGAAAAGACACAAATCTCCTTTACCGGAGGTCATTATACATGTTACTGTTTATTTATTTATTTAGCTGTGCTGGGTTTTAGTTGTCGCATGCAAACTCTTAGCTGCTGCCTGTGGGATCAAGTTCCCTGGCCAGGGTTCAAGCCCTGGGCCCCTGTGTTGGGAGTACAGGGTCTTAGCAACTGAACCACCCCAGAAGTCCCCCATGTTACTGTTAATATGGATGGAGTTACTCTTACCTACTGCAGCCTAATAAACCCTGCCAAGATACAGTGACTTAAAACAACAGTGATTATGGTCTCTGTGGGTCAGAGATTTGGGGAAGTGATGGTTGGGGGCTTCTTGCTTGGGATATTTCAGGCGGTTGTCCTCAGGCAGGGCAGGAGCTGGAAAAGCATAAACTTGCAATATATCAGGAGGCTGGCCAGATGTCTCTCCCTCTTCATGAGCTGAATGGGTTTCCTCACAGCATGGTGGCCAGGGGATGGTAGGACTACTTTACACAGTGGCTCAAAATTCCAACATAGTTCCAGCAAATAAAGTGAAAGTGGCATCATCTTTTGTAACTTAGCCTTGGAGGTCACATAGCTTCACAAACATATTAGTAGACCAGCCATTGGCCCCAGACTCAAGGAGAAAGATCATGGATCCCACTTCTCTATGTTAAGAGTGTCAAAAAATTTGTAGACATGTTTTAAAGCCACCTCATTCTTTTTAAGAAGTATATGTGCAAAGTTCATTTAGGAAGATTTTTAAAATCTTTTTAGAAAAAGACATCTACTTTAACTAACTTTTGTCTTTTTTTGGGAAAAAGAATACAAATCAATCAGAAAACTTTTAATGGAACAGTAAAAAATAAGACAAACAAACAAAAAACAATAAAAGGATGAAATATGTAGATGTGCAAGGTGCCTGGATTGATTCAAGTTCCTTCCATTAAGTCCCATGCTCACTTGCTGGTGGTGAAGATGAAGCATGAAGGACTTTGGTCTTTATAGCTCTAGCTGTTTAGTAAAAAGAAGTTTACAAATCCATCTGAAGAGTCACTTTTCCCCTTGACATTGATTTTAGGAAGACTTGATGGATCACGTCCTTTCATCAGAGCCATTGAGAAACAAGAATTGTTGATGCCTGGCTTTTGTGGCTCTAAAGAGAGAGAGATGCTCTTGAAGTGGACACTTGTGATATCACTTCTTTAAGGAAATAGAGATAAATACTAATACTAGCTTTTCACTTGTTTTCACAGAGAACGCAGATATGCTGTAGTCTGTTGCTTTCTGAAGTTCTGATAGTGTTGGCCTCAGGGAAGGCACGGTAATGAATTTTTAACTCTGGCTGCACAATTGTGGGGGGGTGGGGACACTTTTTGAAAACCCTGATGCCCAGGATGTTCCTCAGAACAATTGAATAAAATCTCTGGGGTTGATCCCCAGTCAGTCATCAGTATTTTTTTCAGCGTTCCCCATGTGATTCCAGTGTGCAGTCTGCATGGAGAACCGTCGCTTTTCAGCTGAGCTTGGCAAACTTCTCGTGCAAATGGCCACAGAAACAAACATTTCTGGTTTTTCGGGCAGCACTGTTTCTGTTGCAACTATTTGCATTTGCGGCAGGAAATCAGCCACAGACAATATGTCACGAAAGGCTGGGGCTGTGTTCCAAAGAAAGGCTATTTACAAAAACAAAAGGTAGCTGGATTGGGGCATGGGCCCTGGTTCGCAACCTCTGGTTTAGAGGACTGGTTGGTTTACAGTTCTCAGGAGCACCATCTTTGTGCGTGGTGCCCTAGATGTGCAGATGTGAAACATGGGGATACTTTTTTCCAGCTATCGTGGCCGACATGGGCAGTTTAAGTGGCAATCTGAGCTGTTCTTTAGTATCTCTTTTTCAAAAGGAAAGAGGTTCATTCACAAGTTATATACATGCTTGCCCGGGCATCCCACCTTCCAGCTCCCCTCTCACCCCACTCTTTTGTCCTGAGGACACAGCTCTCTGGAGCTAGGGTGACTCTAGAGATCCCTCCTTCCTTGCTCCCTCCAGGAGGGCTGAGGTTGCTGATGTTGCTAGATCTGGGACCAGAAGGGCAGAATCAGAGCTCAGGCCCTGCCATCTGGTCTAGAGACTCACTCTGAAACAAAGCAGGACCGTCTGGGGGATTCCTCAGACAGGCCTCCCCCATATCCTCTGCTTTAGCTCCTCTGTGAAGTACCTGGATAACAGTGGTCGATAGAAACTTCTGAGCTGTTTTGTAGATGTGAAAGTGCTTAGTTGCTCAGTCATGTCTGACTCTTTGCAACTCTATGGACTGTTGCTCTCCAGGCTCCTCTGTCCATAGGATTCACCAGGTAAGAATATACAGAGTGGGTTGCCTTTCCTTCTCCAGGGGATATTCCCCTCCTAGGGATTGAACCCAGGTCTCCTGCATTGCAGGCAGATGTGAAAATCCCTTACCAAATGGAAGAGGTGAACTACTTGATGACTGTGAGCCCATAACCCCAGGTCTCCTGGAGCCAAAGGACTGATAAATTTAATCCCAGTGACACCACCCTTTTTCTTCACCATCAGCCAATCAGAGAATTGTGCACAAGCCGATCACAGACCTGAGATATCTCTCCCCTCACCTGACTTTTAAAAATGTCTTTCCAAAAGCTTTCAGGGAGCTTGAGACTTTTCAGGGCATGAGCCCTCTTCATCTTGCAAAGCCTTTCAATAAAACTTTCTCTGCCCTAAACTCCAATGTTTCAGTTTGTATGGCCTCTCTGCGTGTTGAGTCCAAACAAACTTATATCAACAACTCCCACTTTCCAGCTCCCACTTTCCAGCTCCCACTTTTCGCCACTCTGCCTCTTTAGCGTACTCACTGCCATGAATCTTGGGCCTCGGCATGGTCTTAATCTGCCTCCTAAGCACTGTAAATTATTTGAGGCCAGGGTAAGCCATTGTTCTGTGTTCTCCACCCCTGCCTTCCTAGTGCTGTGTCACCTCCCGTTTCTCACAGTCAGTAACACTCCCTTTAACCCAGGTCCTGGCTCAGACGGTAAAGCATCTGTCTACGATGTGGGAGACCCGGGTTCCATCCCTGGGTTGGGAAGATCCCCTGGAGAAGGAAATGGCAATACACTCCAGGACTATTGCCTGGAAAATCCCATGGACAGAGGAGCCTGGTAGGCTACAGCCCATGGGGTCGCAAAGAGTCGGACATGACTGAGCGACTTCACTTCACTTCACTTCACTTCCAAACTAAGCCCCTTAACTTCTCTGCTGGTCAAGGCTCAGCAACCTTCCTAGCCCCAAACCTTAGCTCAAACCTCTCCCACTGGGGCTCAGAGGCCCTATTCTCTCTTTGTCTTATTTGCAGGCCTCTCCATACTTTGGCCACCTGATGAGAAGAGGAGACTGATTGGAAAAGACCCCGATGCTGGGAAAGGTTGAGGGCAGGAGGAGAAGGGTGTGATAGAGGATGAGATGGTTGGATGGCATCACCGACTCATTGGCCATGAGTTTGACCAAGCTCCAGGAGATTGTGAAGAACAGGGAAGGCTGGTGTGCTGCAGTCCATGGGGTCACAAAGAGTTGGACACGACTGAAGGACTGAACAACAACAACTCCGGTCTTTTGGACTTCCCAGGTAGCGCTAGTAGTAAAAAAAAATTAGCCTTCCAACACAAGATACTCAAGAGACATGAGTTTGATCCCTGGGTTGGGAAGCTCCTCTGGAGGAGGAAAAGGTAACCCACTCCAGTATTCTTGCCTGGAAAATTCCATGGGCAGAGGAGTCTGGTGGGCCCCAGTCCATGGGGTCACAAAGAGTCAGACATGACATGCGTGGTCTTTTGGCATCTTAACAGACGGTCCACACTGTGTTATTGTCAGTTCTGGCTTAGTCTTGAGCTGCTTTCCATCTGTGTAATCTTTTGAGTAATCTCATCTGCTCTCATGATTGTGGATTCCAAAAATATAATATTTAAGCAATTGCCTTGTCTTTGTCTGGTATAATTGTAGTTGCCCACTAGCTAAAACAGTCAATTTAAAATTCTTGTTGTATTTCAGAAAACTTAGCACAGAATGACTTGTTCACATTTTGATTGCATTTACTAAATAACTGAATGCTGAATTGATCATCCTTCTTTGCCCTTATACCATTTTCCTTTTAACTATGTCATGTGAATAAATTTCTAGTTGTATGAGGTATAAAAATTATTAAATGGAAAGGTAGGGAAATTTGAGAGATCTGATTTCTTTTGGTCTTAATTCCTGACTGTATTCAATGTCTAGATAATTTGATTCCGAGATGATTCTTGTGAAGTAAATATTGTATATATTCCTGTATAAAAAGATTCATTAGGAATGATCAAATAGGATTTCTCATCAGTTAAACCAGCTTTAAGTGTTAAAACAATTATTTTCTGTCTGGTAAGATTTTTGGTAAAATTGGTTAGAACACAAATGGAAATACTTCTTTTAGAAAGCAGTTTGGTAACATGGAAGTGGTATTCTTACAGTAAAAATGCAGGGTGTGTGATACTACATTTGAATGTATTTACAATGGTTAGATAAAGAAAATAAAAACATTTTCTATGCAAAGATAGGGAGGTGGGATACAGGACATTATAGCTTCGTTGCTGTCATTGTTCAGTTGCTAAGTCACGTCTGATTTTCTGTGACCCCATGGACTGCAGCACACTAGGCTTCCCCGTCCCTCACTATCTCCCAAAGGTTGCTCAGGTTCATGTCCATTGAGTTGGTGATGCTATCTAACCATCTCATTCTCTGCTGCCCTCTTCTCCTTTTGCTTTCAGTCTTTCATATCAGGGTCTTTTCCAATGAGTTGGCTTTTCACATCAGCTGGCCAAAATATTGGAGCTTCAGCTTCAGCATCAGTCTTTTCAATGAATATTCAGGGTTGATTTCCTTTAGGATTGACTGGTTTTATCTCCTTGCTGTCCAAGGGACTCTCAAGAGTCTTCTCCAGCACCACAATTCAAAAGCACAAGTGGAAGCTGCCAAGTTGATTTAAGCCTATGCTTGGAACTAGTACAGCGTTGGTACTCATTATATTGGTCAAAGCAAGTCTTAAGATCAACCCAGATTCAAAGGAATGGGATGGAGGCTCCTCTTCTCGATGGGTGGAGAGGTAATTTGTCTCTTGGGGAATCTCAAACATTGATAGGATTGTAATTTTCTTGAAATAAACCAACTTAAATAATCAATAAATAATATTTGTGTTATTTCAACAAAGGAAATGATAGATATAAAATAATTCTATGAATAGCAAGATACTATAAGAAGTTGAGGTTTAGCTTGATGGAAAAGCATAGCTA
Organism: Nanger dama; assembly: GCA_917880005.1. Taxonomy (NCBI): domain Eukaryota; kingdom Metazoa; phylum Chordata; class Mammalia; order Artiodactyla; family Bovidae; genus Nanger; species Nanger dama. Next base: position 11,411,167 of record CAKJTW010000029.1, on the reverse strand, counting down.
AGGGTTCTAGGAAATGCAAACCTTAGGAGTCCTTATTTAACTTATAAGGAAATCAAGTCTCTGCAAATACTTAACTTATTTAAGTTCATTGATTTAAAATTTTAAGGCATTAAATCTTTTTCACTGCCTTAACAGAGCAAGGACTAGAAATACCTCAAGACTTCCTGTTCAGCGCTTTCCCTTCTCTGCACCTCCTGATCATATGGATAAATGCTAAGGCTTGACAGTTGTGCCTGAAGAAAGTTTTAACCACTTGGTTAAAATTCAGAGTTTTTTTTTTTTTGCCTGTGGCACTATTAGTATTTTGCTTTGGATAATTCTTTGTCCTGGAGGACTGTCCCCTGCATTTAGGATGTTTAACATCTTCCTGGTTTCTACTCACTAGATATCTGTTGCATTCTCAATCTCCACCAAGTTATGAGAACTAAAGTGCTTCAGACATTGCCAAAGTTGTGACAGAAACCTAACGTCTTAGTCCAAGCTATTTACATTTACTAGGTTGCAACTTCCTGAACTGTCTACATTATGCTTAAGGAAGAACTATTTTCAAACCAAAAGGTCATTGATCTGATAAAGGACTCCTTCCTCCCCCGATCTGTATAGTCATATTTATAAAATTTAAGTTATAAATTAAATGCATATAATTAAAATTGCATTTGGTTACATATATTATATGCCCAACTCATAATTGTGGGCAAGTGTGTGGAATTGACTTCACCTCTGATGGACCCCACTGGAAGGGTAATGTTTAATAACTGTGTTCATAAAGCACAAAGAGAAGCAGAGATGTGGCAAAATGTCTAGCTGACTTGAAGTAAGTAGACCAGAAAGCATTCAGTTTAAGAACACTTCCTGATTCCAGTATTATTCAGACTGACTTTCTTCACTAATCAAATTGTTCAAAAAGTACTCATTTCACTTGGTAGCTTGTCAAAACAGCAGAGTATTTGCTAAAGGATTCTTTTCTAGTTGTTTACATCTCTAGGCATATATATTACAACACTGGATTTGATCTGACAGTTTCCATCTTGTTCCCACATGAATGATAATGTTGATGGGACTAGGGGAGCAACGTCAACAAAGAAAGTAAATAATTTCAAGTTTTCTTGTTTAGGAAGTCCAAGGCATTACCAGAAGGTGCCTGAGAACTGTAAGGCAGAGAGCACCCGTATGCTTCATACAAGTCATGATTGCTCAACTGTGGTTAAAAGCCAGTCAAATCACATTTATTTCTCTTTATGTATCATAAATGGACCTGCAGAAACTCTGCGAATTAATCTTTCCACACACTTGATAAACACATGCTTTAATTTGTTCATTCATTTGTGTTTTGAGATTTCTCTTTCATACAAATACCTATAATATCCCAATGTGCTGCTCTGCTCCTTTGGAAAAGCTGGCTGATGGTTTTGCCTCCGGCGTTTTGCGTAACTACTAAGCCAAGACGCTGAACGGCTCTCAAGTCTCTGCAAGTTAGTATTTCTGCCCAGTTCCTAATAAAATACAGCTGAAGTCTCAACCAGAAGATGTTATCTATTGCCTGATGTGCACTGACTGTGATAATCAAATGCTGCTTCCTTCATCCCTGAGTGCTGAAGCTTAATCCACTGGACTAATTTTGTGAGTCTGTTTTCACCCAACACTTCTGTCACACGTGAATGAAAATTTCTTTTGCCCAGTGACGTGAAACAGACTTGATATGGTTAACTGTTTATCGTCTTAATAGCTTGTTTTGCCTGCAGCTCTCCCCTCTCCCCTTCCTGCCCGCCCCCACCTGCCCACCCCTACCATGAGATTTCTGCTGAGCCTCTGTCCTGATCTTCCTCTCTGCCTCACATCTGGATTTGAATTACATTTAATTATGCCCTCAAGGACGGAGAAGGCAATGGCAGCCCACTCCAGTACTCTTGCCTGGGAAATCCCGTGGACGGAGGAGCCTGGTGGGCTGCAGTCCATGGGGTCGCTGAGTTGGACACGACTGAGAGACTTCACTTTCATTTTTCACTTTCATGCATTGGAGAAGGAAATGGCAACCCACTCCACTGTTCTTGCCTGGAGAATCCCAGGGACGGGGAAGCCTGGTGGGCTGCCATCTCTGGGGTAGCACACGGTCAGACACGACTGAATCGACTTAGCAGCAGCAGCAGCAGCATGTCCTCAAGGAGCTCAGTTTTCTCCACAGAAGAATTCTCCTGCAGAGCACCATCACTACATAAGAATCTAGCCAATTAACTTCTCTGTTGATTTTAATTTCTCCTGAGTATCAGATCTTTGGCAGAAGTTTCAAAGCGCACTGAGAAACTAAGACAGAAAGACAAAAAAACAACATTTCAAATCAGAAATAGTTTATACAGACAAGTCATTGTAAGCCATGAGGACATCTGGTCCTTTAGACCAGAATGGTATTAGCTCAGCTCCACAAAATAGTCCATGCTGAGGCTCCTAGAGAAATCAAATAAGGCCTGCTGCACCTTCTGATTTGCTTCCTGTTAGAATTTTCTAGAATGTAGATGAGATTGGTGAAGAGTCTCCTTACCTTTGTTTTTCTGAGAACTTTCAATTCAGGCTTGCAAAGCGTGTTTCAAAGTGATGAATCGTTGGATCCATCCTGAATGGCTGCACATAAAGATGGAAAAGACCTCCTTTGTGAAAACCACTGAGGTGGCTCCTCGCCTCCAACTTCAGACTCACACAGCATCCTAACCTCCTAGTTCCAAATGGCCAACGAAAGACTGACATTAAGATCAACAAACCCAGGGACTTTCCTGGTGGTCCAGTGGCTAAGACTCCCCGCTGCCAATGCAGGGGGCGTAGGTTTCATGCCTGGCCAGGGAGCTAGATCCCACACCCTGCAGCTGGGAGTTCACATGCTGCAGCCGAGATCAAAGACCTTAGTGTCCCAACAAAGACCAGGCACAGCCAAACAGATTAAAAAAAAAAAAAAAAATCAGCAAATCTAGTTGAAAGTCTTATCTCAAGTGTTGCACAGAATAAGTGTAAAATAAATATTAGCTAATCAATCTGGCATTTAAACTTAAATTGCTTTCTGAAAGTTTTTTATACGTGTTGACTTTGCTTTTTCCTTCTTTTCATAGTTTGATTTCAGATCAGGGTGTATTTGAGGCAGAACCTTGCAGACACATGCATCCCAGGGACACCTACTTCCTGGTGGTCCCTGGCACCCCAGGTCTATTTCCTTGGTCCCACATGCTCTGGGGTCTAGTATGTCACTGGGACACTAGGTATTGTGGGACCTGGGAACCTCGAATGGAAGGATCCTGCAGACTATTTTCCAATTTGTTGAAGAATTCTCCCTGCTTTTCCAGAGTGTGCATTTTCAACAGAGGGGATACTACCCTTGAAGGGGTGACCATTGTAATATAGATGTATTGTAATATAGATATTACAATAGTTTTTGACCTTCCAAAGTTCAATCAAAACTGACAAAAATCCTAGCCCTTGGTACTCGATATCTCTCAACAGGGAGAAATTTAATTTAAAGTTAAAATGTATTCATTCATTTAAATTAACTTTAAATTTATTTTTTTCTCCTCAGCGAGGAAAGTAATGGGGGAAAAAAAAGACTTAGAAACACTGTTCTCAGCGCCTACATCTCTGTGGCTTTGGAAACAGCTTGTGATAAGCAAATTTGTATTCTTTCGTTATCTCCCTCAGTTAAAATCAATACTTTAAAAATATTTCCTACCAGGGCTCTTAAGATGAACTCCTGGGAAATGAATTGAAAAAAGCCTTCCAGAGAAGTGGAGGACAGATAATTGTCTGGGTCTCCCCACACCCTCCAGCCCTACTTCCTCATTACCTTCCCCAAACCTTTCCTCTCCTTCACGTGGCACGTTTTTCCAGTTGGCCAGTAAGGACTGGTTTTGTGAAAGTCAGCAAGTCTGAATCGGGCCAACTGTACATTTCTTAGGTTTTTCCTCTTTTGGACATGCTCACATGATTCCCTCCAGGCAAGACACCGTTTCTTGACACAGCTGCCTTTCTCCCTGGCATGGCCAGCAGGGAGTTATGTGCCCTTGACATTGAGAAAAAAAAATGTGCACATAATTCTGGTAGCCCCTGTAGGTCCATCTTGACCTCCATTCCTGTACTCATACCCTGCCAGGGTATGATATCTAGGTCTAGACACATCCCATGATATCTACATCCAGAGCCACCCAGACAATCTCCTTTGAGTCTCTCAGCAAGAAGGTGAGGCTGCTGGATATTTTCTCTTCTTTATAAACAACAACATAAACGTTGCCTGATACACAACTAACGACTTACCCAAGATCACACAGCTAAGGAATAGTAAGGTCAAGACAGCTCTGTACCCAACCACACTCACACTAGAGTGTGAGTTCTTTTGAGGGCAAGAACCATGCTTTTTGCTCACCATCCTGAACTCAGGGCCCACCACTTAACAGGAATCTAGTCAACATTTGTTACATGAATACATTTCTCTGAGTCTGGAGCCATCAGACCATCAGCGCAATGAAGGATGTCTCCTAAAACCATGGATCGTCTGTCTGCCCCACTCTCCACTTTTAAAACTGTAGCACAATAGTGGTGCTGAAATTTTCAAGCACATAGCTTCCTTGAACTTCTGAGAAGTTCGCCATGGTGCTCGAGGGGAGTGGATCATCTTCGAGGTTATACTGTGTTTCACATTCCTTCAGAATGTTATCATCTGGAGTCTTACTGAGATTGTTTGGTGTTATTATTAAAAGGGTAAGATTTTCTTGTTACTGAAGTCTCTTGTATTAGGAGAACCAAACTGTATACAGAGGTAAAGACACTCTCATTTCTGTTTTCAATAAAGTTTACACACAACTCAGATGCACGAAATAAGAATGTGCATGTACTCTGGAAGGTAGCAAATAATCAAACTATGTTTACTTGAAACCAGTCATTTATTATCAAGGAGGAAGAAGTTACACTGAATTGTTACAAAGTTGGTACACAAACATAAACAACTTTCTTTTGCATTAGTTTTTGATAGGGAAATGTGTTCCAGTTAGCACAGTGGGTGTGGGGTAAATACATCTCTAATCTAAGAAAACCAGATATTCCCAGTCATGTATGAGCCAATGCCTTTTATCATGTTCTAGTGCTATGTTAGGCAATGGAAGAGAAAAAGATGGATTGAGAAAAAAATTTTTGTCATTGAGGAGATTATATTATATTAAGGCACATAAAACCTAGCAATAATTATATTGCACAGTAGGAAGTGAGAAGTGTAAAAGGCTATTAGGGTAAGGATTTGTTTCCCATCCCAGGATGTAGGAATAGGGGTGGGTAGAATCAGATAAAACAGCGTGGAAGCAATATTTATGTTGGATATTAAAAATATGAGAGAAAGAGCACTCCAGGCAGAGAACACGGCACGTGTCACGGAGGCCGGAAAGTGCCAGCCTGTCCAGGGGACAACGCCTGGTTCGTTGTGACTGCAGCAGGTGGAGCACGAATGTCTGGACCTGAGCTGGGGAAGGCGCTGGAAAGGTGGGAGGCAGTGGAGCTCTTCTCATCCCCCAGTCTTGTTGAGATGGCTTTCCCCTTGAAATGAGGCACAGCCAAACATCTTAATTGGAATGTCCATGAAAGTGCATCCCAAGACAGAGCTTGGGTGCAGTGCAGAATCCCCGGGAAGTGATCTCAGGAAACAAAAGTGAGAATGTGGACCAGTGAGACAGGACTGGGGGAGAAGGTACAGGTGACTGGTTGGGAGCCCACACAAACCATGGGGGTTGCACCTCATCATTGTGCCCTCAGACGAAAAGGGGCGCTGGGGCACCCCCGACTCCCATCCTTTAACGCTCAAAGGTTGGCCTTGTGGCACTAACATCTTTGTATTTCTGGGCCGCATTCTTGTGCAAGGCTCTGGAAATCCCTTGATAATAGAAGAGAGAAATAGACGTACAATGTAGGAGGCTGTCAGCTTGCTGGGGCCTGCGCTGTGGCTCCAGGGGAATTCAAGTGACTGGGGAAAGTCTCTGTTACAGCACACCCCTTGCTTTGGCCAATGAACGTGGGCAGAAGCGATAGACGTGACTTCCGCGTGGAAGCTTTAAGAGACAGTTCACACAGGGATGGCTTGAATGATGGAGGCTCCCTAGCTTGTGTCCTGGAGTGAGATGCTGTGGGGCAGACTAGCAGCTTGCTGACTGTGGCTGGACATTTCATGAGCACCTAAGATTTTAAGAGCTATTACTAGTGCAACATAACCTGGCCTAACCTCACTGACACACAGGGCTTCCCAGGTGGCGTGGTGGTAAAGAATCTGCCTGCCAATGCAGAAGACACAGGAGACCTGGGTTTGATCCCTGGGTCAGGAGGATCCCCTGGAGTAGGAAGTGGCATCGCACTCCAGTATTCTTGCCTGGAGAATTCCAAGGACAGAGGAGTCTGGCGGGCTACAGTCTGTAGGATCGCACAGAGTCTGATCTGACTGAGCGCATATGCACACTGGTACACATCCATCACCAAACTGATTTGTTACGTGATGGTTAATTATGTTGCATTGCAGTTAATTCTAACTCCATGAAAATCTAGAGGGCACAGGAAAGACAGAAGTCTATTTCCTTCTAAGGTCCAGTTAAAGAGGATTCTAACGTCTAGTTCAGCCATACCGGCTGGCTGGGCTCTCTCTAACCTCCAGCTCACCTGGGGACCCAGGTTTCTTTCATCCTGTTGTTCAGCTGTGACACACTAGCGTGCTCAGTCACTCAGTTGTGTCCGCTGTTTGAGACCCCATGGATACGGGCCCACCTGGGTCCTCTGTCCATGGAATTTTCCAGGCAAGAAAACCCACATGGAGTGGGTTACCATGGTCCTTCTGTAGGGGATCTTTCTGACCCAGGGATCAAACCCACATCTCCTGAGTCTCCTGAATTGGCAGACAGATTCTCTGCTATCTTCTAAGACAGGAGGCAGCAAACTTGTTCTGTGAAGGGCCTAATACTAAGTATTTTCAGTTTTGCAGGCCATATGGCCTATTTGTTACAATGACTCACTCTGCTGTGATGGAGTAAAAACAGTCATAGACAATATGTCAATGATGGGGCATGGCTGTGTTTCAACAAAACTTCATCTCCAAACATAAGTAGTGGATTGGATTTAACCCATTTGCCCACCGGCCCTTGATTGAAACTTCAAATCTAACTAAGGTGCTTACTTTGATAGCACAAATACTAAAACTTAAATAATTCAGAAGAGGTTGGTACATTTCCTTTGCAAAGATGATCTAAAGGATTCATGAAGTGTGTTGGTCTTTCATAGCACAAGGAAGATTTGGGAGGCAGAAGTTCCTAGATCACTGAGAATGAATACCAGCTGAGATTGTACAGAAATCAAAACGGACAATATAAAAGTGTAGCTCAGAACAAGGCAATACGCTGAAAAAAAGAGAAAGCTTTCAAAGAAGTAATATGTCTAAATTTTTATAGATTGAAAGCCAAAAACGGTAGCAGATCTTCACTGAACTTGACTCACATGAAGCAGGCATTACAAGTTTTTATTTAATGAGGACTTAATTATTAATACAAAATGAGAGAAAATGAGTCAGAAAACTGTTCTAATTAAATTCATAGCCTGAACAGGTCAGAAGAGATCCCTGCAACTCATTCTTCCCTGAGTGAAGATTTAATTACCATCATGAAATGTCACTTGCACATAAAAAGGCTCACATGCAATTTCTGGATGGGAACAAAAGGGCTGAGTAAATAGCAAACCGTTGATAGTATTCCACAAAGACAAATAAATGCAGAATACTGACAGAGCTAGACAAGATGGGTGTGATGCTCTTAAAAACAAAGCATAATGAGGGTTTTGTGGTGCAATATGTACTGAACAAAATTTCTAAGGTTAGTGGAAATAATTTGAAAATTGAATACTTAGAATGGCCAAGCCATATGGATGGAAAATAAACTATGAAACAAAGGATCACTACCTAGGATGGAGAATTCAATCTATCATTATTGATTAATAGGTAATTAAGTGACACAAAGTATCATACAGGAAATTTTAAAACGGTGTAACCATCAAAGGTGATTTGATCAAATTGTGGCAGGGACAAAAGTGTGTTAAACAGCTAAAGTGTATTGTGCACATCGTTAAAACAGAAGACAAAGCCAAGAAGCTTGAAAGAAGTACTTGATTGATTTTACATCTGCTGCAAAGAGGACATTAAAAAAATTAATTGAAGAACTGAAAAATCTTCAGACTCAGTATTAATTTAAAAGGTGAAGGAAGGCAGCCTGGGACAGTGCCACTGACGTGGCTGGTAAAGAAAAAGATGCACAAGCTAGACTTTTGTCTGAAATATACAGAACCATTCTTTGCACCCAACTGAATTACAACCATGAATTTGTTACTAGGCGATGTGGCCTCAGCTGTGCCGATTGCAATCACATTTTGAGGGAACAATTCATTGATTAGGTATGATAATCTCTGGACCAGTGTAAAGATGGCATATTTTGAAGAAATACGTATCACTTTGATCTGCAACCACTCTCTGATAACTTGGTCGGGAAATGTTGTGAAAGCAATTAGATTTAATTTAGATATGATACAAGATGCTTTGGAAGAGTTAGGCAGACTAGCAGAAGATTCTCAGATTCTTCTTCTCAGCAGAAGATTCACAGACTTTGGCAGAACAAGAAATAAATAATGAATTTGTACTCTGACTGCTATTTACTATGAACTGATGTTTGCAAAAGGTTATAAGAAACCTAAAGGGATCTATATTTAGCCATTGAGTTTTAAACGAATTCAAAATATTTTAAAACTTTTAGAGAAAATTTTTCTAGGCCAAAATTATATGAGAAATATGCAATAAAATGACATTGCATTAAATATAAGGAAATTAAAACAGAGAAAAACATTTAAAGTCGCTCAGTCGTGTCCGACTCTGTACAACTCCATGGACTGTAGACCACCAGGCTCCTTTGTCCTTGGAATACTCTGGGCAAGAATACCAGAGTGGGTAGCCATTCCCTTCTCCAGGGGATCTTCCTGATTCAGGGATGGAACCCAGGTCTCCTGTGTTGCAGGCAGATTCTTTATGGTCTGAGCCACCAGGGAAGGCCAGTAATCACTGTGAGAGACAGGATATACCAAATAATTTTGAAACTAATTTCCAGAAATACTATTTGCTGAGCATTATAGATCAGGCATAGTCACAAATGAAGATAGATGTGAAAAATCAAGAAATACATATTATTAAAATGTAAAAATATTTTTTAGTAAAACCTGAACATTGATAAATTTTAGTAGAACTTAAGAAATTTATCAATAACCTCAGATATGCAGGTGACACCACTCTTATGGCAGAAAGTGAAGAGGAGCTAAAAAGCCTCTTGATGAAAGTGAAAGAGGAGAGCGAAAAAGTTGGCTTAAAGTTAAACATTCAGAAAACGAAGATCATGGCATCCGGTCCCATCACTTCATGGGAAATCTATGGGGGAAACAGTGGGAACAGTGTCAGACTTTATTTTGGGGGCTCCAAAATCACTGCAGATGGTGACTGCAGCCATGAAATTAAAAGACGCTTACTTCTTGGAAAAAAGTTATGACTAACCTAGATAGTATATTCAAAAGCAGAGACATTTCTTTGCCGACTAAGGTCCGTCTAGTCAAGGCTATGGTTTCTCCAGTGGTCATGTATAGATGTGAGAGTTGGACTGTGAAGAAGGTTGAGCGTGGAAGAATTGATGCTTTTGAACTGTGGTGTTGGAGAAGAGTCTTGAGAGTCCCTTGGACTGCAAGGAGATCCAACCAGTCCATTCTGAAGGAGATCAGCCCTGGGATTTCTTTGGAAGGAATGATGCTAAAGCTGAAACTCCAGTACTTTGGCCACCTCATGCGAAGAGTTGACTCATTGGAAAAGAATCTGATGCTGGGAGGGATTGGGGGCAGGAGGAGAAGGGGACGACAGAGGATGAGATGGCTGGATGGCATCACTGACTCGATGGACGTGAGTCTGAGTGAACTCCAGGAGACGGTGATGAACAGGGAGGCCTGGCGTGCTGTGATTCATGGGGTCGCAAAGAGTCGGACACAACTGAGTGACTGAACTGAACTGAAGAAATTTAGTATGGATATAGCTTATTGCTTTAAAAAGTGGTGGAAATCAAGTGAATTTGGTAACTTTCTTTTGCTGATGAATGAATATCATATCATATGAATATCATATATGAATATCATATCTTATATGACACCCACAAATAGGCCACTTTGCTATAAGGATTATTTTCACCTGAAGGCAATTAATAAGCTGCACAGACTCCTGGCTTCTACTCCACAGTTTCCCTGTGTACTTACTTTCCCACAGTTTGCATGCTCCCCATCACTCCTCCCACCCCGACCCCTGCTCCTGCTTGAGCCCAAGATCTTTTCCTCCGCCTTGTCACTTCTCTGCAATTTATCACCCTTTGTTAAAATAAAAGCACCTCCACCCCCAGCTGCCCACCTCCAGATTAATTCTTTCCTTGGGTCTTCACTTCTTTGCTATGAAGCCCTCTGTGCATATAAAATTGAAAACAATGTCAAATAAAGTTTCTCTTGGGACTTTCCTGGTGGTCCAGTGGTTAAGCTCTGCACTCTGGGGGTTTGATCCCCGGCCGGGGAACTAGATCCCACATGCCACATAAAGGTCCTGAATGCCGCAATGAAGACAGAAGATTCTGCATACTGCAACTAGGCCCCAAATAAATGAATAAATATCAAATCACTCTGTGCCTTTTCTCTGTTAATCTGTCTTCTCTTAGTTGAATTCGCAGGTCCCAGGCACAGAATCTAAGAGGGTCTAGTACCTTGCACTATTGTCATTCTTTCAATGTTTGCGTCAGCGTTTAAGCTGTTGGATCTGTTGTATCTCTTGTATTTCAGGGCCAAATCAACTTTTTGCTATTTGGCTTTGTGATGCTGGAGCTGGAACAGTTCAAGCCACCTCTCTGCTTTTCCAGCGGGCTGCGTTTCAGTCTGTGCCATTGGGGGTTGTCAGAGGGAGACAGGGAGGCTGGAGGAGAAGAAAAGGACTTGCTCTTGCCTGTTCTCCCTCTACCTACAAGAGTCATTCCAGGTTTCCTCACCCCCACCCGGCTGCGCTGCCCCCCAGCGGAAGCTGCCTGTCAGTTTCCCACCACTTATAGCAGCAGCCCCATGACACCCCATTCCTGATCTGCCAGCCCAGCCCTCTGGAGCTCCTTCCTCTGGTATATCCATCCCAAGACCTTTGAAGCCCTCTTAAGTTTCTAAATTTTAATAATCCCACCTCTTCCTTTTGTTCCCTCAAGCCCTATGAGTAGCAGCTGTTTCCCATACTTGCTGCTTACATGATACCTTAGAGTTCTCTGAAAACATTAAAAATTTTTTTAAATTAAAATTGTGGTTAAACATATGCACATAAAATTTGCCATATTAACCATTAAAAATGTACAATTTAGTAATGTTAGGTACATCCATATTGTCCCATGAACCAATCTCCCAAACTCTTCCATTTTGTAAAACTGAAACTTTGTGTTCATTAAACAATAACTCCCTACTCCTTCCCTGCCCTCCCGCCCACTCCCACTCTCTTGGCAATGACCATCTGACTTTCCATCTCTGTGAATCTGGCTACTTTGCATGCATGCTCAGTCGCTCAGTCATGTCCGACTCTTTGTGACCCCATGGACGGTAGCCCGCCAGGCACCTCTGCCCATGAGATTCTCCAGGCAAGATTACTGGACTGGGTTGCCATTTCCTCCTGCAGGGGATCTTTCCAACCCGGGGACCAAACTCTCACCTCCTCCGTCTCCCACATTGACAGGCAAATGCTTTACCAGAATTTGACTCCTTTAGGTACTTTGCATAAAAGGAATCATAGAGTGTTTTTCCTTTGTTATTGGCTTATTTTAGCGTAATGTCCTCAAGCTTCATCCACGTTGTGACACGTACTGTAGTTTCCTTCCTTTCTAAGGACAAATACTATTCCACTCTAAGTCCTTAGCAAATTTTGTTTATGCAGTCTTCCATGGATGGGCCCTTAAGTTAGCATCTCTTTTAACCCCTTTCAATTACCTTTAATATTAGTCTTCTACATCAGTTGGGTCTGACTCTGTGATACTATGGACTGTAGCTTGCCAGGCTCCTCTGTCCATGGGATTCTCCAGGCAAGAATACGGGAGTGGGTAGCCATTTCCTTCTCCAGGGGAATCTTCCTGACTCAGGATCAAACCTGTGTCTTATATCTCCCGCTTTGGCAAGTGGGTTCTTTACCTGACACCTCTAACAATTGTTTCTGTTTGCTTGGCAATTCTTCATATCAAAGTCTCTGTTCAAATAAGTGGTATGATTTGATCTTCCTGACTGGATTCGGACTGATACAACAATCAACAATTTTGAAAAACGGTATCTTTCATATTTGAGCGGGGAGTGATCTGTGATGAGCCTGTCTTCTGGGTGGAGTATTGTCCCCAGACCAGTCGCATTGCTGGAGGCACTGCCCAGCTTCACCAGCTGCAGGACACTGTGGGTGTCTTGAGAGTCAAGAGCCAACTCACAGAGCTGTCCGCTTGCATTTGGTGAGAAATCACCCCTGGAACAGGCTGTTTCCTGCTTGTTCTCCCTGCTGCTCTCCTTGTGTTCTTGCAGAGATAGATCTGTGTCTCTCCCTTTTCCTGCAGCCCTGGTGCCAGGAGCCCTTCCCAGACAGATCTGCCACAGCTCAGACTTGTTGTCCTAAAACCAGTTTGAGAAGGAATCCCCCATGTCTCTTCTTGCTTTTGGAATTCAGGGATGTTGAGCTGGTTTGGCCTCTGGAATTATTCATTTCTCTGGCAGCTTTCTCTTGACCTGCATTTTGGGCGTGGACTTCATTGCCAGTCTCATCTTTATGCTTTCTACTTGGCAGGATTTCTTATCTAAGCTCTTAATGCCATGCCTTTTGGTTTTCTAGCACTGTATGTGTTTATTCCTTTGAAATGATACATTTCTCCCATTTTAAGGGATTTTGAATTGGAGCGGAGATATTCTTGGTTCACTATTTTAATCCAGTTTTCTATGTACTTCTTTATGATAGTTTTATCCCAGATTTTCTATAAATGAGTTTTACTTTTATAATCAGAAAAAAAAGCTAAATTTCCTCCAAGCCACTGTTACTTTCCTTGTAAACTATCAAACCCTCAGGGACATAAACTTTTAGTTACTTCAGAAGGAAACATAACTATCCTAATTCATGAAATCTCCAGAGGCAACTCATTGCAGCTTAATTTCTTAGATGATGTTTATTCATTTCATAACTGCTTGGATAAATAATGTATGAAAATGAAATGGCAGTTGTGATCATCACATCAATGGAAATGTTAAAGTCATTTGAATTGACTCAAAGCAGGCAAGAATTTATTGTATATTAAAAAAATTACTTATCTAGGTATCTTTTATTATTTGGGCTCAGAGTCTTCAAGGATTTTTAGGAACTAAAGTGAAATAAAACCCCCATGAAATGAACTGAAAGTGAAAGAGATGTTTGCAAATGCAACATGTGTATATTGTAAATGCAGCATGTAGATATTCATTTATCAAGCACCAGAGCTCATAGAGAAATGATGCTTATTACTTTGGCATGCTCATAGAACCCACCACATGTCAGGTTTTGTTCTAGTGCTGGGCTCACAATGAATAAACAAAATAGACTTGTCCAACTTAATCCATAGGAACCAAAGTTAAAGTGCATTTTTGGAGCTTTCAGAATAATGTTCTTACCTTTATTACTACTCTTAAACAATTTTTTTCTTTTTCAAGTACTTTAAGATTATGTATTAAAATGATGTTAATCATTCAGCTTATACTCTAGTGGGGATATAGATGTGTATAGGTACAGGTAATTACCATATAGTGCACTAAATAATTGGATGAGACAAATCCAGGAGACCAGAAAGCTCAAAGGAAAGAAACTGAGTCTTGAGTGTCAGGGAATATTAGGTTGTGATGTTAAGAAATAGAGAAACTGATGAAAGAGCCCTGAAGGCAGATCACAGAGACATGTTCTCTTCTGGCTCTCTTGTGTGCTGTCTTTATACCGCGTCTTTGACCTGGAGTCCTGTCGCGGTCACAGCGTGTGGTGTCTCCGGACAAGCACGTTTTAAGGTGCTTGCCCTTCTCAAATACTCTTCTCTGTGGTCCATTCATCTCTTGGGTCTCATAACCTTGCTTGTGTTGTGTCATCTCCACCTTTTCTGCCTTTTCTTTCTCTTCCTCTTTCCCTCTTTCCTTTCCTCTGTCCCTCCCCTGCGTCTTCTCTATAACTTCTTGCAACCAAGGTGGACGCTTGTAACCCACTCCATTGGCTGGACATTAACCAACCAGAGTGCGTCTTCTTCTTCTTCTTCTTCTTCTTCTTTTTTTTTTTTTTTTAAAAAAACACACTCTAAAAGTTGTTTATTCTTAGGAACACATAGTACCAATACCTTTGGTATAAGACTATGGTTTCCCTTGATGAACACATAAAATATATCCATTACCTTTTATACACACAGCTATCATCCAATAGTATCGTCTTAACCACGAACTATGTCTTCTTTTTGATCTCTAGAGAATTTGAAGAGGCACAGCACCTGTATTGAAGCACTGTCTGTTGCATGAATAAACAATCACTCCTCAATTTAATCCATTGTTGTTGTTTAGTTGCTAAGTTGTGTCTGACTCTTTGTGACTCCATGGACTGCAGTACACCAGCTTCCCTGTCCTCTGCTACCTCCCGAAGTTTGCTCAAGTTCATGTCCATTGAGTCAGTGATGCTACCTAACCATCTCATCCTCTGCTGCCCTCTTCTCCTCCTACCTTCAGTTTTTCCCAGCATAGGGGATTTTCCAATGAGGCAGCTCTTAGCATCAGGTGGCCAAAGTATTGGAGCTAAAGCTTCAGCATCAGTCCTTCCAGTGAATATTAAGGTTTGATTTCCTTTAGGATTGACTGGTTTGTTCTCCTTGCAGTCCAAGGGACTCTGAAGAGTCTTCCCCAGTACCACAATTTGAAGGCATCAGTTCTTCAGCGTTTAGCTTTCTTTATGGTCCAACTCTCACATCCATACCTGACGACTGGAAAAACCATGGCTTTGACTCTGTGGACGTTTGTCAGCAAGGAGATGTCTTTGCTTTTTAATATACTGTCTAGGTTTGTCACAGCTTTCCTTCCAAGAAGCAAGTCTTCTATTTCAAGGCTGCAGTCACCATACACAGTGATTCTGGAGCCCAAGAAAATAAATCTGCCACTGCTTCTACTTTTCCCCTTCTATTTGCCATGAAGTGATGGGACCAGATGCCATGATCTTAGTTTTTTGAATGTTGAGTTTTAAGCCAGCTTTCATGCTCTTTTTTTCACCTTAGTTAAGAGGCTCTTTAGTTTCTCTTCACTTTCTGCCACTAGAGTGGTATCATCTGCATATTTGAGGTTGTTTATATTTCTCTCAGCAATCTTGATTCCAGCTTGTGACTCATCCTGCCCAGCATTTCATATGATATTCTCTGCATTTAAGTTAAATAAACAGGGTGACAATATAGAGCTTTGTCGCACTCCTTTCCCAATTTTGAACTAGTCAGTTGTTCCATATAAGGTTCTAACTGTTGCTTCTTGACCCACATACAGGTTTCTTAGGAGACAGGAAAGGTGGCCTTGTATTCCCATCTTTTTAAGAAGTTTCCACCATTTGTGGTGATCCACACAGTCAAAGACTTTCTCATAGTCAATGAAGCAGAAGTACATGTTTTTCTGGGATTCCCTTGCTTTCTCTGTGATGTAATGAATGTTGGCAATTTGATCTCTGGTTCTTCTGCCTT
This sequence comes from Nanger dama, assembly GCA_917880005.1. Lineage (NCBI taxonomy): Eukaryota > Metazoa > Chordata > Mammalia > Artiodactyla > Bovidae > Nanger > Nanger dama. Next base: position 11,395,352 of record CAKJTW010000029.1, on the reverse strand, counting down.
TTCTAAATTCAGCTTGAATATCTGAAAGTTCTCGGTTCACATACTGCTGAAGCCTAGCTTGAAGGATTTTAAACATAATCTTGTATATGTCAGAAGCTTTCTATATCTCTTTTATACTTTAATAAAACTTCATTAAACAACAACAACAACAAAATAAACATAATCTCACTAGTATGGGAAATGAGCACAATTGTCCAGTAGTTTTTGCATTCTCTGGCACTGCTCTTCTTTGGGATTAGAATGGAAACCGACATTTTCCCGTCCTATGGCCAATGCTGAGCATTACAAATTTGTTGACATATTGAGTGCAGCACTTTAACAGCATCATCTTTTAGAATTTGAAATAACTCAGCTGGAATTCCATCACCTCCACTAGCTTTGTTGGTAGTAATGCTTCCTAGGGCCCACTCTGATCCAGAGGAATTCAAGTTAAAGTACATTTTGGAGATTTCAGAATAATGTTCTTACCTTTCTTATTATTCTTATAAACTGTGTCTTTATTAAGAACATCAAGATTATGGATTAAAAATGATGTTAAATATAATCATGTTATTTAGTATTGTAAGTAGCAACAATGCATTAATTCGTCTCACCAAATCATGAACGATCAATGTAGGTACTGATCATTTAAAAGCAGACATTTGTGTTCCAATTTGAAACAGACCAAAGATTTGTTAAGTAATCTGAGATTAAGTTTAAGTGATTTTAATTTAATTTGGAATGTAATATATGCTTTTAAAATAGGACTTGAAGGGAAGAGTTATCATCTTATTTGTGATACCTATAGTCAAGCTGTGTGGTAGATTTCTATTTCAGAGTTTAACAAAGCAATTTGTTGAGTGGTGGTATAGCAGAGTGTAACAGTTACTGTCAAAATCTCCTGCATCACAGACCATCTCACAACTCAGTGATTGACCATAATTATTTTCCTGGGCCTGACTGTTGGCTCAGGGTGAGTTTGATGCGAGCTGGGCTAAACGACAATGACCTGGTTTCACTCCACATCCCTCACCCTTCTTCTGGGACTAGCAGGGGAGCCTGGGTATGTTCTTCTCGCGGTGTGGACAGAGGTAAAGACAGCAAGTGAACACACTTCCTGAAGCTAAGGTTCAGAATGGGCATACTGTCACTTCTGCCTCATTCTATCGGCCAAACCGAGACTTACAACCATGTCTGAGGGCAAGAGAAAGGGAACGTCATCATCACAGGATGAGAAGACACTGCAAGGTTTCATGGAAAAGGCCATGATTCAGGAGGGATGAGTAGGAAGGAGCAGTGATATAATCTATACACAGACACCATCTGGTTATTCACCAGACTGTTTGCTTTTCTTCCTCGTGCCCACAGCTAGACCATATTGCCTTGCATCTCACGTAGCAATGTCTGCCTGGATGACCAAGTGTTTGCCAGGGCACTGTGAGCAGAAATGACTTGATCCATGAAAATTTCTAGTGAGAACTCTTTTGTGTTATTTCCCATGTCTTTGGTTTCATACAGACAAGCTAGGAAAGCTTGAAAGCCATGTATTAAAGATAGAAACACAAGATGAAAGAGGCTGTGTCCAGTTAAAAATCCCATGTGGACTTTATGTGAGAGAGAAATACATTTTTCTGGTGTTGGAGTCGTTGCTCATTTTGAAGTTTGTTTGTTAACCAGCTGGAATGACCTTCAATAACATACGTGATATATACAGAGAAAGGCTCTGACAACAGTCCCAGAGGCATCTTCTCCCTGTTTGTGTAAATCCAGGAAGAAATACCTGGGTTTTCCTGAGTTTGGGGAGATATTCTTCCTGGCCACCAGGGCAGAACTGAGCAGTAAGAAGCCTTTAATGATCAAAACAAGTCCCGAAGACTGGGATGGAAATATATTTTGGCATCAGCCTCTCTTTTTGCATTATCTCTTGTTGGTCCACTTGACTCCTTTAGCAAGAACAAAGGACGGGAAGGACTATAAAAGGAAAGGGTTAGGGGTGTGGCTTTCCTCTGGCCCCACGAGCTGAGCCCTGCCAGGCTGTGCTTGTGGCCAAGGCCTAACTCACATCAAGAATCCTGCTCTCCTTGCTGGGGACTTCTCTGGCGATTCAGTGGTTCAGATTCCGTGCTTCCAGTGCAAAGGCCACAGGTTCGATCCCTGGCCAGAGAACTAAGATCCCGTGTGTCACGTGGCCAAAATATAAAATAAATAAATAAAAGTCTGACTCAATCAATCATTAAAAAAAAGGGAAAAAAAGGAATCCTCCTCTCCTGGTAAACATCAGGATGCTGCTCTCAGTTAGAAAATCTGTTTTATTTTAGAGTTTAGTTTTTGGCATATAATCCATCATAAGTTTTAAAACATTATCCATTTGGGCATATCATATCATCTGAAACAGTTGTAAGAAGACCTTTTAATTTTTTCATTTGGAATGATTTTGCCTCATAAAGAGGCAGTCACGCACTTGTTAGAGGTGATCCCATCTTGCTCATTCATCACATCAATCCACCTTGCCTGTAATGTCAGAAATGCTACTTACCTCTAAGCTCTTGTTAGATGCTTTTCTCTACTTAGGAACAAACAGAACATATCCATCACATCCACAAACCTGAAGGTAAACATTTAGAAATCACCTGTCTTAAGAATTAGAGAAAAATTCCAATCATCTAGTTTTCTGGATATTCACCAGTGCCTCTTTGGCTCTCAGGAGAGAAAGGAGAAGACATCTGTATTAGAGATGAAAATAGCTTCATCCCAGGCAGAGAAGTAATTAGAATTTTTAATCTCCAGACCATCCAGGTTATTATTATCATTCCCCTTCTTTCCTTCTCTGCCCAGAAGTTCCTCATTTCTGGTGGATTTTTTCCCTTGTAGTTAATCTATTTATTAAGCACCTACAAGGTCTTGGACATTTAACATACATTCGCTTGTTTAATTCTTAGAAAAATCCTCTGAGATGGCTTATAGGATCCCTATTTTATAGGTGAGGAAATGGAAGTGACCCAACTGGTAACAGATGGGTCCTTGGTTTGAACCCAGAAGTCTGATCCAGAGGCTGGGCTGTTTCCTGCTAGTCTGTTAGGTCAAAAGTCATGATTCTCAAGATCGATCAGTTCTTTTGCTGTACAAGGGTGATTAACTCTGATGAGAATCTCCAGTAATTTTGTCTTGCCTGATTTGATGGTGCCAGATAGATGAGGATGGTCACCTGTATATATTTGTTTCTTTTTAAAAATTTATTTTTTTTTGATTGAAGGATAATTGCTCTACAGAATATTGTTGTTTTCTGTTAAACCTCAACATGAATCAGCCATAGGTATACATATATCCCCTCCCTTTGGACCTTCCTCTCATCCCCCTCCCCCTCCCCCTGCTCTAGGTTGATACGAGCCCCTGTTTGAGTTCCCTGAGACATACAGCAAATTCCCATTGGCTATCTATTTTATCTATGGTAAGGTAAGTTTCCATGTTACTCTCTCCATACATTTCACCCCTCTTCCTGTCTCCCCAGGTCCATAAGTATTTTCAATCTATATTCCATGGAAACGGGGCTGGTATTCAACAGGAAACACCATAACGCTGGCTATCCTGGTTGTTAAATCATGACATAAATAAGTAGTCATTGTTGCAAGCTCCCAGTCCCTTCACCTTGGACTTGCCCCAGAAATTGCCATCTTTTGTACCATCTAGCAGCTGAAGTGTTGATGCCCTCTTCCTGTACTCTGCTTGTCCTCCGCAGCAGTGTCTCTTGCCTGATCTTCATTAATTCATCTCTACAGTGCAACAAACAGTACCCACTCTGCCTTTGTCAATTGGCTGACGGGAGGATCATGGGGGAAGGAAATGGCTGAAAACCTGCTTTACAAACTGAGAAAAACAAAGACCAGGGAGATGGAATCACCATGTGGCGGAGTTTCATTCTCAGCTTGGCAGGGGGCAATGGATGACCTCTGTCCTGCTAATGTTCCACAAAGAATGACTAAGAGTTTGTAATTTTTTTCACAAGTGGAAATAGGTGTTCAATGTTTTTGTGAAGTTACTAATGCTTTTTGTATTTTAAGTTCTTACAGAGTGTATGATTCTTTTTTTTTAACCTTAGCTGCTTTCTCTTCTCTTTTCTCCAAATTACACTCTCATTTTCACTCATTCATAAGTGTAATCAGAATGTGTACCAGTTAACAGCATGTGGGTAAGAAATCAAAGATTAAAAAAATTGATGCTGTTTGCTAATTGTTACTTTGAGAAACATGTATAGATGAAATATTAGATATAAAATTTATTTCAAATTTAGTTTTCATCCTCAACTTAGCACCCTAGTATTCACTCATTTTAAAATGAATGTTTTAATTACCTTCTTTCCTACAGCATAAATCTTTGTTTATAAACATGTATTAGTTTTTAAATTATTTTCTTTGTTAGCACTAACACCTTACCATTTTGCTTGAAGTTTTACAATTTTTAAAACAAAGATCCTATTATTTTAAGGTTGAGCATTTTCTTTTTGTGTTATCTTTTTTTTTCCTCTCTCAAACAGCTTAAAGAGATAAATTCATATACATTCCATTTACCCATATAAAATTCAGCAGCTTTTAGTATATTCACAGAGTTGTGCATTCATTACCAAAAATAATTTTAGTACATTTTCATCATCCCCCAAAGAACCTTGTACCTTTTAGCAGTGACTCTCATTTATCCCAATCCTGTTTCCTGCACCCCCACTCCAGCCCCAGCTCCAGACAGCCACTAGTCTATATCCTATCTCTGTAGATTTTCCTGTTCTGGACAGTTCCTAAAAGTGGAATGATGCACGATCTACTCTTTGGTGAATGACTCCTTTCAACTGGCATAATGTTTTCAAGGTTTCTATGACACCTTGCTAAGATGTCATGTGTCACGCTCGGCTAGCTTCTGTATTTTATTTCTAAGTATGTTTCTACATACTGCCTCACCAAATAGACCAAATACATCTAGGGACGGTTTTGATAGCTGTGGTTTTGTAGGCCAGGAACAGGTCAGCCTGGGGAATGCTCCTTACAGTTCTGTTTCTGGGGAAACTCCTGGAGGGGGTCTTCATACAGGCCCTCCCTTCCCCCCCACCCAGTGTTCAGTCTGGGATGAATACCTGACTCAGTGGATCTTTCCTGGGATTTTAGAGTTAAGAACTGAGACATGGGGTCTCACACCCCCTCTAGAGATGAGGCTGTAGAGGGTCGTGTCTGCTGCCATGTGGAAGAAGGTGGTACACAGTAGAAGAGAAGGAAACCCACGCGAAGAGATGAGCCATTTGGGACACCTGGCGGCATTTGCATTTCTGACTCCATTTATATCTGAGGCCTGAATGCATCCCTGGCCCTCCTCTGCTGTCTGTGGGGCACCCTGTTGTATGCTTTAACATACTTCGTGCCAAGTATTTAGATATGGGAATGATTGCTGCAGCTAAAGAATCTTGGGGACTTCCCTGCTGGTATCTGTCAGGGAAGTTCTTGCATTCTGCCTTGCAGTGCAAGGGACGGGGTTTCCACCCCTGGTCAGAGAGCTAAGATCCCACACGCTGCAGAGCAAACAAGCCCAAGCCTGTGCTCTGGAGCCTGGGAGCTGCAACTACCGAGCCCACTTGCCCCAACTACTGAGGTTGCGTGTCACAACTCGAGAGTTCGTGCACCACAACGAAAGATCCCACATGCAACAACCAAGGCCCGACACAGCCAAACTGAAAAATAAACATCAAAAAAGCAAAGTGTTTTGGGAGAGTTCAACAGTGTGGGTCAGCTATTTCTGGAGGTACCATTTTAATGGATAATCAAGACCTAAATTAACTGATCTTAATATTTAGCATCCTAGGTATTTTATGTTAGTTGAAGATGTCTTCTATTAACAAACTTAAGTTCTCCATTAATACTAATGATGCATCATCAAATTTTATGGGTATTTTTCATCATTAAAAGATGCATTAACAAACACATGCTTATACGGAACACATAGAATTTTTCCTTGCACATTTCACCTGTTTGAATAAACAGGTGCTCTTTCTTATTTGGGCTTGTTTAGTATCATGAAATAAGTAATTGGAAATTGAAGACAGGGAGAAATCTCAGGCATGCAGAACATTTTTTTACTTGAAGTGTACATTTTAGCATTTTGTATATGCACTAAATAAATACTTTAAAAAAATCTCTAAACTGTAGAGTTAACCTATTACTCCTTAGTGACATTACATTTATTTGCTGTTTAAAGAGAAGGTTTGGGTCTTTACACCTGAAAATTTATGAAGTTATGAATATTTTTGTTTATTCAGGTTCATATAAAAGATAAATGCTAAGAAAAATCCTGACCCTTTTAACTACTTTCTTTCTGCATGGATATGTATCATAGGAAGGAAGTCTTGGCATTTATAATAATTCTGCATGTTTGGTAGAGATTCCTGGCCTTTTTATAGGCAACTTTTGTTTTTCCTCCCCAGTGTCCTATTTTACCACTATTTGCAGACAAACCTTAACATCAATTCTTTTTACTAACTTATAAAATGGCTGCTTGTGCAAAGCTCTGAAGGACCAAGATAAGAAAAAGAAAAAAATATGTGTCTAAGAAATGAGGATGGGGAAGAGGAAAATATGGTGAGTCAAGATGAAGGAGTGGATCATCAAAAAGCCAAGAGATAACAGATACTGGTGAGGATGCAGAGAAAAGGGAAAGCTTTGTGCACTATTGATGAAATTGTAAACTCACATAGCCTGTATGAGAAATTGTATGGAGGTTTTTCGAAAATAAAAATAGACCTACCATATGATCCAGCCATCCATTTCTGGGAATATATCCAAAGGAAATGAAAACACAACACGGATTCAAAAAGTTAGCTGCACCCCTATGTTCATAGTGGCATTATTTGCAATAGGCAAAACATGGAAACATCCATCAATAGACAATAAAAAAATTGTGATACGCACATGTACATACACACCAGAATATTATTCAGCCATAAACCCCAGGAAATCCTACCATTTGTAACAACATGAATGGGCCTTGAAGCCACTATGCTGAGTGAAAGTACTGGGACAGAAACACATATCTTGTATGTGGCAGAGGGTGGGTCTGAAGGAGAATGGATACATGTTCATGTGTGGCTGAATTCCTTTGCTATTCATCTGAAACTGCCACAGCATTGTTAATTGGCTATACTCCAATACAAAATAAAAAGTTTAAAATGTATGAAACAAAAAGAAAGACATATAGTATATAATCTCACTTATATGTGGAATCTAAAAGAAAAAAAATTAAACTAACTGGAAAAGAAATTAGACGTGTAGTTACCAGAGACAGAGGGAGAGGGTGGGGAAATTGGAAGAAAGTGGTCTAAAGGGATACACTTCAGGTTATAAGATAAATGAACTCCTCTGCCCATGGAGTTCTCCAGGCAAGAATACTGGAGTGGGTTGCATTCCCTTCTCCCGGAGATCTTCCCAATCCAAGGATCGCACCCTGGTCTCCTGCATGATAGGCAGATTCTTTACCATCTGAGCCACCAGGGAAGCCCCTACATGAGGGCAGGGGATGTAATGTACCAGGCGATGACGGGAGCTGACACTGCTGTGTGATACACAGAAAAGTTGTTAGGAGAGTAAATCCTATGAGTTATCATCACAAGGACAGTATTTTTTCCTTTTTCCTTTCTTTTTTGTTGTATCTGTATGAGAAGATGGTTGTTAGTTAAACCTATTTAACTAAGCAGTGGTCATCATTTCACAATATATGTAAATCAAACTGTTGTGCTCTATACATTAAACTTATTACAGCAATGTGTATCTATTATTTCTCAATAAAACTGGAAAACAAGGCTCTCCTAAAAAAACAAAACTGAAGAGGGAGTGGGATCTGAACAAGATTTCTGACAAGCCAGAGAGCATAATCCCTCAGGCAGGTGCAAGAGGCAGGTGGTGCCAATCCCAGGAGGGTGAGGTCCTGGATCTACAAGGTGAGCAGCGGGCCCTGTCAATGAGTGCTGAGTCTACATCAGGGGCTGGGTCCAATTTTAGGAGTCTGCAGTCAGCTGGAAAGTGCAGGACCTCACAGATGGGCAAGGTTTCTCATTCAGGTAGAACATGGGGACCTGGTGGACTCATGCTGAGGTAACACAGGAGGCTGGGAAGATCCAGCGTATGAACATGTGAAGGTCATCTGAGCTGCATGTATCACGTAGGATGGGGACTTCTCAAGCTGTTTACTTGGAGCACTGCCCAGGACTGGTGGAAACAGAGCTGACTGGGCTCTGAGCTCTAAGCTCTCCATCAACCACAAAAGTTTCTTTTATCTGGTTTTTGTACAAGTGGGGTGCAGTTTGTAGAAGATTTGAGAGAGAAAAAGCATTCTGTGCCTTTGGTATTAAACAGTTCGAAATCGTCCATCAGAAGGTATTTCTTCAGCCTGATGTTACAAGGAGACCCGGAGCCGCTCTGGTGGGTGCTGAGGTTGTCCTTGTGTCTGGGGTTGGATGGGCTTCTCCATCTTCCAAGGAAGTCACTTTGCTCCACTCTCAGTGGTCACTGAGGTCATGGAGAAGCCGTGGAGGATGTACAAGCAGGGAATACCTCCTGGGAGGAAGGTGAGGTTATAGGAAGTGATATTAGGGGAGATCACTGGTAGGTAAATGTTCTTCAAAGAGAGGCTACAATATGCTTCGTGACCACTGGCCCAATAGCAGTTAGGGACTAAGGGTCACATAAGCAAAAACCAAGTTCCAGTCCTATATATCATCTATCCGATGGTTAGGTCCAGGAGGGCACTATTTTATTTCAGGGCTTGCCAAAACTGAGTCAGTCCTGCAGACAAGGAAATGAATTTGATCTCAGCTGAAAACTAAATCTAGTAGCTCGATCAAACTTCATCTGTGGCTTGATTCAAGTTACATAGCCATTCTATGTGGATGAAAACATGGTCTCTGGGTAGGGAGGGAAAGAGGCACCTCCATGGGTCACACCCTCAGCCCATTCCCCTTCGTCTCTTGCAAGGGGTTCTGCAGGCCCAGTGAGTCTGAATGGGGAGTCACCCAGAATGAAGGAATAGCACTGCTCATTACACAATGAACTTTTGAAGACTGTAGACCACCAAGTGGGGAAGTCAGAGGACCACTTGCATAAATAAGAGTTGCTTGAGTGTGTAAAAAAATAAAGCAGGCTCCTAGACTTCATCTAAAATCCACAGAATACAAATTTCTGAGGCTGGGGCTCAGGAATACACATTGATGCCAAGTCCCAGGATAACTCTTAGGCATTCAAACCTTTGAGAACTCTTGCTTTAAAGCCCAGGATGGCTCTGATATGAAGCTATAAATCTGGAGCAATGTGACTCCATGTTGCCCTCCATGCTGTTGTTCTTGACTAAATGACAAAGACTCCACAAATTGTATTGCAGGGAATTACCATGTCTCAAAATTGCTGTACCAGAGGTAGGGATGAATCGTATGGTAAATTGACCTGTGACTGCTTGCTGGCAGAAGGAGGGGAAATCTTGAGATAGAGGAGAAAGATTGGAGACTGAGATGTGCCCACAAGGGGGCCCTTCATTGAGATTTTAATTTTTATTTCCTTTTCCCTTTGGACTCTGGGAATAGTCATGTTTGATGCCCAGGAATACTTATTTCCTGGTTAATGCACGTGTTTCAGTGAAGGCTGTTGCACACATACAGTGCGGTTTACATGGTGTCTTAGGGGAAATCAGGGGCAGACCAGCAAAGGGAAGTGTGGCTTCCTGAGACTCACCCACGGCAGAGGCCAGTGTGCATAGCCAGCACTCACTGTAGGCTGGAGCTTACAGAAGTCCATGCTGGGGCAGTGGCTCATGCCATCTCATGGCTGGGAGAACGAGACAAGGATCAGTTCAGTTCAGTCACTCAGTCATGTTCGGCTCTATGCAACCCCATAGACTGCAGCACTCCAGGCCCCCTATCCATCACCAGCTCCCAGAGCTTGCTCAAACTCATGTCCATTGAGTTGGTGATGCCATCCAACCATTTCATCCTCTGTCATCCCCTTCTCCTCCTGTCTTTAATCTTTCCCAGCATCAGGGTCATTTCCAATGAGTCAGTTCTTCCTATCAGGTGGCTGAAGTATTGGAGTCTCTGCTTCAGCATCAGTCCTTCCAGTGAATATTCAGGACTGATTTCCTTTAGGGTGGACTGGTTTGATCTCCTTACAGTCCAAGGGACTCTCAAGAGTCTTCTCCAACACCACAATTCAAAAGCATCAATTCTTTGGTGCTCAGCTTTCTTTATAGTGCAACTCTCACATCCATACATGACTACTGGAAAAACCATAGCTTTGACTAGATAGACCTGAGAGGGTAACAGGCAGGAAGGCCAGGGGTCTCCAAACGGAGGAAATAGCCTGCAAGTGTCAGCCATTTTATTTCTCTTAAGCGGCAGGAGGAAACAAACTAGTGATGCTTTTTTCCTTCTCTATACAAATTTAAAAGGAGGTTTCTCTTAAAATTCTGTGTTGTCATAATGATACCTGGTTTCACCTGAAGTTAACCATTGCCTTTTTCTTATGGAAATGTTTATCTTAAGCTATGCTATTATACTGTGCATTTATCCCAAATTCTGTCTTCAAGTTGGTTCCGCCTTTTGGGCCCAGAACCTACTTAATAAACCAGTATGTTATACTGCGATATTGTTCCTCTAATCTATGTAAATGAAACTATTTGTATGGTGATCTGCCCTCTTCAAGATTCAAGTTAATCATTTTATGGCCCAAGATAAACCATTTGGAGCCAAGGTTATCCCAAAATACATCTTATGGGTGAGGGGCCTGGTGCCATTCTAAGTTTTGAAACATTCCTTTCTTTCATTAACAGACTGCTGGTGACTATGTAACACCCAGCTAAAGACTAGCAGGGGAGTACTCTTTCTGCCCCCTTCTGATGCTTATGTCAGAAGCTTTCTCTATCTCCTTTATACTTTAATAAAACTTTGTTACACAAAAGCTCTGAGTGATCAAGCCTCGTCTCTGGCCCCAGATTGAATTCTTCTCCTCTGGGGGCCAAGAATCCTGGTGTCGTAATTCAGCAACAGCCTTTCAGACCTCTGTTGGCACTGTCTTTGCTTTTTAATAGATTCTCTAGATGACGAGGATAAGAGCTGTCTTTACCGCCATCCCCACTTCTGCTTTCATTTTTGTCTTCAGCCAACTCCAAACAGATTTTTATCTCTACTGTCCTTATAACTGCTCTTCTCAATGTCTCCAGTGGCATTTTATTGCCAAATTCAATGATAGGCTCAAAGATCTCCTGTTTGCCCTACCAATAGGCATTTGCTCCAGTTGACCATTTGCTTGTTGGATACCTCTTCCCTTCACTTCCAGATCAGCTGCCAATCTTGGTTTTCCTGTTCCCTAACTGGGGGCTCCTTTCAAGCCTCTGTTACTTATTCTTTCTCAAGATTGATGTCACCTAGGACCCAGTACTTGGGTATTTTCTGTTATTACCTTTACTCAACCCATGGATGGATGACTCTCAATATATTTATCTCTAGTTCCAACCTCTTCTCGCTTATAAATCCAACTGCTGACTGGCCTTCTCCATTGGGATGTGAAAGTGTTGAAAGCATTAGTCACTCAGTTGTGTCTGACCCTTTGCAACCTCATACACTGTAGCCTGTTGGGCTCCTCTGTCAATGGGATTCTCCAGGCAAGAATACTGGAGTGGGTAGCCATGTGAAATGATGCTAATTGAATGTGTCCAAGTTAAACTTGCATTTGTCCTGCTGCTGCTCCAAGTCTGCTCCTTCTCTTCCTCCCCCACATCTCCTACTGCTTAGGTCCAAAGGCTTGGAGTTATCCCAGTCCATATCCAGTCCAGTAGCAAGCCCTGCTATCTCTACACCAGCAAACTATGCCCAAGATCTGTCCACTTCTCACCATTACCACTCAAATAGTGGCCCTATGATCTCTCACCTGAATTTTTGCCATAGATCTACATAAAAATCTAACTTTCTCTGTGCTTCCAACAGTAAAGGATTAACTCAGCAGGCCTGGGTTGTCCAAACCTTGCACATTTCAAAGAAAACTAGGCTTTTTCTGGCTCCTGGGAAATTACCTCTATGATTTTGGAATGTCCAGCCCCCAGATGTTACTTCCAGGAGTCAGACAAGAGCCAAAATTCTTTATTGTGGCAAAATATTCATAACATAAAATTAACCATTTAAATCATTTTTAGGTGTAAAATTCGGTGGTATCAAGTTCACTTACAATATTGTGCAATATTCATCACTGTCCATTTCCAGAACTTTTTCATCTCTCCAAACTGAAACTCTGCATTCATTCCACAATACCACTTTCCCCTTTCCCTTCAGCCCTGGTCACTTCTATTTTATTTTCTGTCTCCATGGATTTACCTATTCTAGGTCCCTTATACAAATGGAATCATATTAAAATATTTATTTTTTGTGTCTGGTTTATTTGGCTTAGCATAAGACTTTTAAGCTTGATCTATGGTATAACATGTATCAAAATTTTAATTTCTTTATGGCTCAATTACATTCCAGTGTATGTTTTTGTTGTTATTCAGTCCCAAAGTCATGTCCAACTTTTTGAGACCCCATGAAGTTCAGCATGCCAGGCTTCCCTGTCCTTTACTATCTCCCTGAGTTTGCTCAAACTCATGTCCATAGTCAGTGATGTCATCCAACCATCCCATCCCCAGTCACCCCCTTCTCCTCTTGCCCTCAATTTTTCCCAGCATCAGGGTCTTTTCCAATGAGTTGGCTCTTCTCATCAGGTGGCTAAAGCTCTGGAGCTTCCACATCAGTTCTTCCAATGAGTATTTAGGGTTAATTTCCTTTAGGATGGACTGGTTTGATCTCTTTGTAGTCCAAGGGACTCTCAAGAGTCTTCTCCAGCACCACTGTGTGAAAGTTTGTTTTCACCATTTGGTTATTGTGAGTAATGCTGCTGTGAACATTGGTGTACAAGTATCTGAGTTCTAGTTTTCAGTTCTTTTCATGTATATCTAGGAGAAGAATTTCTGGGTCATATGGAAATTGTGTTTAACTTTCTGAAGAGCCACCCAGCTATTTTCCACAGTGGTTGTACCATTTTATGTTCTCACCAGCAATACATTAGGGTTGCAGTTCTCAGTATCTCCACCAATATTCATTATTTTCAATTTTTAAAATATTGCTGCTATCTTAATGGGTATGAAATGGTATTGCATTGTGGTTCACACAGTCAATACCTCATCATATTGTGTGTGAATTGACAAAGAGACTTGGGTCTCTCCTTGCCCTCCTCATTTGCCTTCCTCACTGCATTTGTCCACTGTTTTTCATGGCTCTTTGTAAAATGCCCCTGTAATAGATTGTCTTGTTGGCTCCCTTCTCCCTGCACAAATCAACACTCTCCTGCCTGCAAAACAATTTTCTGTCTACCCAAACTTCCATCCCTACAGAGGTGTTCCTTAAATAGTTTCTGAGTAAACAAATTCATGTATGCATGTGAGAGTTGGCCTATGAAGAAGGCTGAGCACTGAAGAATTGATGCTTTTGAACTATGGTGTTGGAGAAGACTTTTGAGAGTCCCTTGGACTGCAAGGTGATCCAACCAGTCCATTCAGAAGGAGATCAGCCCTGGGATTTCTTTGGAAGGAATGATGCTAAAGCTGAAACTCCAGTACTTTGGCCACCTCATGCGAAGAGTTGACTCATTGGAAAAGACCCTGATGCTGGGAGGGATTGAGGGCAGGAGGAGAAGGGGATGACAGAGGATGAGATGGCTGGATGGCATCACTGACTGGATGGACGTGAGTCTGAGTGAACTCCGGGAGTTGGTGATGGACAGGGAGGCCTGGCGTGCTGCGATTCACGGGGTTGCAAAGGGTTGGACACGACTGAGCAACTGAACTGAACTGAAACAAATTCATAGACTTACTAACAGAGACTCTTTCCTGAGAAAACTTAGAGTCAAGTGTACAACTTTATTTTATTTATTTTTGGTCATGCAGCATGTGGAATCTTAGTTCTCTGACCAGGGTTGAAACCTGGGCCCCCTGAATTGAAAGCAGAGTCTTAACCATTGTACAATTTTAAAATGAATGAGTCATAAGAGAGACTCAGATAAAGCAGAATCAGGGCAGAGGGGATTCATGGAGGAGATTGGGAATTGAAGAATGAGTAAAAGTTTGGGAGGAAGAGAGAAAGGCACCTTCAACAAAGGAGAACATTGTATCTTTTGGCTGAATCTTAAGGTATGCAAGAAAAGAATGTGTCCTTACCTTGAAAGACTTGAATGTCATGGTTAGGAGTTTTGAATCCACTTAGTAGTCAATCTAGACTTAATAAAGTTTTTAAAAGTCTTAGAGTTGCAAGGAAAGACAACACCTCTGTGTGCTCTATTGTGCTTAAGTTTAGAGAAACAAAGTCCCAGAAGCAGGGGAATGGCTGGTAAGACCATCGGAACAATAAAAGTGCGTATTTATTAATGAAGGTGGGGACTAAGCAGCAGCAGCAGGAAAAGGACATTTGGAGGTTGTTTTGAGTGATATTTTAAAGAAAAAGCCAGTCAATAACTGAAATGCTCTTAGGAGAAAGAAATAAAGGAAGATTCTGAAATTCTGAGCCTTGAGAACTGGGAGGCTGGAGGAATCCTCCTAATAGAAACATAGAGTCCATACATGGAAGCACGTTTAAGATGAAAATGTTGAAAACATGGAGGCTAAAGTGTTGCTGTATTATTTCCTAGGAAGAGACTAACCTGTGAGGTGGTAAGTCAAGGGAAAAGTCAGGTGTACTAAGTGTAGATTTGGAAAATGCCTTTGTCACGATGACGTTGGAAAAAGTGTGGCTCTAGAGTGCCTATAGAAAAGAGAGTAAGGAAAGAGCTGATGATGGGAAGGCCAATCATTCAGGAATATTTCTAAAGGAGGAAGAGAGGTCAGAATGCAAGAGAGAGACAGGGCTCTCTTCACAGCCTGGCGGGGAGAGAATTTCTAGGAGAAAGTGATCAGCTCTGTTCTGAAGTTGCAAAGAGGTGTTTGAAGGATGCTTTGGATTTTGGCAATTAATGTTAAGTAATTCACAGCCTTTGAGAAGATAGTTTATATTCACTGGAGGAGGTAAGGCAGAATAGAGCAGAGAATGTGAGGATGATGAATGGAGGTTCCTCTTTCAAGATGATTAGCAATAAAGGCTGGGGATGGGGGGTAATCGAAGAGCTGGAGGGGGGAGGATTTCTTAAAAATGGGAAAACAAGGGTAGCAGCCCTGCCCTAGAGCTGAAGGTCCTGGTGTCTGTAATGTCAGTGTGGGAGACTTAGCATTGTCTATGGTTTTGTTATTTTAATTATTATTATTTTTTTAATGGCAGCTAAAGGTTTACAGACTATGTTAAAGTAAAATTTTTACTGTGTAATTTTTCAGTTCATTTAGAACATGCAAGTATGGTCTTTTTAAGCAAATGAAATACTTACGAAATGGACTTTCTTCTAATTTTGAATTCACCATGACTTTACAATCCCAACTAATGAAGATATTTACACTACCTTCCTAAACTTGTGTGTGTGCTTAGTTGCTCAGCCATGTCTGACTCTTTGTGACCTCATGGACTGTAGCCTACCAGGCTCCTCTGTCCATGGGATTCTCCAGGCGAGAATACTGGAGTAGGCTGCCATTCCCTTCTCCAAGGGATCTTGCTGACCTAGGGATTGAACCTGGGTCTTCTGCATTGCAAGTGGATTCTTTACGTTTGAGCCACCGGAAGCCCATCTGCTTAAACATCAGTTCAGTTCAGTTCAGTCGCTCAGTCGTATCTGACTCTTTGCGACCCCATGAATCGCAGCACGCCAGGCCTCCCTGTCCATCACCAGCTCCCGGAGTTCACTCAGACTCACGTCCATCGAGTCCGTGATGCCATCCAGCCATCTCATCCTCTGTCATCCCCTTCTCCTCCTGCCCCCAATCCCTCCCAGCATCAGAGTCTTTTCCAATGAGTCAACTCTTCACATGAGGTGGCCAAAGTAGTGGAGTTTCAGCTTTAGCATCATTCCTTCCGAAGAAATCCCAGGGCTGATCTCCTTCAGAATGGACTGGTTGGATCTCCTTGCAGTCCAAGGGACTCTCAAGAGTCTTCTCCAACACCACAATTCAAAAGCATCAATTCTTCGGAGCTCAACCTTCTTCACAGTCCAACTCTCACATCCATACAGGACCACTGGAAAAACCATAGCTTTGACGAGACGGACCTTTGTTGGCGAAGTACTGTCTCTGCTTTTCAATATGCTATCTAGGTTGGTCATAACTTTCCTTCCAAAGAGTAAGCGTCTTTTAAAAATTTCATGGCTGCAATCACCATCTGCAGTGATTTTGGAGCCCAGAAAAAGAAAATCTGACACTGTTTCCACTATTTCCCCATCTATTTCCCATGAAGTAATGGGACCGGATGCCATGATCTTCATTTTCTGAATGTTGAGCTTTAAGCCAACTTTTTTCACTCTCCTCTTTCACTTTCATCAAAAGGCTTTTTAGTTCCTCTTCACTTTCTGCCATAAGGGTGGTGTCATCTGCATATCTGAGGTGATTGATATTTCTCCAGGCAATCTTGATTCCAGCTTGTGTTTCTTCCAGTCTAGCATTTCTCATGATGTACTCTGCATAGAAGTTAAATAAGCAGGGTGACAATAGATAGCCTTGACGTACTCCTTTTCCTATTTGGAACCAGTCTGTTGTTCCATGTCCAGTTCTAACACTTGCTTCCTGACCTGCATACAGATGTCTCAAGAGGCAGGTCAGGTGGTCTGGTATTCTCATCTCTTGCAGAATTTTCCACAGTTTGTTGTGATCCACACAGTCAAAGGCTTTGGCATAGTCAATAAAGCAGAAGTAGATGTTTTTCTGGAACTCTCTTGCTTTTTCCATGATCCAGCGAATGTTGGCAATTTGATCTCTGGTTCCTCTGCCTTTTCTAAAACCAGCTTGAACATCAGGAAGTTCACAGTTCACATATTGCTGAAGCCTGGCTTGGAGAATTTTGAGCATTACTTTACTAGCATGTGAGATGAGTGCAATTGTGCGGTAGTTTGAGCATTCTTTGGCATTGCCTTTCTTTGGCATTCAAATGAAAACGGACCTTTTCCAGTCCTGTGGCCACTGCTGAGTTTTCCAAATTTGCTGGCATATTGAGTGCATCACTCTCACAGCATCATCTTTCAGGATTTGAAATGCATAAACATAGAACTTTGCAAATACTAGGTTTTTCTCAGTATTTCTTTAACAAACATAGCATGCAAAATTCAAAATTTTTAACATAGGTAATTAAATTTTACATGGAATATATGCTCATAGTATTGCAAAATTTATGCAACTTCTTTGGAAAACATAGCTTCTTTAGAAAATGGACTGTAAAACTTAATAGATTTTTCATTTTGTCAACTGGAATATTTTATCTTAGTTTGTTTTTCAGTGCTCACTTTTTATTCTTTGTTCATTTAACCTGCCAATCGTTCTTTTTTATAGTAAAGTGGCTTTTAGTATTTGTTTCTTTAAAAATTTTGCTGCGTTTTCAAGCTGGCACGTTCTTAAAGTATTTTTCTTCCTTGATTAATAGCGTGTGTTTAATCACATCAACTTTACCAAATGAAACTAAGCCATACTGTTTTTAAGCCAATTAAGAAAACTGCAATTTTTAAATGTAACATTTTGGGGTGATGAACACATGAGACTTGACTTGATTTACACTGAAAGAAACTGCCTTAAGAAATTCACTGAAAGTTTTAGAATTGTCTGAAAGTTTAAAAGAGGGAAAAAGACAGCAGTTTTGTTTTATAGTAAAAAAATTGCCTGGTTATTCTACAATGTGAAAGAAGACAAAGCAAATCAGGGTGCACGATAAGTTGCAGAAAGTGAAATTTATCTCCCTGAAAATGATAAATTTGAAAAGAAAATGAAAGTGTACTGAAAATTTGAAAGCATTAGGTCAGTTTTGATGGATTTATTCATAAAATGGAGGCGATGCTGGTGAATATTATAAAATATTATATGGGTGATATGTGGAAAGAGTGAGTTACAGTTGAATTTTTTCTATTGAAATAACAATGATCACAGTCTTTAAAAGGATCTTTTAAGTGGGGCTGGTGTGGGCCAAAATTTCCTCCTCTTCTCTGACTGATTTGTAGTTACTGATACATTCAAGTACATGTTGAACATGCACGTGAAATATATTTGGCCAATGGAAAAAAAAAATAGAGAAAAGACTGTAAATAGATCAACCCAAATGAATTCTCTGTCTAAATGAATCATGTAATTAAACAAACAAAAAGCAAGCACAGAAAGAAAAATGGAAAAAAATTTGATTTGGGGTGTTAGATCTGGAGGGGTGGGGCAGAGGTGTGATGGGAAGAGAAGGGGAAGGAAGGATCAGGAAGTAGGGGGAGGGAGAATGTACCCTGAGGCTCCCTCCTCCAAGAATGAAGAGATGGAGATGCTGCTGAACAAAACTTGGGTCCCCTAGGCCATGCTCAGGAAAGCCAGTCTATTGTCCCTGGGTGTCGTGAAGGTAAGTGCAGCGCTTGTTGCAGGCACCAACCACGTAAGGAGTCCTGGAGAGCTTAAAAGGCCTGCACCTCCCAAAGGCTGTCAGGGCAAGATTTTTAAAGACAGAGTGAGCGAGAGGGGTTGTGAGGTGTGTGATCAACTCACGGATGTTCTCCTAATTGGTTGGTGGTGAGATAATCTGGAGTCAATATCATCAACCTCTGGTTTCAGCCTGTCTGGGGTCTGTGTGCTCTGGGGCAGCATACAGTGGGGTTTCAGTATTTGCAAAAGACCTCAAAGGACACGGCTCAGAATATTATCTGTAGCCCTTGAGAAGGAACTAGAAGTCTTTGGCTTTGTTTAATGGCTACCCTGTTATTATTTTGTCTGGCCTGACTGTTTATCTTTGCTTCTGCATTTTCTCACTTTGCTGATTCAGTTTATTCTCTGGGACTCAGGGAAGGTCTAGGAGGTTCAAGTTTATCTGCAGATAAGAGGCAGGTGGAGGACATGGCAGGGAGGGAGTACGTCTGTTCTGGGAGGGTTCCATAACGTTACAGAAATGGTGGCTAGATAGATCCTGGGAGGTCTGGAGGAGGAAATTCAGGAGTTTTGTCTGATGCCCTTGATCTTAGGGATGTAGGAGGAGGCAAGGTCTTGGGACACGGTTAGACATGGGAAGGGGTTAGACAGGTGGTTTGAGCAGGGGAAACAAAGTTTGTATGAGTGCAGTGGGCAGGGGACGGCAGCAATGCAAATGCACTTCAGGTATTTCTTGAAAAGTGTTTCAGAAGAAGGGGGAGCATGAAGTCAGTTAAGCACTGGGCCCATTTTCTTTTTTTTTCTTTAAAAAGTGCAGGACTCATGGGTCGGGGGCTTCCCACCTTCCTGTGTGGTAAAGTATCAGTGGTAAAGTATCTGCCTGTCAAGCCGGAGATGCAGGTTCAAACCCTGGATTGGGAAGATCCCCTTTGTAGGAAATGGCAACCCACTCCAGTATTCTTGCCTGGGAAATCACATGGATGTAGGAGCTTGGTGGTCTACAGGCCATGGGGTGTCAAAGAGTTGGCCACGACTGAGTAACCAAACCCCCACCCCCACCCCCACTGAGTGTGTGGGATGGTCTGGAGCCCTCCCCACACCCCACACTCAGCATACTCTGTCACCTCCAGGTACACACACAGGTGAGGGAGGGGTCACACTTCTGAACTGGGTGCAGCCGTCAGCACCCTGGGCTCTGAGATTATTTCAGCCTCTCATCTTTCCCCCTGAGCCACTTTATCCTGTGGAAAAACATGTGCTTGAGACACAGCTCACACGATTTTGGCTTTATATACTCTCCCATCTGAATCTACTCTCTGATCTCAGAAACAAAACGTAGAAGAAAAATGGAAAAGCGAAGAAGAAAGAAAGAGTAATCTCCATCCGCAAACCCCTTATCAGAAAATTTGAGTTATCGCCATGTCTGCTCTAAGCAGTCTTCCGTCATCGGGCTTAGAAGCTGGGCTGGGACTTGGCAGGGAGAGAATGCCAGGGGGAGCAGAGGAGTGCAGAGGTGGTTTGTCTAACTCCAGTTCCTGTTCCTGATGAGGCGATGACTCCTAGGAAGTCATTTTCTCACAAAGTCACCATGTCTTTAGGCTGCAGTCCTGTATTTTGTCTCTATTGCTCTTCACAGTATCTCTCCTTTCTCTTAACTAATCAAAATCATTCAGGCTCTGTGATGCTGCGTCCACTTTGATTAAGAATAGTTCTGCAGTTTGGTCCTTGGTTTGATCTAAGAAAATTAGGTGAACGTTGATGGGGATATGATCATGGGCAGGCCCCGGGTCTAGTGCTTTGAGTGGACAGGGCTGAGTAGGAAGACACACGCAGGCAAAGAGGCCGTGCCTGGCAAATGTGGGGTCAGAGAGGGGCAGGGTCTGGGAGATGGCTCCCAGTTAGGAGGGCTTGGGAATGAATGGGTGAGACATGACTTTAGAACCGGGCTTGCAGGGTTTAAGCGATGAGGCAAGATTTGGGCCAGATGCTAGGGAGAAGGGGGCGGTCTTCCTGGTGGAGGAAACCAGGTGAGCGAGGCGTGGAGGTGGGGGTGGAGGTGGGGAAGGGCGGAAAGGAAGCCAGGAACCCTCATGGGCTGCACTAAAAGCTGGGTGAGGAGGGGTGGAGGCACCCTAGACTTGCGTGCTCTGCTCAGGAGTCGGGAAGTTTTTCTGTGAGCAGTTCAAAGCCTTTGAAGGCTGCCTGATTATTGCCAAAGCTTTCTCGTTTATCTGCCTGTTTGCAGTTCAATCTGTGCTTCCCAGTTTCATCTGTTAAGAAGGGAACTCTGGAACTTCTTGGGCTGCTCTGAGGTCATTTTTGAATCCTCTGCTCTCCACTGGTCCCTCCTTATCTGGGTCCCCTCCTTATCTGGGTTCCGCTGTTTCTCTTGGCTCATCTTGACTGCCTTTCAGCACTATCTACACGCAGCAGTTTCACGTGCTTCCCTTGTGAGAGTGCAGGACCACATTTTGCCAATGTTCCGTTTTAAGAAGTTTTCTCACGTTTTCAAGGATGTGATTAGGACGAAAACATGTACACGTGTAATGAGCCATAGGTGGCATCCTGAATATTGTTATGGTATAGCTAAGATAAAAACATTGAGAAATACAGCAAGCATCTCACACCCTCAGACTTTCGGTCCCGAAACCATCTTATTTATTTATAAAAATAAAAACGTTTTTATTTATTTATTAAAAATTATAGTGTTGTGATAATTACTGCTCTTCAGCAAAGTGATTCAGTTATACATACATATATGTGTGTGTGTGTGTATGTTTGTGTGTATGTATATATATATATATGCATATATATATATACATTCTTTGTTTAAATTTCTTTTCCATTATGGGTTATCATAGGATACTGAATATTGTTGTCTGTGCTATTCAGCAGATCCTTGTGCTTATCCAACCGATACATGAAAACTTACATCTGTTAACCCCAACCTCCTGCTCCATCCCTCTCCCTTCCTTGGCAGCCTTTACCAGGCTGTTCTCTATGCCTGTGATCCTGCTTCTGCTGCATAGATAGGTCCATTTGTGTCTTATTTTAGGTTCCACATGTAAATGATATCATGTGGTGTTTCTCTTCTCTTTCTGGCATCTCTTGACATAGAAGTTGACAGATAAGAAAATGAAAAGGAAGATCTTGATTCTTATCATTTTGTTGAGTAGGCTCAATGATGAAAGTTCTGGAGGATTCTTTTGTGGCACTTAGTAGATGCTCAATTAAACATTAGCTATTAGTTCTATTAGAAGAGCTCATGTCTACGTGGGAGGCACCAGGAGATTTCCCTGCCATGTTGGGATCCCTCATTTAGACCCAAAGTTCCACAGTGCAGTGTGTTATTTTTGATGAAAGAGAGCAAGCCATCAAAGGGAACAGTTTTGTACATATTGCACATCCATATGAAAATGCTTATGTCATTTCTTAAAAGGTGATTACTAAAACCCTTATAAAATACTATCATGTAATGTTAAGAGGAGAAAGGCAGAATGGAAAATTGCCTATCACTGGGGATTTAAACACTTTAAAATGAGAGGTGTCTGTTGCACAGACAGCCTCTTGAAGACTGAAGGCTGGACCCAGTGAATGCTGGGAGGGACTGACCAGATACAGGACTGCAGGCTAAGTCTGAAGCTAAGTGAGCAATAAACATCCCTGAGTATGAATATGTTTTCAAAAGAGACCCATGTAAGGTAAAGGGTGTCATTTGCCTGCATCCAAGTATCAAGAAAACCAAATTTGCTTCCTAGCTACTCCCTGCTTTTCTGTTTTCTCGTCTTTCCAAATACTTTCCATTTGGGTTGTTTCCTCTAAAATTTCTGCACAAATTAATGCTGTTTAACTGAATGTCGTTTGCATACCTCTTACAACCAGACGCTCCTGGTTACGTCCACTGCTGCCCATGGCTAGAGTGTTCACAGAACTGTGAATTATATCTGTCTTTGTGGTTAATAGATGAACTCGTCCACATTAGGATTTGCGGCTGCCTCCTTCCCCAAGTGTCTGGGGACAGAATTGGCAGTAATGAGTGACCCCCTGCCTTTCACAGACGCACAGAGTCTGGGCCTCAATTTAGGTAGATGAGCGGGTGGGTTTATGGTAGCGGAGCCCTACCATATAGTTGTAAAGTCACTTGCACATTATGTGAAGACCCAGAAATAAGAGCCTGCTGTTAAAAAAAAAAAGTGGCCACCGGGTGTTCTGAGCACCCTGCGTGAGGGGAGTTACTGCATATTTCTATTTTTGTGAAGGAAGGTAACTATTTCAGCACCTCCTCTTCTCTGATGTTCAGTCCTGATTTTCTTCTCCCCGCCTTATTACCCTCTGGCACTTTCCTGTGATGATATTTATGGACTGTGCTCTCTTGGAGGTGCCTCTCGCCTGGAGCCCTCGGGGGCAACTATAGCAGCTACTGTTTGTCTGTCCCCCTCCTGTACTGTACAGAGGCAGCCATGTAAGGTCAGGATGAGCAGGAGAAGACCTAAGCAATGCCCTCTCAACCCTCCTTGGCTCCTGCTCTGCACCGTGGAGTTGAGATCTCACCCTTTCCAAGATGTCCAGCCTGAGAAGTTATTTAAAGAAAGAAAGTGAAAGTGAAGTTGCTCAGTCAAGTCTGACTGTTTGCGACCCCATGGACTGTAGCCTACCAGGCTCCTCTGTCCATAGGATTCTCCAGGCAAGGATACTGGAGTGGGTTGCCATTTCCTTCTCCAGGGGATCTTCCCAACCTGGGGATTGAATCCAAGTATCCCGCATTGCAGGCAGATGCTTTACCCTCTGAGCCACTAGGGAAGCCTGAGTTATTTAAAATCCTGCTTAAATAAGCCGATCTTCTTGCTGCCAGCTCCACCCATACACCCCTCTCATATCTGACTGGCACACCTCTGTGTGTGGGCGTCAACACATGGAACTGCTGAGAGGTGGCTCATAAACGGTGAAAGCATGCAGTGAAGAGTTGGCTGACTCTTCTTCGCCTTCCTTTCTTCCTAGGCCATCACCTCTTACTCTGGGAGACCCAGGGATCATGCAGAATGCAAACTGGATGGTTCTGTGGATGATCTGATAACATTTTCTAGATGAGGAGACAGATGCCCAAAGAACATTCCTCAAGATCACAGGCTGACAAGTGACAGCTGTGGGACATGATCATTCCTTCCCAGCCCGGCAGCCTTTTCATCATGGCATTAGACTTACTTGAGTTACATTCTCAATCCTGTAAACATCTAAGAGCCTCTGCAGGAAAAGCCGATTTGCTTCCCAGCTTTGCCCAATGCCATCTGTTTCATGACACTTTTACAGATGGACCTGGTCGTGAGAGACCTCTGCATCCTCCAATCTCCCTTAGCATTTTTTAAAACCGTTCAGAGTGTTTGGAGTCTACAGTACTGCCATCAATTAGGGTTAATCAGATACATGTTTTAGCCTCCCTACTGGACAACAAGAGCTACTCAAAGGCAGCAGTTGTGTCTCTTAAGTTTTTGTTGGTCTCATAATGCTGGCACAGTGCTTGGCAGTGGTGAACACTCAATAGAGATTTGCTGCTCAAACAAAAGCAAACGAAGGTGGGGATGAGTGAATGGACAATGAACCCACTGGACTCGCACCTTGGTTTCCTCCTGGGTAAGGGTGCTGTAAATCACAGGATGACGGTTCTCTGGGGACCGAGGGCTTTGTGAGTTATGGGGAAGTCTTCCTGTCTCTCTGGCTGAGCGAGAAGTGATAACATTCAAACTGCAACCTTGGAGTAGTGAGCAGTTAGTAAATCACTGCTCTGGGAGGTTCATTCATATGGACTCTTCATAAATAAATCAGTGAAATGGCTGCCACTTGTCAGCCAAGCAGGTCGGCTCCTTAACAGACCAGGTTTCTTGTGCTCACCTGGCTAGGATGTTGATTGCTGCTGAAAATGGCTCCAGCATCATCAGTGTCCCTGCAGAGTCTAGGGCTTTCTGTCACCAGGGTCTGCCTCTTGAAGGACCTTCCTCACCAACTAGAAGAGGGCTGCAAGAGCTCGTTGCTGGACTGGAGTGGTGACGGTAACATGGGGCAGCTGTTATACCTTCAGGCCTGTCCTGCCCAAGGCTGAACTTTTATTTGGCCTGGATTTCCTCCCCTTGATAAGTTTTCTTATGGGGGATTCTGTGGCTTAGGGAGTGGAGAAAGTCATATCTCTGTAAGAACTGTGGGAAGCTCTCCTGATAAGAAAAACTATAAATTCTGGTCTGTTTCAAAGAATAAGTGACTTTTGGAAACCATTAAGTGACTCCATGCATCCTGCACTCCATTAAAATATTTTTGCTTCTTTATCTTAGTCCTAAACGCCTGGATCTCTGGATGTTCAAGGTAGCAAATAACTGAGTGGGAAGGCTGATTCAGATTCCTGAGCTAATAGGAGAGGATGAGTGAAGTTTCTCCAAGTTCTTTCTTTCTCCTTTGCAATGTATTCAACAGCAAGTCTTTATTAAGTACCTCATATGTGTCAAGAACCATGACAGGCTTGGGTGATAGGAACATGAAGTAGCTTTTGCTTTCGAAGATTTCACCATTCGAGCGGCTACTGGACATGTACATATATGGTGTCTGGAGAGAACAGTCCTGTGATGGAGATGGGGTAAACTGCTCTGGGTATAGGAATGAGAATGAAGCATGCTGGCTTGGGAAAAAGTCACTGAACTGGGGCAGCAGGAACAGCAAGGAGAAAGGACTTGATGAATTCAGGGCATCAGGCATCCATTCACCCACAGATCATTACTGATCAATCCATGAGGCTGGCTCTGTGCTGACCCCTGTGTCACTTTGGTATATATGGGACTGCCTGGGGTCTCAGTCTTCCAGGACTCAGCATTCAGATGGAGTTGACATTACTATGGAGAGAGTTGGGAGATGAGATGGAGGTTGGGCTGATAGATGGTGAGAGGCTCTGGTTTTGGACTAAGAAGTGGGAACTTTGGCTGGCAACATCTTGGCTTACGGTCTAAACCAAAGACCAGTCCATTAATGAGGAAGGAATAGGTGTTTCCATTTTTGCAAACATTATTGCAGTGAATAACTGTGTTCTTGCATTATTTCATGCGTGTGAGTGCCTGCTGGAACATCAGGTTCTAAACTGGAATCACTGGGTCAATGAGTGTGTGCATTTGTAATTTTATCAATGTTCACAGTGTAAGAGATGCACTTACATCCCTCCTCATCACACACACACACACACACACACACACACACATACACACTCTTCATTCACTCACACTGAAATGAGGATAATCTTTCATTTCACTCTCTAATAAATTGCTACAGACGGCCAAGCTCCTGCTCTCTCTAAAGGCACAAAGGCATGTATTTGGGATGGATGAATTGCTGTCCCGGACAGATCCAAGAATACTCCCTGTGTTCCACCTCGGTTCAGATTTCTGCCCTGTGGGGACCTGGAGCGAAGCAACGTGGGGAGAAGTGATTGGCCCTCAGGCTGTTTGACTCAAATGTTAGGAGTGTCCCCATACACAGCTGCTGAATGGGACTCTAAACAGCTCACAGTGGGTGGCTCACTGATGAAGTCTTAACATTTTGTTCGTTTTTCCCACCTGTATTTTCAGCTTATGCCACTTCTTGGGAGATGATGGCTCTAAGTCCCATTTGTCCTCAACTTTTAATCTTGGAATGTGTGGACCTATTTAATCATCTACCATATCAATAATAGTTTATAATTTTTGTCATTTTTGTGGGGTAATAAAAAGCTAGTAGCCTATGATTACTTGGACTTATCCCAAGAACATAAGACTTATGTCTGTGTTTTTCAGGCCTCCTCCACGACCTCTTGCCACATACCTATGCAAGTGGAAGATGAAGGCAGAAATCTGTGGTTTTCAGGCATAAATCCCATGCATGCAAAACAAAAGGTAACTGAAGTTTGGCCCAACTATCTCAGTTGCCATTTCCATCCTCCCTCTGAGGACATGGGGATGGGCACTGGCAACAGTCTGCCCCCATGAAGGGTGAAGTTTCTTGATAAATGTCCGTGAGGAATAATTTTGTAGCTTTTAGCAAAAATATCGGAGGGCAAGTCATGCAGTTACTTAAGTGGCAGAAAACTGAATTTGGCAGTAGTGCTGAAGGCTCGGTGTTAAAGAGCTACATATTATACATGGGGTTTAAAAAAACAATCAAGAAAATTGCCTTTTTAAGGAGCTGCCCTGCAGCAGCACTCTATTAGATAGAATAGAAGGTATTTCCTAAGTGAAAAATAAGCAAATAAAAATTAGTCAGGGTCCCGGATTTTTGAAAAATTATAAAGATGGGAAGGCAAATATATATGAACAGTTTAATGACTCTAAGAGGGTTAATAGGCTTCTCAGGTGTCTCAGTGGCAAAGAATCCGCCTGTCCATGCAGGACACATAGGAGATGTGGGTTCAATCCCTAGGTTGGGAAGATCCCCTAGAGAAGAAAATGGAAATCCACTCCAGTATTCTTGCCTGGAGAACCCCATGGACAGAGGAGCCTGGTGGGCTACAGTCCGTAGGGTCACAAAGAGTTGCACATGACTTAGCGACCAAGCACGCAAGAGAATTAATAGTATACGTTACCAATACCTGAAACTATTCAGTGCCAAGCAATGGGACCTGAATGTCTTATCCAGCTCTGAACTAGAGTTCCCAGCTTGAAAGACCTCATCATAGCTCAAGGCAACTTTTTTAGGGGCTAGTGTACACCTTGCCCTTACTTCCTATTCACTGAGCTCTTGTTGAAAATCTCCTCTATGCTTTGCATGCATATTTTGTGTTGATTCTCTCTCCTTAGCGACCTTTAGGATACCTTTCTCCTTTTTTTCCCCCACACCTTTGGGCTCCACTTAGGAGCCTCGTTCATCCCAGCAACCTGATCCTGTGCTCCCAGTTCTCTTTGCTAGAGGATCAGTAAACTCCTTCAGGCCCTCAAAAAGTTAGGGAGTTACCATATGGCCCAGCAATCCCATTCTTAAGAGTATACTGCAAGAATCGAAAATAGGGATTAAAACAGATATCTCTACAATTCACTGTGGCATTGTTCACAATAGCTAATACACAGAAACAATCCAAATGTTCATCACAGATGCATCGGTAAACAAACTGTGGTATATCCATATGATGGAATGTTATGCAGCCAGAAAAAGGAATGAAATTCTGATACCTGCTATAACACAGATAAACTATGAAACATTATGCTAAGAGAAAGAAGCCAGATCCCAAAGGTCACATTTTTTGTTGTTGTTCATAGTTTTTCCAGTTTTTTTAAAAAATATTTATTTATTTGTCTGTGCCAGGTCTGATATGTATGCAGGATCTGATTCCCTGACCAGAGATTGAACCCTGGTCCCCTGTATTGGGAGTTCGAGTCTTAGCCGTTGGACCACCAGGGAAGTCCCTCCAGTTTATTTTTCATTTCACATTAATTTCAGAAACATGTTTTTGAGTTCCAGCACTACGTCATCAGAATTTTAATTGAAATTGTATTAAGCTTGAACAAAACTTTGAAGAATTGTTATTTTCACAATATTTTGTTTTCATGTACAGGAATATAGGATGCCATGTTGTTTAGCTGCTAAATCATGTCCAGCTTTCTTTGCAACCCCATGGACTGTTGCCCTCCAGACTTCTCTGTCCCTAGGATTTCCCAGGCAAGTACTGGAATGGGCTGCCATTTCCTTCTCTAGGGAAGGTCACATATTATATAATTCCATTTATATATGAAATATACAAAGAGGTAAATCTGTACAGAGAGAAAGCAGATTTTCCATGGATCCCGTGGTTGGGGGAGTGTTAAACAGGCGGTAACTATTTAATGAGCTTGGGGGTTTATTTTGAAGAGATACAAATATTTTGGAAATACATAGAGACTGTGGTTGCAGAGCACTGTGAATGTACTAAATGCTAATGAAAGGTCCACTTTAAAAGATCAATTTTATGTTATGCGAACTTTGCTTCAATTAAAAACAAAAACAAAACAAATGCTAACTCCTTCAGGAAACATGCTGTTGGGAGCCAGGAGTTAAGTGCTCTTCCTCCTGATATAATTGCTTTCAGGGAGAGTGGGTCACTGCAGAAACAAAACATTAATTCAGGAGAGTGAGTTTCACGGTTTAATTTAAGCAATGACAGTAATCCCTCAGACTGGTACAGAGCTTTATAGTTTAGGAGAGTACCTTAGGTCCAACCCCTTATGCACCTTTTACAAATTTCCCCTCATTGTTCTTCCTCATCTTATCACCTCCAAAAGATCATAGTTCTCACTTCCTGTCACCTGGAATAATGTCCCCCTACCTCTGTGTCTGATTCTGATCCACTCAATGAGGCCCCAGTCAAATGCCATTCCTGAAGCCTCACCTGGAAATACAAGCACAGTCTGGTTGCTCAGAGCACTTTAGCTGCCCTCTCAGGTGTGTTCAAAAGGCCCTTTGGAAAACAGGTGAGTCATGATGAGAAGGCTAAGCTCCAGCCAGACAAGGCGGTACCAGTGGGATTCTCTCAGACCTTGGGGTCTGAATGTTCTTAAGGTTTAGGACAGTCCCTGGTTATAAGCCAAGATCACCAATGCTGTCTTGGGCAGTGATGACACATACTTTCAGCAGGTACTTGTGGTCAATTAATTCATAAGAAAGGAGGCAAAAATATACAATGGAGGAAAAGCAGTCTCTTTAGTAAGTGGTGATGGGAAAACTGGACAGATACATGTAAAAGAATGAAATTAGAATATTTTCTAACACCATAAACTCAACAAAATAAACTCAAATGGATTAAAGATCTACCTACATGTAAGACCAGAAACCATAAAGCTTCTAGAAGAAACCATAGGCAGAATACTCTTTGACATAAATCATAGCAATATTTTTTTGAACTTGTCTCCTAAGTCAAAGGAAACAAAAGTAAAAATAAACAAATGGTGCCTAGTTAAACTTAAAAGCTTTCACATATCAAAAGAAACTATCCACAGAATGAAAAGAAAACCTATTGAATGGGAGAAGATATTTGCAAATGCTACAAACAATAACGGGTAAATATCCAAAACATATAAATAGTTCATACAACTCACTGTCAAAAAACCCCACAAACAACCCAATTTAAAAATAGATAGAACATTATTAATTGGTTATACCCCAATATAAAATGTTTTTGGTGTTAAAAAATAAATTAAATGCTAAAAAAAAGTGGATGGAAGACCTGAGTAGATGTTTTTCCAGAGAAGGCATACAAGCACATGAAAAGATGCTCAACATTCTAATCAACGAAACCACAATGAGGTATCACTTCACGTCTGTCAGAATGGGTAACATCAAATAAATACCAATGGTGGCAAATAATAACAAATGTTGGCAAGGATGTGGAGAAAAGTGAGCCCTTGCATTGTTAGGGGGAATGTAAACTGGTACAGCCACTGTGGAAAACTGTATGGATATTCCTTAAAGAACTGAAAACAGAGCTACTGTATGACCCAGAGATTCCATTTCTGAGTATATATCTGAAGGAAAGAAAAGCACTAATTCGGAAAGACACGTATACCAGAGTTCACAGCAGCACTATTTACAATAGCCAAGGTATGGAAGCAACCTAAGTGTCCATCAACAGGGGAATGGATAAAGAGGATGTGGTGTATGTATATGTACGTACATACACATAAATAAATAAATAAATAAATAAATAAATATATATAGTGCACACACACAGTGGAATGTTACTCTGCCATTTGGAGCAACATGGATGGAATTGGAGGGTATTATGTTTGGTGAAAAAGGCAGAGAAAGACGAATACTGCATTATATCACTTATATGAAGAATCTGAAATAATAAAATAGCGCATATAACAAAAAAGAAACAGACACACAGATACAGAGAACAAACTAGTGGTTGCCAGTGGGGAGAGGGTTGGGAGAGGGGCAAGATGTGAATAGGGAATTAAGAGGTACAAACTGCCATGTATCAAATAAGCTATAAAGACATATGGGAATATAGTCAATATTTTATAACTATAAATGGAATATAACCTTAAAAACTGAATCACTATGTTGTACACCTGAAACTTTTATAATATTGTAAGTCAACTATACCTCAGTTAAAAAATACTGTTGAGTTTAGCCCTTTTCTTAAAAAAATTTTTTATTTATTTATTATTTTTTTTTTAGCCCTTTTCATTTATTCATTCCTTTTCCGGAAGAGGATGGTCTTTGGAAAGTAAGGCCCCTGAAGATTAGGTCCACCACTGACATTTGTGGTGGAAGTCTATAATTTGTCCTTCACAAACATTTGTTGAATGATTGATTGAAGAAAGGGAGAGAATGTGAGCTCTGGAGTCTGACAGTCCTTCACTTAAATCCCATCTCTGAAAGGGAACATCCTATACTCTTGGTGGGAATGTAATTTGGTGCAGCCACTGTGGAAACCAGTAGGAAGGTTTCTTAAAAAACTAAAAATAGAGCCACCATATGATCCAGAAATCCCACTTCTGGACATATATCTAGAAAAGATGAAAACTGTAGTTTGAAAAGATACATGCATTCCAAGGTTCACAGCATCACTATTTACAATAGCCAAGACATGCCAGCAACCTATGTCCATTGACAGATGACTGGATAAAGATGTGGTATAGATATACAATGGAATATAACTGTCATAAAAAGAATGAAAAATGTCATTTACAGCAACATGGGTAGTCCTAGAGACTGATTATAATACCAACTGAAGTAAATCAGACTAAGACAAGTATCATATGGTGTGACATATATGGAATCTACAAAAATGATACAAATGAACTTATTTTACAAAACAGAAACAGATTGACAGACATAGAAAATAAACTTATGGTTATCAAAGGAGAAAGACTAGAGAAGGGATAAACTGGGAATTGGGGATTAACAGATAAATACACTACTGTATATAAAACAAACAACAAGGACCTATCGTATAGCACAGGGAACTGTATTCGATATCCTGTGATAACCTATAATGGAAAATAATCTGGAAAAGAATATATTTGACTGAATCACTGTGGTGTACACCTGAAACATTATAAATCAACTAGACTTCAGTACAAAGATATAAATAAAAAATAAATCCATCTCAGGCACTCACTAGCCGTGTTGTCATGTAAATAGGGAAGATGGATAGACCCAACCTCATAGTTTAGTACTAGACACATTTAATAAGTGGCAGCTGTTCTTCATCCATCAGACAATGATCAAAACTAAACAACGTGCAACGAACAATGCAAGCAGTTTCCCTCGGCAACTGAAGATCATTCATTCGTGTGCCTTGGTCACGTGAACCTGGCTGAGCATTCATTTATTCATTCACCCAACAATTATTTATTGAACTCTTACTACGTGTCAGATACTGTTCTAGAACAATAGGAAGCCCTTGGAAGGCTGTTACAAGAGGTACCAAGTGTGTTACAAGGATCCTTATGCTTTGCTATGTGAATAATGGCTCAGAGGCTGGCAAGATGGAATGAGGTAGAAAAGAGAACATTCACTGCAGTGTCTTACTGGAAAGAAAGTAGCTTAGGCTAGACTGGAGGTTGTGGAACTGGAGAGGAGATTTGGACTGTATATTGGAGGCTGAACAGAGAGAACTTGATGAGTAGAGTGAAGGAAAAGAAGGCAGAGGTTGATGCTTCAAGTAACAGAGTGAGTGGAGCTGCAATTTCCTGATAGGGTGGACCCTGGGGGAAGAAGAGGCTTAGAAAGGAGTTTTGACAATCACAATTTAGATGTGACACTTTTGAGATGCCTATTGGATAGGGACAAGATTGGAGTTGTAGATAAATATTTAAAAGTTGGTATAAAATGTACTTAAAAACATGAGAATAGATGCTGCTGCTGCTGCTGCTGCTGCTAAGTCGCTTCAGTCGTGTCCGACTCTGTGCGACCCCATAGACGGCAGCCCACCAGGCTCCCCCCGTCCCTGGGATTCTCTAGACAAGAACACTGGAGTGGGTTGCCATTTCCTTCTCCAATGCATGAAAGTGAAAAGTCAAAGTGAAGCCGCTCAGTCGTGTCCGACTCTTCGCGACCCCATGGACTGCAGCCCACCAGGCTCCTCCATCCATGGGATTATCCAGGCAAGAGTACTGGAGCGGAATGCCATTGCCTTCTCCAGAGAATAGATGAGGTCCCCTTAAAAGAGAAAAGAAATAAGCGACTGGGCTGTGAGAGTCTTGTATATTTGGCAGCTGGGTAGACAAGGAGCCCAGCATGTGTGCTCATGGAATTTAAGAGAATTTTCAGCGGGAGAAGTGAACATCTGCATTGAGTGCTGCTGAAAGAACTGAGTAAGATGGGGACAGAGAAGGGGGCACTGGAATCGGCATCGTGGAGATTGCCTGAGATGTGGTCCAGGCTGTTGCAATTCAGTGGAAGGTGCGGAAATCCCAAAGGAGTGGGTGGATGGGTCAGTGGGAAGTGAGGAAAGGGAGCCAGTATAGACAGCTCTCTGGGGTTTTCTGTGACATGTGGCAGTGATGGGCGCTGGAAGCTCAAGACAGCTGTGGGGTTCAGGGTGTTCTGCTTGGTTCAGTGAAGAAACAAAAACCCTAAGGCATGTTCTTCGGCTGACAGGAAGAATCAAGAGGAGACTGAAGGTTCAGAAGGGAAAGCTGATAACTGTAGGAGCAAAGCCCCTGAGAAGGTGAGAGGGCGGAAGGTGCAACCCGCAGGCCAGAACTGTGCTTTGAGAGACTGTTCTGGAAGGCAGGAGAAAAGAGGTA
Organism: Nanger dama; assembly: GCA_917880005.1. NCBI lineage: Eukaryota > Metazoa > Chordata > Mammalia > Artiodactyla > Bovidae > Nanger > Nanger dama. Next base: position 11,362,092 of record CAKJTW010000029.1, on the reverse strand, counting down.
TGGTCCATTTTGAAAGTTCTGGACATGAGAGTATTCTGGAGGGAAGGAAAGTATTCTTCCTTTCACTGGAGGGAAGTGAAATTTATGGACCCTTTCGCAGAATTTGGGGACAACCACACACACACACACACACACACACACACACACACACACACCCCTTGTATAGACGTGCACAGTGCCTGGGGCGCACACCAGGGGCATAATCTCTTGAAACAAAAGACATCCTGGGAGTAGAGGTCAGCTGATGCTTCCAGGTGTGAGGTCGAGGGCAGGGAGATTAGGAGGGGGAAGAGTGTAAAAGGAGTGTGGGGCCGGGGAAGAAAGCAGAAGGGAGAGAGGACAGCCCGAGGGGGCAGGGGGGCCAGGGAAGCAGCCGTGTGAGAGGCAGCCCAGGGCTCCGGTGACTTTTAACCGCTCGGCGCAGCGGGGCACAGGAAACCGTCAGGAGCACAGGTGCAGCGGCGCAGCGCGCAGCCGGCTCCCGCCGGTGAGAGAGGAAGTGCAGGGACGGGCCTGGCTATAATTAGCATCCCGCGGTAGCCTAGAAAGCTGCCTGCTCTGAGGTCGGCAGATCAGAGCCGGCGCGCAGAGCAGGGGCTGCAAGCCGCCTGCGGGAACCCGGGGGAGGCCGGCCCCCCCTTTCGCTCCTCCCCCGGTCGGTGTCTCCGCTGCCTCGGCTCTGAGCGCGCTGCCCTGAAGGCTGGTGGTGCTGGGCTCGGCCCTGGAGCCCGCGAGGCTAATTGAGGATGAAGGCGTCCAGAATTCCAGGACTATCACTGCTCTGTCTGGGCGAATGTCCTTCACGGCTGGCATCCTCTGGCTCCGGGGGTGGCTCCAGCCCGTGGGAGTGGTACTGTCTTGGCAGACCCTGGAGACTGGCCTTGGCAGACACGGGGGTGGAGCGGGTGGGGGCGAGGCTTTCCCAAGGCCTCGTCTCCTTGGAGAGCCTTTCTGATGCTTTGGCACGTCCATGCTGCTCTTGCCCCGAGCCAGCCCATCTTTGGCTCTGCGGCTCCTTTCCCACGTGAGGACATCTTTTTAAAATCATTACAGTGAAACAGGGAGGGAACCCTCCCCGGAGCTTTTGTTTGTGTGTGTGAGTTTGGAATTTCGGAGGGAAAAGGTAGAAGGCACCATCTGCTTTTGCTTCTCTTTACAAAGGTGACGCCATAGGTCCCCTGCGGCTGCTCTGTGACTGACTCGTGAAATCCAGCGTAGGGCTGCCTCTGTGTCGTCCTCCCAGACCTGATGAGGCGTGTGTTCAAGGCAGAACCCCCCACCCCACCCCCATCCCTCTACCCCCTCCTCCTGAGGCAGCGGCTCCTCCCCTCCACCTGTGGGATCACAACAACGTCCTTTCGCATTTGGATCTCATGTTAATTTCCTTGTACCACCCCACCCCCCAATCTTGTTCTTTTTTTCCCAGGCGCCCTGAAATTAGCTGGCTTTCCCTTCCAAATAGGAGCCTTTCCTCTATGTTTGTGAAATAAATCGTCACCTCCTGTCTGCTTTCTTTTTTCAGACTCATCATCCCCAACGACTTTGACCCCTCATCCATTCACCAATTATCTGCTTCTGGCCAGCCAGGCGCCTTCACAAGGCTAGGTCCTGGGATGTATCCACTGACAAAATGTAGCCCTGGGAACTGGAGGAACTCACATTTTTTTTGTTTAAAAGAACAGTATGAGCAAAATAGAAACATGTTATAAAATTAGAACATGAGGTGATGAGAAGCTTAATGGAGATTAAAAATTTTTGTTGCTTCTTGAGGGCTTGTCACACCCCAGTGCTAACTATGCTGTGCACATTATCTTACTTAGAACTTAGGTCAGCATCATCTACTTATAGACAGGTCAAGTGTTCTGCCCAGATTCACAAGGCTATTTAAGATGCCAGTCAACCTTATAGAAGGGCAGATGCAGGGGTTCAAACCACAGAGACAAATGCAAAGTTTCACCCTCAAGTTCATATACCACAAACAAGAATTTTAACTCAGGCCACCTGGCTGCAGAGGGCATATGCTTGACTATGATGCCATTTTGCTTTCTTGGAGGGTTGTGGGGATACTGAAGAAACATGGATATAGGGGTATCCTTGATGGGGCTACTGCCTCTGACCTGGGCTGCGGTGATGTTTTTAGATACTCCCCAGCAGGAAGCCCAGTGCGCTAGCTCTGCCCTTGCTGAGGTTCTTGGCTCAGGCTAGTCAGTTTCATGTTACTGACACCTCTGCTGCTCTGAATATTCACTTTCTTCTAGCTTTCTCTCCACCCTGTAATCAGAGCTAGCGTGCAAAGGCATGGCCACCCCCATGCACCTCTGGCAATGGTCCATTCTCAGAAGAATCACCTTGCAAAGCCACACTGGGAGCTACTGAATTAAATGCTGCTACTTGGAGAAGGTAATGGCAACCCACTCCAGTGTTCTTGTTTGGAGAACCCCAAGGACAGGGGAGCCTGGTGGGCTGCTGTCTCTGGGGTCGCACAGAGTTGGACAAGACTGAAGTGACTTAGCAGCAGCAGCAGCAGCAGCATAGAAGGCACCTGTTGACCTGAAGAGGATGGGTGGAGCTTTTCCTCATCATCCAGCAGCCTTGTTCCAACCGCATGGGGAGAGTGGATTGTCCCGGGTACTTCTGTGACGTGCCCGCCTGGCACCTGTTCTGTGGTGCCCACTGTGAGGGGCACAGGATGGGAACCTGACAGCTGTCTTCCTTCACCCCACTTCCCTGCCAGGCCATTAGCAGGCAGTTCTTGGCAGGGCTTGTGATGACTCTGCAGGTTTGAGCAGCCCAACACGAGACCATGTTCTCTTCCATTTTCCCAGCTCCAAGCAGCTCTACTGATGATTGCAAATTTCCATATGGGGTTGTATGTCTGCTTATTATGTCATTCTGGATGGAGATGTGACCCGTACTGAGCATGACATGCAGGAATAATTACTATTATCATCATTATTTTTAACATCAATTGTTCACCATTGAGAGCAGCGGGCGTTGTCAGAGAACAGAATTAGACCTTTTGTTTTTTTTTCCTTTCCTCAGTCAGCTCTCAGTTTAAATTAAACAGAGATGGTTCATCAACAAGAGGTTAGGATGATGGTGGTGCTGGGGAGTGTTTGGTGAACAAAAAAATAATTCAATGTTTTCTGTTCTTTTGGGGGCAGATATTAACCCTTGTAGTTCTCCCCTGTGATCTGGATGATTTTTGTCTTTTAATAAAAACCCACAATAATAATGATGTGCAAAATTTGGACCTCTGGGGTCACATTTTTGTAGTTATTTCATAACTCTGGGGGAACCAAGATTCATTAAATTTGAATTCACATCTGCATGAGACAGAGGGAAATGCCTAAATGGAGAGCCTGGGCTGATGGAAGGGTCAGAGACTTTGCTGCTCTGAAATCTTGTTTGCCTTTTTTCCCCTGAGCAAGTATCTACCATCATTTCCTTGTTGATGAAGATGTTTGTGTCTCCCTCTGTGAACTTCTGCCCTTACCCTCAGTACCAGTTCCAGAGGAATCTTCCCAGATTAGCAGGTTCAAGCATGCCACCCCCCTCTCTTGCAATTCTTCACCCTTCGCCACTGGGCTGCCCACTCAGAGCTCAGAGTTTCTGGGCTTTTAGGCTTCTCCTTTTCTCCCCTCTCAAAAGCTCCATTTCCTCATCAGCCCACAAGCTCATTTTGCTTCCTTCTACTTGGGCCCTTGGTCCTGTCGCTTCTCTGGCCTGCATCACGTCCCTTCCCCTCCACTCATCCACTGCCGCCCGGGTCCTGGCTGGCCCCTCTGGGGTCTTTCCTGGTGCCTCAGTGTTCTCAGCCTCCTGTGAACCCCTGTGGTACTTACGGTGGGTGATGGGTATGTTGTGGCCAAATTCTTCTGTTGAAGCCCTAAGCCCCAGGACCTCAGGATGTAATTGTATGTGAAGAGAAGGTCTTTGAAGAAGTGATTAAGTTAAATCGAATCCCGTCTGACTGGTGTCTTTATAAAAGAAGAGGAAATCTGTACGCAAAGAGAGAATCAAGGAGGTGTGTGCCCAGAAAGAAGAGCATATGGGGCCGCGGTGAGAAGCTGGCCTGGGCATGTCGTGGACAGAGGCCGTAGGAGACACCACCCTGCCTGCGTCTCAGATTTCTAGCCTCCTGAATGACGAGACAGCACAGCTCTGCTGTCCAGGCCATCCAGGCTGAGGCATTTTGTTGTGGCGGCTAGAGCGGACTAACAGGTGGTGGGAGCTTGTAGTGCAGTCCCCGACGTTCTGTCTTCCCTTCCTTTTGTGAGGATGTGTGTCCTCGCTGATACCCATGATTGTGGGGCCTTCCCTGCCCTCCTGGGAGAAGTGGACGTGCTCGCTGTTGGACCTGGCCATGTGACGCACTGGACCCAGGTGGAGAGGGGCCACGGTGCATGCCGTGTCCAGCAGAAGCTCTGAGCCCCCGCGTGATCGCCCCTCACCCTCCTCCTCACTAAGGGAGCCTCGTGTATGGGATGGTTGTGCTCCTTCACCTGGATCCTGGAATGTGAAGACACATGGAGCTGAGCCAAGGACACTCCCAGCAGTAGCAGGCAGTTAACGTGGGTGAAAATTTACTCTTGTGAGATTTGGGGATTGTTATTATGGCAAAACTAGCACTCCAGTGTTCTTGCCTGGAGGATCCCATGGACGGAGGAGCCTGGTGGGCTGCTGTCCATAGGGTCGCACAGAGTCGGACACGACTGAAGCAACTTAGCATGCATGCATGCATTTGAAAAGGAAATGGCAACCCACTCCAGTGTTCTTGCCTGGAGGATCCCAGGGACAGAGGAGCCTGGTGGGCTGCCGTCTATGGGGTTGCACAGAGTTGGACACGACTGAAGCAACTTAGCAGCAGCAGCAGGTCATTTATACTACAGTTTACTCTCTAATAACAGGGAGTTACTATTACCTATGCTGTGTCTTCTTTTCTGGGAAGGCTTCCTGAATGCCCAAGCCTCCCATACGTGCACTGCTCTGTCTCTATGCAATTACTCATCTTCACTGAGCTCGTGAACATAGTCAATATTTAATGAGCATCTACTCTTCACCAGACACTGACCTAGTGTATTGAATCATGCTCTCTCTCTCTTTAAGTGAATGGTTCCTTTGTTCATATATATATATATATATATATATATATATATATAGGTTGTGTGGCATGCAGGATCTTAGTTCCCTGACTAGGGACTGAACCTGCGCCCCCTGCAGTGGAAGTGTGAAGTCTTAACTACTGAACCCCTAGGAAAGTCCCTGGAATCACTCTCCTAACTCTCTTATCTTCTCTACTAGCCCATGAGCTGCTTTGGGTCAAGCAACTTGTCCTTCTTCATCAAGGTATCCCAGTGTCTAGTGCGGTGTGCAGCATAGTATTACTCAATAAATATTTGTTAAATAAATAATGACTTTGTGTGTACCTACATAATTGGATTATAAAATTTTTCAAGGTCGGTGCTTGTTTTCTCCATCTTCTGTACTCTTTCCCCAAACCTGCTACAGAGCTGAGCGTGGAGCATTGGAGTCTAACTCAGCTACTGGAACTGAGTCATACCTGTCACTTCTTTGGGACCCTGACTTTGCTTATAGAATGGGAGTGTTTTTGATACCCATGGAGATGTATAATGATGCATGTGAAGGCACCACCATTCATATCTTCTGTTTCTGCTGTCGTCATCCGTCAGCGCTCTCCTGGAAATGGATGAGGACAGCACTTGAGACCACATAAATGTGTGTTCTCTTGGAATGAAACTTTTGTGATTCTGGGGAGGGAGGTAACATGTGGTCCGACAGGATCAGAGGCCCAAACCTTCAGACTCCAGAGTGTGGATTTCTCTAGTCCTCTCTTTCAGTGGGTTAGCAGCAGCTGGTCATTGAATTCCAGGGAATCCTGGGAGCGGAAACCAACTTTTCAAATCAGGAAGTATGTCTGAAGGGAAGAGGAAGGCTAGTGACCACTTCCATTGAGCAAAGTGTATGTTTCATTTGAAGCTCAGCAGCCAGATGGGTTTCTTCCTTCTCATCACCATCCCTCACCAGTTTCCCCCCTCCCCCATACCTGCCCAAAAGACACAGGGCAGCTGCTATGGGACAGTGCAGAGGAAAGAAGCCTGACCCTGTCTGGACACTTGAGTCTGAGTTTTACATGTTTCAGTTTGACTGTTACTGGTTTATTAAATGAGCTGGACCTGGTGGGGTGCCAGGAGGAAGATGCTTTATTCCAAGCAGCTTGGAATTCCATGTAGTTTTTTCTGTCTCCTTTTGAGAGCTTCTGTCTTTGAGAGCTTCTCCAGGCACAGCACAGAGACCCAGTCAATGTAATATCAAAACCCTAAACTCTCATCCGAGAGTTGAGGATGAGATGGTCGGATGGCATCACCGACTCGATGGACATGAGTTTGAACAAGTTCCAGGAGATGGTGAAGGGCAGGGAAGCCAGGAGTGCTGCCAGACATGAGGTCACAAAGAGTCGGACACGACTGAGCGACTGAACAGCAGCAAGCTCTCATCCAGTTTAAGCGTTTTTCTCCCTCAGCCAGGGCCTCTCTCACCTTAGGAAACCTGAGGTGTGGGAGCAGGAGGCGGTCAGCTTCTTCCTCTGCCCTCCTGCTCCCTCGCTTGTTTGCCACCCTGGCCCCTGCGGGGTGGCAAGGAGGAGACGTTGCATGGTGGCTGTCAGATGCTGGTCTCCTCTGATCCTGTCAGGCTCCCAGTGGGGTTTTTTTTTTTCCCTCTGATAAGGTGTGGGTAGCCAGCCTCCAAGATGGTCTCCAATGACCCCTGCATCCTCACAGGACACTGCCGTGTAGCACCTCCTGCTTCCTGCCCTGGTACCCTGGTTGGTTTCTGTGACCGACAGAATAATATGGCAGGAGTGATGGTGTTTTGAGGCTGGGTTATAAAAGCACTGTGGCTTCTGTTTTGCTATTTCACTAGCTCTGGGAGAAGTGAGCGGCCACGCTGGGCAGCCTCCTGTGCGAGCGTCCCTTTACAGAGGAACGTGGGCTTTCAGCCATCAGCAGTGAGGAACCGCGGGCTCTTCCCAACAGCTTCTGAGTGAGTGAGAAGCGGGCGCTCCTGCCTCATCAAGCCCCAGAAGAGACTGCAGCCCAGCCGATGGCGGAACCCCGGCCTCGTGAGAGACTGAGCCAGAACCATCCAGGCGAGCTTCTCCCGTGTCCTGACCCTCGGGAACAGGCTCAGACAGCACAGCTTGTTGTCCGAAGGCACTACATTTCTGTTGTTCTTTGAGTCCTTTCTCCCTCAGGCTCCAGCCCCGTGGGTTCTGGTGAAGAGGTGCTCTGTTGGGGTCCTTTTGCGGCTCCAGAGGAACCTCTCTCCCGAGGACCTGGTCTGATGATTCTCTTCAGGAGCATTAGGGCACGCGTGCCTCCCTGCCCCCTAAACCCTAGAACAGCAGGCTGTCTTCAGCGGGTCCTGTTTGCACCATCTCCACCACCTTGGGCTTCCCTGGTGGCTCACATGGTAAAGCATCTGCTTACAATGCGGGAGACCCAGGTTCAATCCCTGGGTCAGGAATATCCTCTGGAGAAGGAAATGGCAACCCGCTCCAGTATTCTTGCCTGGAAAATTCCGTGGATGGAGGAGCCTGGTGGGTTACAGTCCATTGGGTTGCAAAGAGTCGGACACGACTGAGTGACTACCACCTCACTCCTTCAGACTTTGTAGGGTTCCAATTATATTTCACTCCCCATGTCTCCCAAGCCAGAGGAAACACATCTCAAGTTCTTGGGTTATTTTTTAAAGGTTCTGCCTTTCCCAGATAGAAAACTGGGAACACTTTACCCTAAGTGTGTGTGTGCATGAACTGTGTGATCCACGCACATCACTTTCTATACTCTCTATGTGAAGAAGTCACATGTCCGGTGCATTCTTCAGTGCTGGGTTGTAGTAGAACTTGTTTTTGTTCAGTCTATCTGTATGTCTTGCCTGGATGGTCTAACACCTTGTTCTGGAATATGGGAGCACATGGCTTATGTTAAAACTCCAGCTTGTTTCAATCAGGAAAAGTCTGGTTTTCAGGTCTGGCACTTAGGAAAGTCATTTAACCTCTCTGAGCCACAGTTGAGGGTGTGTGTACACATACATGTGGAATCTCTTACAGCTAGAAAATTCTTTTCTGTTATCCTTTCCCTGAGTCTTTACTCTGCTTACAAAGGGGAACTTATATCTCCTGAGTTATAGCATTTCACTTTGGGACCTTGTGCAGGCTAAATAATGGCCCCCAAAGATGTCCATATTCTAGTCCTCAGTTCAGTTCAGTCGCTCAGTTGTGTCCGACTCTTTGCGACCCCGTGGACTGCAGCACGCCAGGCCTTCCTGTCCATCATCAGCTCCTGGAGTTCACCCAAACTCATGTCCATTGAGTTGGTGATGCCATCCAACCATCTCATCCTCTGTCATCCCCTTCTCCTCCTGCCCTCAATCTTTCCCAGCATCAGGGTCTTTTCAAATGAGTCAGCTCTTCGCATCTGGTGGCCAAAGTATTGGAGTTTCAGCTTGAACATCAGTCCTTCCAGTGAACACCCAGGACTGATTTCCTTTAGGATGGACTGGTTGGATCTCCTTGCTGTCCAAGGACTCTCAAGAGTCTTCTCCAGCACCACAGTCCAAAAGCATCAATTCTTTGGTGCTCAGCTTTCTTTATAGTCCTAGTATCTATAGTTCTAGTCCTGCTGCTTAGTTCTAGTCCTAGGCCTCGTGAATATGTTACTTTGGCATAAAAAGCTTTACAGATGTGATTGATTTGTGATTGTGAGATGGAGAGCATCACTTAGATTCTCCAGGTGAGCCCAACGTCATTGTCAAGGTCTTTCCAAGAGGGAGGCTGGAAGCTGAGAAGTAGATATTGAGTTGATGTGATGAGGGAAGCAGAGGTCAGAGTGACTGAGGAGCACGCCATGAACAAAGAAATGTGGGAGGCCTCTAGACACTGGAAAATGCAAGGAAACTAATATCCCCTGAAGCTTCTAGAAGGAATACAGCCCTGATTTTAAAGTTCGACTTTCAAAACTATAAGCTAATAAATGTGAGTTTTTAAAGCCTCCAAGTGAAAGTGAGTTTGTAGTAATTTGTTACCGGTGAAAATGAAAGTCACTCAGTTGTGTTTTGTCTGACTCTTAGATTAAGTTGGAAGTACTGATGCTGAAGCTGAAGCTGAAGCTCCAATACTTCAGCCACCTAATGAGAAGAGCTGAGTCATTAGAAAAGACTCTGATGCTGGGAAAGGTTGAAGGCAAAAGGAGAAGAGGGTGGCAAAGGATGAGATGGTTAGATAGCGTCACTGACTCAATGGACATGAATTTGAGCAAACTCTGGGAGACAGTGAAGGACAGAGGAGCCTGGCGTGCTGCAGTCTGGGGTCAAAAGAGTTGAACATGACTTAGCAATTGAACAGCAACAACAGAGCTTAATCATTGTTTCAAAATTCTGTTCACCATTTATATTTTTTTTCTTTTAATGAACTCCCTTCTCATGGCCTTTGTTCATTTTTAATATGTTGCTTAAACTTTTGTTACTGATTTGAATGATATTTGTATATTAAATTACCCTTTGTTCATCAGATGTTGCAAATATTTTTCCAGTTTTTGATTTGTCCTCTAACTTTGCTTAATGGCTTTTGTTTTGCCAGAGTGATTAAAAAAATCTGGTCAAGTTTATTGTTTTTTATGGTCTCTGAGCTCATGATTTTTAAAATGTAAATGAGGCTTCTATATCAGTAGGTTAGGGGAAATTCCACAAAACCCCTCTAATAAGGACTGTACCCATGTTTTGTGAAATTTGCTGTGATAACCTTATGGACCAAGTAGAGAAATGAGAGTTGGATGGTGTATACATCAAAGTGCCTTTATAGTTTACTGAATGAATATACATGATGCATGATGACTAATAGACCCATGTCAGCCTGGATTCCCTTGCCCTCGATGAAGACATAATTCTCATATTTCATACAGAAGAAAGGTCAAGATGGGATATTTAATTTCCTGGATAACAAAAATAAAGATCCAAGAAGATCTTGACAAGCAAGAACAATGAGTTTAAAACCAACACAACAAATGTAAAAGAGATAAATCAAAGATTAGTATTTTTCTAAAAGTTCAAGTCTACAAGGACAGGTGGGAAAGGCCGAGATCCTAGATACTCGTGTAAATAATATCACAACAGTGACACAGCTCAGTGTGAGTTAGTGGTGTACCAGGAATACCAAGTGAGCATGGTCTTAGGCTCTTTCTGGACTATGCTTTGTATTTCACCAGTTTCTATAGTCACTCATTTGTGTGTGTGTGTGTTTGTTCCATGAAGTTTTATCACATGTATAGTTGCATGTATTCAGGATAGTTTTTAATTAGTAAGTGGAGTAAGACTAGATTTATCTCTAGAGAGTTTGTTCCTCTGTTTCAGACAAATCAAGCTCAGGATTTTATAAGAGTGGAATACCCCAGATAAAAGCATGCATGGGGTGAACTTGCATGAAGTACTTAACTGTGCCTTAATCATGCTATATTTGCATTCCTAAGGCTATATTTAAGCTGTATGTTGACACATTATAGAACTGAAGGGAAATGAGACATATGCTTATTCCATCACTCAGTTGTGTTTGACTCTTTGTAACCCCATGGACTGCAGCACACCAGGTTTCCCTGCCCTTCACCACCTCCTGGAGCTCGTTCAAACACATTTCCATTGAGTCGTTGATGCCATCCAACCGTCTCCTCCTCTGTCATCCTCTTCTCCTCCTGCCTTCAACCTTTACCAGCATCAGAGTCTTTTCCAGTGAGTCAGCTCGTCATATTAGGGGGCCAAAGTACTGGAGGTTTAGCTTCAGCTTCAGCATCAGTCCTTCCAGTGAATGAATATTGAGGGTTGATATCCTTTAGAATGGACTGGTTTGATCTCCTTGCAGTTCAAGGGACTCTCAAGAGTCTTTCCAACACCACAGTTTGAAAGCATCAGTTTTTCATCACTCATCCCTCTTTATGGTCCTACTCTCACATCCATACACAACTACTGGGAAAACCATAGCTTTGGCTATACAGACCTTTGTGAGCAAATGTTCTTATAAATGAGACATTAAGCAATGATTTTCAAAGGCCCTTTGAAAACCTGCTGTACAGTAAAGAGGTTAGGCTTATTCCATGCCAGTACAGAGGCTGTGAAGCGAGATTGGAGACAGATACAAGAAACTGCCTCCTTGAGACTTTGACTCAAGAAAATTTTTTCCAGCAAGGAGAGCTGGAAAACAATGGCCTTTGGTTGCTCTGAGAGCAGTAGCAGTTATTCAAACAGGCAGAGTGACCACATTTCAAGAGTGGGGATTCTTTAAGTTTGGATTAAAGACCACTAAAGTTCTTTGCATTTTGGCGACCTGATGCTAAGAACTGACACATTGGAGAAGACCCTGATGCTGGGAAAGGTTGAAGGCAGGAGGAAAAGGAGACGACAGAGGATGAGATGGTTGGATGGCATCACCGACTCGATGGACATGAGTTTGAGCAAACTCTGGGAGTTGGTGAGGGACAGGGACGCCCAGCGTGCTGCAGTCCATGGGGTCACAAAGAGTTGGACATGACTGAGTGGCTGAACTGAACTGAAAGTTCTTCTCAACTCAGGCTCTGAGAGTCTATATTATTTTCTAGAGTATATTATATTCTGGAATATTCTAGGATTCTAGACCATATTCTATATACTCTTTTAGGATGAGGAAAGGGAGAAAGGAGAGGTGGAAGGAAGTGCTGGTGATCCTAGGCTGCTCATGTAAAACAGAAATAACCAAAAGCACTATGAAGGCATATCAACTCTGTAAAGAGCATGATTGTATTCAGCGATAGTGCCTATTAATTATGAAGACATAGAGGTCTGATAGCTATTGTTGTTACTCTTTTGGGGAAGGAAATGACAATCCACTCCAGTATTCTTGCCTGGAGAATCCCATGGATGGAGGAGCCTGGAAGGCTACAGTCCATGGGATCATAAATAGTGGGACAGGATTGAACAATTAACACTTTGTTACTCTTTATCCTTCTCTCCTTTGCCTTTCTCTTTCCTTTCTAAATTGATATGTTTTACTTTAAAGAATGCTGTATCTAGTAGGTTCCAAACTATTTCCACTGTTTTATTTCTAATCTAACTTGAATAGACCTGGGTTATTGGCTGGTGAGTTTATATCTTTTAAGACACGCATGTTTATAGGTGGTAAATATCCAAGGGGCCTGGGAGGTACCAAGAAGTGGCTGCTGTCATTTTCTGAGGCCTGGTATTATTAGGATCCCACGTCAAAGTGAAAGATTGTCCCATGGGGCTATAAAGGAGAATGTCTCCTTTAAAACCATCTTCAGGCAGAGAAATGTTACCAAGCATATCTATAGCTGTTGGGGTTCCACCCAGTTTAATAAGATGTGACACTCAAACACAGGGACTTAAACAAACTGGAGATTCATTTTTCACATAAGGAGTTGAGAGGTAGTGATTGCCAGCTTTAGCTCTGTGCTTTAGCTCTGTGGATCTATCATGTTAGGGCTGTGTGTCTCCAATTTTCCTACCTTTTCCTCGTGGTCACAAGAGGGCTGCTGCAGCTCCATTCAGCATATCTGCATTTAAGGAAGGAAGACGGGAGAAGAGACAAGGGGGATGGAAGAAAGGGAAACTGAAAGGGTTGACACAAATTTTTCAGAAAAGTCAAATGTCTTCCCAGATCTTACAGGCCAGAATTTTCTCTCTTTACCCACAATTTGGGATCACACAATTTGACTGACCCAATTGTATAATTCTTTAATAATAAGATGAGAGGAGTCAAGAGAAGGGGAATAGAGGTTCTTCTACAATGTACAGATGGTTCAAGGATATTAACCTGTGAAATGGACTATGAATGTCAGAGATTTCGTTCCACAATTATCCACGGAGTCCTCCTTATATACTCATTTATGCCTGGGATTAAGAGAAAGAAGGTGCCGCATGAGAATTCTGGTAACTCTCCACTGAACTGAAATAATCTACAGTATAGTGTAGGAAATTGGTCATAAAACCTCTTCTTGCAAGTTTGCTACAGCCATTCCCTGGAAAATGATCAATTTAGAGCAATTTCTTCATAGTCCCTCTGCTTTTTATTGTAAACATGGTGAGATGATGTTCTGGGTTGCTGCACTGGAGCCCAAGTGTGTTTCAGTAGATTGTCCTTCTCCATTTGAGAGTCATATTTCAGTAATTGAGACCAGAGCTTGACTCTGTGGGTCCACAATGTGACTAAATTAAATTAGGGATTTCATGGAAAGAACAATAAAAGCCCAAATTCTGTTACTATGCTATTTTCTTAATATGTCTGAGCATGCAGATCTTTTAAGTGGTAATATAAAACAGGCACTGCATTCTTGGACTCTAAGTGCTGGTTTTAAAAATGTGTTTGGCAACATAACTCTGATTGTTTAAGAGGACTTTGAACATCGGATGAGCGAGGTTTGAATTAGCCCCTTTTACAAATGAGGCAAACTAAAGGTCAGGGGAGTTGAGGTACTTGCCTGAAGTTTCTTGTACAGAAATGAGATTCAAAGCATGTCTTCTCTGACCCATGGACTTTCCTCTTCTTTAGGAGGATGCCCTATGCTACTGCTAAACTCCACAAAGTGAGGAGCTAGGGTGTGTGTAGGTAAAGAAATGAGGCCCAAGGTCACCGTGGTTTGATGCTGGTGCTCTGCCCTTATGACTAAGAATGCGTGTGTGACCTAGTGATTTAGGCAAGAGTCTGTGAGGTCGGTCTTCCTGTGGGTATGGGTGCTGCCTGTCTCTTACTGCGTTCCAACATGAAGGGAACACCTGTCTCACACGTCTGTCCTCATTCATTTTTCCAGTGGTCATGTGTGTATGTGAGAGTTGGACTATAAGGAAAGCTGAGCGCTGAAGAATGAACTGAGGTGTTGGAGAAAACTCTTGAGAGTCCCTTGGACTGCAAGGATATCCAACCAGTTCATCCTAAAGATCAGTCCTGAGTGCTCATTGGAAGAACTGATGCTGAAGCTGAAACTCCAGTACTTTGGCCACCTCATGGGAAGAGTTGACTCATTGGAAAAGACCCTGATGCTGGGAGGGATTGAGGGCAGGAGGAGAAGGGGACGACAGAGGATGAGATGGCTGGATGGCATCACTGACTCAATGGACATGAGTTTGGGTGAACTCCGGGAGTTGGTGATGGACAGGGAGGCCTGGCGTGCTGCAGTCCATGGGGTCACAACGAGTTAGACACGACTGAGCGACTGACCTGAACTGATGTCAACCTTGACAAGCCCTTGTTCTGTCGTCGCCATTACACACCTGGCCACTAGGGGCACCCCAACCCGGCTGACCTGGCCTCCCAAAGCAGGGGGACAGATCCTTGCTCGCCCTTAGCTCCTCAGCCCCAAGAAGAGACTGAACATTTCTAGGCAATCTTGCACGAATGTAGAAGAGGGATGGAAAAATGGACATGCATAGGGAGAGATGCCTCCAGCAGGAGGAGCACTGCTGCCCGCAGATGGGCGTGGCTGGCACCGGCTTGTTTTCCTTCATTTCCGTCCTGCCTAAGGGACCCTGTCTAGGGCCCCTACTCCAAAGCTTATCTTTGGAAGTTTCTCCTTGCCCCCATCCCTTGTGGGTGCCTGTCCCTTCTGCTGTGGAGGTTCTGCAGGTGGGGGTGCAGAAATGTGGACCAGGTCAAGTGTGCATGTATTTAAGTCACAATCAAAGGCTTTTCTTCATGGACGGCAAAAGCTGGTTTTCCTATATTTTTAAAATGCCATGACTTTGGGCAGATAATACTAATTTTGTTAAAATAAGAATAAAGTGCACAGAAAGGATTTTATTTACATTCTTATTTTCACCTACAACTCCCTAGTGTCACATTTGACACTGTTCAAAGCATGCTATTATATGTTATGTACACACACACACACACACACACACACACACACACGTATATAACACATAAACAATCTAACACATAAATTGTTGTTTAGCCACTAAGTCGTGTTCAACCCTTTTGCAACCCAGTGGACTGTAGCCCATCATGCTCCTCTGTTCATGAGATTTCCCAGGCAAGAATACTGGAGTAGGTTGCCATTTCCTTCTCCAAGGGATCTTCCCAACCCCAGGGAGAGAATCTCTATCTCCTGCATTGGCAGGCAGATCTTTACCAATAAACCATCAGGGGAAGCCAGCATATGCTTGCATATATATCCACACATATGTGGACATGTATTTTATGCATATACATGTGTCTCTGTGTTTGGGAGGTAGTTGTTTAGAATACCGGGTAATGGACTGAGCATACCTTCATCCATTCACTTTCAATCTAAGCAATTCAGCTTATAATAATAGGTATTCCCATGAATCAAAAAAACAGACAAATTTTTGGCCACAGTAATTCCTCCTTGGGAAATGATACCAAGGAATTCGTTTCAAAGAAAAAGAAAGTTAAAATATATATTGCTGTGCTTTTGTAACATATGGGTCACCCCTCTACCTGCTAACAGTATATAAGTCTTTTTCACATCTGTTATCTTGTTTCATCTTTGCAACAACCCTCCAAGACAGGTGGCTTTATTTTTCCTCTCTATTTTAGAAATGAGGGAACAAGCTTAGAGAGATGGTGTGGTTTTTTAAGGTTGTACAGTGAGAATGAGAGGTGGAGCTGGGAAAGTTTTTGCTTAGGGTGGAAAATAGGAAAGCTAGCCCAGAAAGACAGTACGCTAGTCCAAAAGAGCCACAGTAAAGTGTGTGGATGTGTGTGTGCTTTAGAAGAGCAGACGGGAAATCCAGGTCTTTAGCTTCAAGTTTAGTGTTTCTTTTACCACACCATCACCATTCCCCAGTGGAGGGACTTTTTATTAAGCTGTTGCTTGCCGATTTGATGCACATCATGAAGGCTTTATTCACTATAAGTACAGAGACCATGAAACAGGGTAGAAAGTGTTCATGGCATAATTTGTTACAAAAGGAAAAGCTATATCCATAGTATAATTATAGATGTGTAATACATATTGGGGGCTCCCCTGGTAGCTCAGATGGTGAAGAATCCATCCTGCAACCCAGGAAACCTGACTTGGATCCCTGGGTTGGGAAGATCCCCTGGAGAAGGGATTGGGTACCTACTCTGATATTCTTGCCTGGAGAATTCCATGGATGGAGGAGCCTGGCTGACTACAGTCCATGAGGTGGCAAAGAGTAGGACAAAGAGTAATACATTTACATACATATATTACACATCTATACAAGGATTTAAAAAATGGGAAAGTTCAGTTCAGTTCAGTCGCTCAGTTGTGTCCAACTCTTTGCGACCCCATGAATCGCAGCATGCCAGGCTTCCTGACCATCACCAGCTCCCGGAGTTCTTCAGCAATACGTGAACCGTGAACTTCCTGATGTTCAAGCTGGTTTTTGAAAAGGCAGAGGAACCAGAGATCAAATTGCCAACATCCACTGGATCATCGAGAAAGCAAGAGAGTTCCAGAAAAACATCTACTTCTGCTTTATTGACTATGCCAAAGCCTTTGACTGTGTGGATCACAATAAACAGTGGAAAATTCTTCAAGAGATGGGAATACCAGACCACCTGACCTGCCTCTTGAGAAATCTGTATGCAGGTCAGGAAGCAAGTGTTAGAACTGGACATGGAACAACAGACTGGTTCCAAATAAGAAAAGGAGTACGTAAAGGCTGTATATTGTCACCCTGCTTATTTAACTTCTCTGCAGAGTACATCATGAGAAATGCTAGACTGGAAGAAACACAAGCTGGAATCAAGATCGCTGGGAGAAATAAAATCACTTCAGATATGCAGATGACACTACCCTTATGGCAGAAAGTGAAGAAGAACCCAAAAGCCTCTTGATGAAAGTAAATGAGGAGAGTGAGAAAGTTGGCTTAAAGCTCAACATTCAGAAAATGAAGATCATGGCATCCAGTCCCATCACTTCATGGGAAATAGATGGGGAAACAGTGTTAGACTTTATTTTTCTGGGCTTCAAAATCACTGCAGATGGTGACTGCAGCCATGAAATTAAAAGATGCTTACTCCTTGGAAGAAAAGTTATGACCAACCTGGATAGTGTATTCGAAAGCAGAGACATTACTTTACCAATTAAGGTCCATCTAGTCAAGGCTATGGTTTTTCCTGTGGTCATGTATGGATGTGAGAGTTGCACAGTGAAGAAGGCTGAGCGCCAAAGAATTGATGCTTTTGAAGTGTGGTGTTGGAGAAGATTCTTGAGAGTCCCTTGGACTGCAAGGAGATCCAACCAGTCCATTCTGAAGGAGATCAGCCCTGGGATTTCTTTGGAAGGAATGATGCTAAAGCTGAAAAAAATGGGGAAGGGAATATGGAAAAACAAAAACATGGTATTAAGGAGATCATAATTAGATCTTCATACTATTTTGTCCTTAGTACAGCTAGAATTGCATTCTAATATTTAAAAATCCAATTATTAATAAAAACAAGCATTTATTGAGTGCGAGGACTTTACAAGGTGCCTTTCCATAACTAATTCCAGGCAACCACAACTCTATGGGGTAAATATTATTAGAATTTCCACTTTGTAGATGAGAATCTTATTTCTCAAGATGATTGAATAATTGTTCCCAGGTTACAAAGCTAAAAGTCAAGATGGGAGCACTTGGGTTTATGCTCTGTGTCCTTCAGCCCCCAATACCAGCAGTGCTTTGGTGTCTGTTCTGTAAAGGGTACAGTCAGTCTTTCTTTTTTTTTTTCTTTTACAGTCAGTCATTAAACTGGCCAGTTCATCTTAGCTGTTGCTGTATCTACACAGACTTTTTTTTTTCTTGTCTCAATATGGAAGAACTTTAGTTGATTGACAGGCGCTAGCCATTCACAGAGTGTCTAATTAGAGCTCTGTGGACCCTGTCTACTGAAGGTTATGGTTTTTCCAGTAGTCACGCATGCTTGTGAGAGCTGGACCATAAACAAAGCTGAGTGGCAAAGAATTGATGCTTTTGAACTGTGGTGATGGAGAAGACTCTTGAGAGTCCCTTGGACTGCAAGGAGATCCAACCAGTCCATCCTAAAGGAAATCGCAGATGACACCACCCTTATGGCAGAAAGTGAAGAGGAACTAAAAAGCCTCCTGATGAAAGTGAAAGAGGAGAGTGAAAAAGTTGGCTTAAAGCTCAACATTCAGAAAACGAAGATCACGGCATCCAGTCCCATCACTTCATGGGAAATAGATGGGGAAACAGTGGAAACAGTGTCAGACTTTATTTTTCTGGGCTCCAAAATCACTGCAGATGGTGACTGCAGCCATGAAATTAAAAGACACTTACTCATTGGAAGTAAAGTTATGACCAACCTGGATAGTATATTCAAAAGCAGAGACATTACTTTGCCGACTAAGGTCCATCTAGTCAAAGTTATGGTTTTTCCAGTGGTCATGTATGGATGTGAGAGTTGGACTGTGAAGAAAGCTGAGCACCGAAGAATTGATGCTTTTGAACTGTGGTGTTGGAGAAGAGTCTTGAGAGTCCCTTGGACTGCAAGGAGATCCAACCAGTCCATTCCAAAGGAGATCAGTCCTGGGATTTCTTTGGAAGGAATGATGCTAAAGCTGAAACTCCAGTACTTTGGCCACCTCATGTGAAGAGTTGACTCATTGGAAAAGACTCTTATGCTGGGAGGGATTGAGGGCAGGAGGAGAAGGGGATGACAGAGGATGAGATGGCCAGATGGCATCACCGACTTGATGGACATGAGTCTGAGTGAACTCTGGGAGTTGGTGATGGACAGGGAGGCCAGGCGTGCTGCAATTCATGGGATTGCAAAGAGTTGGACACACTGAGTGAATGAACCGAACTGAACTGAACTGAACTGAAAAGAAATCAGTCCTGAATAGTCATTGGAAGGACCGATGCTGAAGTGGAAACTCCAATACTTTGGCCACATGATGTGAAAAGCTATTCATTTGAAAAGACCCTAATGCAGGGATAGATTGAAGGTGGAGGGAAGGGGATGACAGAGGATGAGATGGCTGGATGGCATCACCAACTCAATAAACATGAGTTTGAGTAAACGCTGGGAGTTTGTGATGGACAGAGAGGCCTGGCGTGCTGCAGTCCAAGGGGCTGCAAAGAGTTGGACATGACTGAGCGACTGAACCTGTCAGTACCTGTCACTGTGGGCCATGCACACACACTAGATGAAATGCATTGAGGAATGTAGATTTACAGCCTCCTTTGCAAAACAAGGCTCCAAAGTAGAAGAGGTGGCTGTGAGTGTCTGGGTGCACTGCCAACAGAAGCTCCTCCATAGATTTATTGGTAGCCCTGACCAGAACTTTAGCTTATGTGGTAGGGGTGTTTGATAATCCATGAGATATAGAAAGGGTGGGGAAGGAAGCTATATCTCCCATCCCAAGAAACAGTGCTAGCCCCAGACTTTTTCCTAAACCTACAAGAAGAAAGCCAATATCTTACTACCTTCAGTCTGAATTAGTAGGATAAATACCTCAGTTCTCAATTGTATTTTGTCCAAGCATTAACTCTTTGCTATGCAGAAAACTCATCTTCTCTCCTGAGTTTCTTGGCTGTAATCAGGCCAGGATTTTCTTTCTAAGACATGAACAATGAGCCCATGGTAGAAACACCCTTTCTCATTGCAGATTGCTCTTTGAAAGATTCTCTGAAGGCTTTGGAGAATAGAACACAGAGCTACTCTTCCCACAGTCCCCATCAAAAAGCTGGTCTCTCCAGCTCTCTCTCTTTCATAGCATGGAGGTCTCAATCTGTAGGCTTCAGACACTTTACTCCTTACCTTTCTCATTTCTTCTTTCAAAGCCCATGCACTTTCAGTTCAGTTCAGTCAGTCGCTCAGTCATGTCTGACTCTTTGTGACTCTATGAACCACAGCACTCCAGGCCTCCCTGTCCATCACCAACTCCTGGAGTCCACCTAAAATCATGTCCATTAAGTCAGTGATGCCATCCAACCATTTCATCCTTTGTCATCCCCGTTTCCTCCCTTCTGTCAATCTTTCCCAGCATCAGGGTCTTTTCTAATAAGTCAGCTCTTCACATCAGGTGGCCAAAGTATTGGAGTTTCAGCTTGAAAATCAGTCCTTCCAATGAACACCCAGGACTGATTTCCTTTAGGATGGACTGGTTGGATCTCCTTGCTGTCCAAGGGACTCTCAAGAGTCTTCTCCAACACCACAGTCCAAAAGCATCAATTCTTTGGCACTCAGCCTTCTTCACAGTCCAACTCTCACATCCATACATGACTACTGGAAAAACATAGCCTTGACTAGATGGAACTTTGTTGGCAAAGTAATGTCTCTGCTCTTTAATATGCTGTCTAGGTTGGTCATAACTTTCCTTCCAAGGAGTAAGCGTCTTTTAATTTCACGGCTGTAATCACCATCTGCAGTATCAAGTGCTTTGTTTTAGGTCTTTTGGATGGATGTTCTATCTTTCTTGGCTGAGTTTCCCTGTTTTCCAAAATAAGCGAAACGGAATCACCCTTCTCTGATGCCATCCCCTTTTGTTTATCTCTCTGTTATGTTAAATCTTGCAATAAGTTCTTATTCTGGGACTCTGATCCTTTGATGTGAAGTTGGCCCAGTATTAATCTTCCTTAAAACTACATGGGCTTTCCAGGTGGCTAAGTGATAAAGAGTTGTGGGTTTGATCCCTGGGCTGGGAAGATCTCCTGGAGTAGGAAATGGCAAACTGATCCAGTATTCTTGCCTGGAAGATTCCATGAAAGGAGAAGCCTGGTAGGCTACAAGCTCAGGGGGTTGTGAAGAGTTGGATATGACTGAATGACTGAGCGCTTGCGTGCACATGCACACACACACACACACCCCCCCCACTATACCTAGTAGCCCTTATATGCAAAACACATCACAAAGATGAATCATCTCAACCTCCATTAACCTGTGGGGACAATGAATAGTTGGTTAATGACAGGAAGGAGAAGGAAAATTATTCTTCTCTTTTAATAAGTGTCATCAAGTTTCAAAGGATGTTTCCTACCATGAGCTAGAATACAGGATAAGGGAGAGAGAAGAGAGATTTTGAATGGAAATTCCTTTGTCACCATCGTGAAATTCTTCATCAAGGATGTTGGTGCAAGTTCTTTACACAATAAACTTTATGGAGCCAGCTTTGTTTCAGGACTTGAGTATGAACTTAATTCTAGTCCTAGTTTTCCTTCTGATGTAGAATTATGGAATGTTAGGGGATTCAGACCTTGGAGATACAGTCATTCAACAAATTGACTTGACAGATGCAGAAATTAAGGTGGAGAAATGTCAGATCATTTCAAGGTCACACGACGCAAGACTGGTTCATTGCTTGGCCTGCCCTTGGCATCTCTGTTAGATAAGATGTCCAGTCACTCCGAAGATCTTACAAGAATGTATCAACTAATTATGTAACTGGCTAGTACTGGGCTTAGATTTGGGGCTGTGCTCAATATTTGTCCGTGGTTCCTAAGTGAGGTGGAGTTTCCTAGCTACAGCCAGCACAGCTGGTGTGCAGAAGAAAGATAGAACCACCCTTGTGCAGAAAGGTTCTCTGAGTACATTTGGAGAAAATGGGATATAGAATACATAATTTATCTTCAAAGAAAGCCTACGAATATTTGATTTAAATAAATACTCTATTACACTGTCCACTGTAGCAAATTCTGTAATTATAAGTTTTATGGCAACTCCCATTACAAAATCATTTTCATCCCTCTCCTAGCTGTCTAAAAAACCATAAATTGGGTGGAAATTTTCATGGTCAGACCCTGCCTGGTAGAGAATGGATGGCTTCTGGGAGCACAGGGAAGGAAAGAAAATCTCATTAGCTGCCTATAAGTTATTGTGGAATGGGAAAAAATGTGAGCATACTCCTTTTCCAGTTTGCAAAATAGTTGAATGTTTCTCTTCTCTGTGTGGTGAAAAATGAAGTGGCAAGACTTTATTTTCAAAGCTGTATAGAGTCACTAAGAAACGCGGGCGGGGGGGTGGGGATGCTTTCCTGAGTCATGTCTAAGTATGCGTGGATGGAGCTGCTCTGGATTTCAGCATCCATCTATCTCACTAATGCTTACATTTTAACATTTTCCTTTGCTCTGTTTTGGTTGTTGTGTCCTTGAATTCCTAGGTTCCTGGAGTTAGATAAAGGATTTGAAACCCTCTTTTGGAGGAGAGAGTGTCGGCATGCATCCCAATTTATGAACTGAGTCTCAAGGTTTAAATGGATCAAACTGGTTTTGTACAAGATTGATACACTACCATATCCCAACAGGTGACAGACACATTTTGAGGACATATAGGTTCAGAACAGGATTCTAAACACTTAACACATTATTGACCAGAGGATTTTTGCAGAAACTAATGTCTGTGGCATTAATACATCTCTGGTCAATAATGTGTTAAAAATCTTCCTTTATCCTGTCTTTCAATGTAACTTTTATTAATCAGGAACAGACATCTTACTCTCAAATCAGTCACATGAATGTCTCAGCAAACTAAAATGGACTAGAATGCGTGAATTTAACTCAGATGACCATTATATCTACTACTGTGGGCAGGAATCCCTCAGAAGAAATGGAGTAGCCATCATGGTCAACAGAAGAGTCCGAAATGCAGTACTTGGATGCAGTCTCAAAAATGACAGAATGATCTCTGTTTGTCTCCAAGGCAAACCATTAAGTATCACAGTAATCCAAGTCTATGCCCCAGCCAGTAACACTGAAGAAGATGAAGTTGAATGGCTTTATGAAGACCTACAAGACCTTTTAGAACTAACACCACAAAAGACATCCTTTTCATTCTAGAGGACTAGAATGCTAAAGTAGGAAGTCAAGAAACACCTGGAGTAACAGGCAAATTTGGCCTTGGAATGCGGAATGAAGCAGGGCAAAGACTAATAGAGTTTTGCCAAGAAAATGCACTGGTCATAGCAAACACCCTCTTCCAACAACACAAGACAAGACTCTACACATGGACATCACCAGATGGTTAACACCAAAATCAAATTGATTATGTTCTCTGCATCCAAAGATGGATACAGTCAATGAAAACAAGACCAGGAGCTGACTGTGGCTCAGATCATGAACTCCTTATTACCAAATTCAGACTTAAATTGAAGAAAGTAGGGAAAACCGCTGCCATTCGGGTATGACCTAAATCAAATCCCTTATGATTATATAGTGGAAGTGAGAAATAGATTTAAGGGCCTAGATCTGATAGATAGAGTGCCTGATGAACTATGGAATGAGGTTTGTGACATTGTATAGGAGACAGGGATCAAGACCATCCCCATGGAAAAGAAATGCAAAAAGCAAATGGCTGTCTGGGAGGCCTTACAAATAGCTGTGAACAGAAGAGAGGTGAAAAGCAAAGGAGAAAAGGAAAGATATAAGCATCTGAATGCAGAGTTTGAAAGAATAGCAAGAAGAGATAAGAAAGTCTTCTTCAGCGATCAATGCAAAGAAATAGAGGAAAAGAACAGAATGGGAAAGACTAGAGATCTCTTCAAGAAAATTAGAGATACCAAGGGAACATTTCATGCAAAGATGGGCTCAATAATGGAATGAAATAGTATGGACCTAACAGAAACAGAAGATATTAAGACGAGGTGGCAAGAATACATGGAAGAACTGTACAAAAAGATCTTCACGACCCAGATAATCATGATGATGTGATCACTAATCTAGAGCGAGACATCTTGGAATGTGAAATCAAGTGGGCCTTAGACAGCATCACTATGAAGAAAGCTGGTGGAGGTGATGGAATTGCAGTTGAGCTGTTTCAAATCCTGAAAGATGATGCTGTAAAAGGGCTGCACTCAATATGACAGCAAATTTGGAAAACTCAGCAGTGGCCACAGGACTGGAAAAGGTCCATTTTCATTCCAATTCCAAAGAAAGGCAATACCAAAGAATGTTCAAACTACCACACAATTGCACTCATCTCACATGCTAGTAAAGTAATGCTCAAAATTCTCCAAGCCAGGATTCAGCAATACATGAACTGTAAACTCCTGATATTCAAGCTGGTTTTAGAAAAGGCAGAGGAATCAAAGATCAAATTGCCAACATCTGCTGGATCATGGAAAAAGCAAGAGAGTTCCAGAAAAACATCTACTTCTGCTTTATTGACTGCCAAAGTCTTTGACTGTGTGGATCACAATAAACTGTGGAAAATTCTTCAAGAGATGAGAATACCAGACCACCTGACTTGCCTCTTGAGAAATCTGTATGCAGGTCAGGAAGCAACAGTTAGAACTGGACATGGAACAACAGACTGGTTTCAAATAGGAAAAGGAGTACGTCAAGGCTGTATATTGTCACCCTGCTTATTTAACTTCTATGCAGAGTACATCATGAGAAACGCTAGACTGGAAGAAACACAAGCTGGAATCAAGATTGTGGGAGAAATATCAATCACCTCAGATATGCAGATGACACCACCCTTATGGCAGAAAGTGAAGAGGAACTAAAAAGCCTCTCAATGAAAGTGAAAGAGGAGAGCAAAAAAAGTTGGCCTAAAGCTCAACATTCAGAAAATGAAGATCATGGCATCCGGTCCCATCACTTCATGGGAAATAGATGGGGAAACAGTGGAAACAGTGTCAGACTTTATTTTTCTGGGCTCCAGAATCATTGCAGATGGTGACTGCAGCCATGAAATTAAAAGACGCTTACTCCTTGGAGGAAAAGTTATGATCAACCTAGATAGCATATTCAAAAGCAGAGACATTACTTTGCCGACTAAGGTCCATCTAGGCAAGGCTATGGTTTTTCCAGTGGTCCTGTATGGATGTGAGAGTTGGACTGTGAAGAAGGCTGAGCGCCGAAGAATTGATGCTTTTGAACTGTGGTGTTGGAGAAGACTTTTGAGAGACTCTTGGACTGCAAGGAGATCCAACCAGTCCATTCTGAAGGAGATCAGCCCTGGGATTTCTTTGGAAGGAATGACGCTAAAGCTGAAACTCCAGTATTTTGGCCACCTCATGCGAAGAGTTTACTCATTGGAAAAGACTTTGATGCTGGGGAGGGATTGGAGGCAGGAGGGAAGGGGATGACGGAGGATGAGATGGCTGGATGGCATCACTGACTCAATGGACGTGAGTCTGAATGAACTCTGGGAGATGGTGATGAACAGGGAGGCCTGGCGTGCTGCGATTCATGGGGTCGCAAAGAGTCAGACACGACTGAGCGGGCTGAACTGAGCTGAATTGAATGTCTTCTTTATATGTTGTAGTTTTCGCTCTGAACTCCCTCACCCCACCCTCCCATGGATCTTGATTTTTAAGTCATCTTTCAAGGCTTATCTCAGTTTCTTGGTTTCTTCTATTTCCTTAAATGGAGTTGCTCAGTCTTATCTGACTCTTTCCATTCCATGGACTGCAGCCTACCATGCTCCTCCGTCCATGGGATTCTCCAGGCAAGAATACTGTAGTGGGTTGCCATTTTCTTCTCCAGGAGATCTTCCCAACCCAGGGTTCAAACATGGGCCTCCCACATTGCAAGCAGATGCTTTACCATCTGGGCCACTGAAGCCTGTCCTAATCATCTTAGGCAATAAGCAGAATCTCCATTCTCAAAATTATTTACAATTGTGCCAAATTAAGATACTTATTTATAAATATTTATATGGTTCACAGATAGTTTCATATGCATCACCTCTCTCCTACCTAGATTATAAGTGCTTTGGGGACAGTGGCCATTTTCTTTATGTATCCAACCTTAATATTTAGGAAAATTTCAAGACATCTGCTGTGTGTTGTTCTTAGTCACTCAGTTGTGTCTCTGTGTGACCCTAGGACTGTACAGCCCACTAGGCTCCTCTGTCCATGGGGATTCTCCAAGCAAGGATACTGGAATGGGTTGCCATGCCCTCCTCCAGTGGATTTTCCTGACCCAGGGATCCAAACCAGGTCTCTAGCACTGTAGGTGGATTCTTCACTGTCTGAACTACCAGGAAGCCCATTTTCAGTTCAATTGCTCAATTGTGTCTGATTCTTTGTGACCCCATGAATTGCAGCACGAGAGGGTCCCTGTCCATCACCAACTCCCAGAGTCTACAAAACCTTATGTCCAGTGAGTCGGTGATGCCATCCAGCCATCTCATCCTCTGTTGTCTCCTTCTCCTCCTGCCATCAATCTTTCCCAGCATCAGGGTCTTTTCCAGTGAGTCAACTTTTCACATCAGGTGGCCAAAGTACTGGAGTTTCAGCTTCAACATCAGTCCTTCCAGTGAACACCCAGGACTGATGTCCTTTGGGATGGACTGGTTGGATCTCCTTGCAGTCCAAGGGACTCTCAAGAGTCTTCTCCAGCACCACAGTTCAAAAGCATCAATTCTTTGGCACTCAGTTTTCTTCACAGTCCAACTCTCACATCCATACATGACCACCGGAAAAATAGTAGCCTTGACTAGATGGAACTTTGTTGGCAAAGTAATGTCTCTGCCCTTTAATATGCTCTCTCTGTTGGTCATAACTTTCCTTCCAAAGGGTAAGTGTCTTTTAATTTCATGGCTGGAGTCACTATCTGTAGTAATTTTGGAGCCCCCGGAAATAAAGTCAGCTACTGTTTCACTGTTTCCCCATCTATTTCCCATGAAGTGATGGGACCAGATGCCATGATCTTAGTTTTCTGTATGTTGAGCTTTAAGCCAATTTTTTCACTCTCCTCTTTCACTTTCATCAAGAGGCTTTTTAGTTCCTTTTCACTTTCTGCCATAAGGGTGGTGTTATCTGCATATCTGAGGTTATTGATATTTCTCCCAGCAATGTTGATTCCAGCTTGTGCTTCTTCCAGCCTAGCATTTCTCATTATGTACTCTACATAGAAGTCAAATAAGCAGAGTGACAATATACAGCCTTGATGTACTGCCAAGGTCCAGCCCTGGTGGATCCAGGGTAATTCGAAGGGGAGATGGCATAGGTGAGGAAAATTTATTTATTTAGGAATATAAGATTATAAATATAAGGAGAGATTGGGAAGAATAGTGTAGTGGGGAAATAAGGTGGAGAAAAAAAGCTGAATAACTTGGTTTATGGCGAAAGCCAATAAAACTTCGAGACAAGAAGTTTGCACCATCTGTTAGGCTCCCGGCACCCGTTTGAATATCGGAGAGTGCCCTGCCTTGGGCTGTCTCTCTCACAGAACTTAAAAGCAGGGCAAGTAAGTAGACTTGGTGAGCCTCCTCATGCCAGATGGGAATTCATCCAGAAAAGGAGAGGAGAATAGACCACACAGGGGAAACCAGTCTTTCCAGTGACTGGCCCATCCTCTATTGTCCAGAAAGGCCTTTTTACCTTTTTTGTACATAGAGATCAATGGATAATATAGAATTATGCAGCATCAGCAGCCCTGACTTTTATTGAGACCAGGCTTTCTCTCAGCATACCTAGTTGTATTCACAAGTCTTAGGTGATTTACATCATCTTCTGGCCAGAAGGCCAATTAGTATTTTATAGCCCTTTTCTGATAAGGGTTTGTCAACCAGAAGACTTATTTGTCTTAAAAATGTCGTTCTTCCCAAAGTCTGGTGCCACTCTATGAAAGGACTAAATAAAGCTACATTCTTACATAGCAAGAATACAACAATTTATAACAAATAAAAGGAGTACAGTGATTTATAACAAAGAAAAGTAATTAACTCAAAAGTCTAGTGTTGCTAACATCAAAACTACTATATTCCTATTTCTATATCCCAATTACATTGATTAATATCCTTCTGGTGCCTAAAAGATAAAGAATATGGAGGCATGGCAGCAGTCATTGAGTCAACAGTGAAAAGCATCACCGATATAATTTTTAGCACTTTAGAAAAGGCTTTGTATCTTTAAGACGCTTTAAGCTTTGTGCCTCTTGCAGTTGGGGGCTGTAAGCAATTCACAAATCATAAAAGTCCGGGGAACCTGTCAAGCAAGTTAGAGAGCCATCAGAGGGATTTTAAGCCGAGACATTCTTTTGCAGAAGACTGTTAACTGAAGCCCTGAGTTAACTCTTTCCAGAGAAAGATGGTCAGATAGCTCCCTGTTATATCAGAAGAGTGGAAAGCACAGTACAATAAGGCAGGCACACTCTGTTTTTGGAGGGTAGATATTCAGGAAAACCCAGGGGAACCCCTGAAGCCTGACTTGCCTTGCCCATCAGGCCTCTCCGCATGACCTTGTCATGGGTGGGATCTCCTGTGCTGGCTCCCAGCAATGTACTGCTTTCCCTATTTGGAACCAGTCTGTTGTTCCATGTCCAGTTCTAACTATTGCTTCCTGACCTGCATACAGATTTCTCAAGAGGCAGGTCAGGTGGTCTGGTATTACCATCTCTTGAAGAATTTTCCAGAGTTTGTTGTGATCCACACAGTCAAAGGCTCTGGCATAGTCAATAAAGCAGAAGTAGATGTTTTTCTGGAACTCTCTTGCTTTTTCAATGATCCAACGGATGTTGGCAATTTGATCTCTGGTTCCTTTGCCTTTTCTAAAACCAGCTTTAGCACCTGGAAGTTCAGCATTACTTTACTAGTGTGTGATATGAGTGCAATTTTGTGGTAGTTTGAACATTCTTTGGTATTGCCTGTCTTAGGGATTGGAAAGAAAACTGACCTTTTCCAGTCCTGTAGCCACCACTGAGTTTTCCAAATTTGCTGGCATATTGAGTGCAGCACTTTCACAGCATCATCTTTTAGGATTTGAAATAACTCATGTGGAATTCCTCCACTAGCTTTGCTTCCTAAGGCCCAGTTGACTTCACATTCCAGGATGTGTTGCTGTAGTTGAGTCAAAACACCATTGTGATTATCTGGGTCGTGATGTTTTTTTATAGGTCTTCTGTGTATTCTTGCCACCTCTTCTTAATATCTTCTGCTTCTGTTCTGTTCAGTTCAGTTCAGTTCAGTTCAGTTCAGTCGCTCAGTCATGTCCGACTCTTTGCGACCCCATGAATCACAGCACGCCAGGCCTCCCTGTTCATCACCATCTCTTGGAGTTCACTCAGACTCACGTCCATCGAGTCCGTGATGCTATCCAGCGATCTCATCCTCTGTCATCCCCTTCTCCTCCTGCTCCTAATCCCTCCCAGCATCAGAGTCTTTTCCAATGAGTCAACTCTTTGCATGAGGTGGCCAAAGTACTGGAGTTTCAGCTTTAGCATCATTCCTTCCAAAGAAATCCCAGGGCTGATCTCCTTCAGAATGGACTGGTTGGATCTCCTTGCTGTCCAAGGGACTCTCAAGAGTCTTCTCCAACACCACAGTTCAAAAGCATCAATTCTTCGGCACTCAGCCTTCTTCACAGTCGAACTCTCACATCCATACATGACCACAGGAAAAACCATAGCCTTGACTAGACGGACCTTAGTCATCAAAGTAATGTCTCTGCTTTTGAATATGCTATCTAGGTTGGTCATAACTTTTCTTCCACAGAGTAAGCGTCTTTTAATTTCATGGCTGCAGTCACCATCTGCAGTGATTTTGGAGCGCAGAGAAATAAAGTCTGACACTGTTTCCACTGTTTCCCCATCTATTTCCCATGAAGTGATGGGACCGGATGCCATGATCTTCGTTTTCTGAATGTTGAGCTTTAGGACAACTTTTTCACTCTCCTCTTTCACCTTCACCAAGAGGCTCTTTAGCTCCTCTTCACTTTCTGCCATAAGGGTAGTGTCATCTGCATATCTGAGGTGATTGATATTTCTTCCGGCAATCTTGATTCCAGTTTGTGTTTCTTCCAGTCTAGCGTTTCTCATGATGTACTCTGCATAGAAGTTAAATAAGCAGGGTGACAATAGACAATCTTGACGTACTCCTTTTCCTATTTGGAACCAGTCTGTTGTTCCATGTCCAGTTCTAACTGTTGCTTCCTGACCTGCATACAGATGTCTCAAGAGGCAGGTCAGGTGGTCTGGTATTTCCATCTTTTGAAGAATTTTCCACAGTTTATTGTGATCCACACAGTCAAAGGCTTTGGCATAGTCAATAAAGCAGAAATAGAAGTTCTTCTGGAACTCTCTTGTTTTTTCCATGATCCAGTGGATGTTGGCAATTTGATCTGCTTCTGTTAGGTCCATACAATTTCTCTCCTTTAGTGTGCCCATCTTTGCATGAAATGTTCCTTGGTATCTCTAATTTTCTTGAAGAGATCTCTAGTCTTTCCCATTCTATTGTTTTGCTCTATTTCTTTGCACTGATCACTGAGGAAGGCTTTCTTATCTCACCTTGATGCTTAATCAGCAGTTATTGAGTTGTAATACAGTATGTGTGGGTATGTTGTCTATTCCTTATAGGTGGTGAGGTCTTCAAGGACAAGGATTTTAGTAATTCATCTTTTCATGCCTTACACTAATTTGATGGTTAATAAATATTTGTTAAATGAATAGTTTGTCATCACTTGAACTTTTCAGAGAGGCCATTTGTCTCTACTTTCCCACCAAATCTCCAGGTGCTCAAGACCCTTAGAGACATTGATGACTTCACTTCTGATGGAACATTTCCATCATTATTGCTAATTATTTGTAGTGATCATAGGTGTTTGGAAGTCTCTTTGGAAGCTCTTGTGTTTCCTCTAATACCCTTCTCTTGGCAAAGACTGTCTCTGTAGAAGGTACCCATTGTGCTATTTTCCTTCATCCTTATACACAAAGGCATGAATCTGGTATTACTGCTACTATGCACCCGGCTTCCTTATGATGTCTCCTTTAGTGTCCTTTATTTGGAAGGAAGGGGGGATAAAAATATTGAAGAAAAGCATTCTCAAAACTATATAACCTGAACTCCAGAAAAATAAATGAACCAATCAAAAAATGGGCCAAAGAACTAAATAGGCATTTCTCCAAAGAAGACATATGGATGGCTAACAAACACATGAAAAGATGCTCAACATCACTCATTATCAGAGAAATGCAAATCAAGACCACAATGAGGTATTATTTCACACCAGTTAGAATGGCTGCGTTCCAAAAGTCTACAAGCAATAAATGCTGGAGAGTATGTGGAGAAAAGGGAACCCTCTTACACTGCTGGTGGGAATGCAAACTAGTACAGCCACTATGGAAAACAGTGTTGAGATTCCTTAAAAAATTGCAAATTGAACTGCCTTATGACCCAGCAATCCCACTGCTGGGCATACACACCGAGGAAACCAGAATCAAAAGAGACATGTGTACCCCAATGTTCATTGCAGCACTGTTTATAATAGCCAGGACTTGGAATCAACCTAGATGTCCATCAGCAGATGAATGGATAAGAAAGCTGTGGTACATATACACAATGGAGTATTACTCAGCCCTTAAAAGAATACATTTGACTCAGTTCTAGTGAGATGGATGAAACTGGAGCCGATTGTACAGAGTGAAGTAAGCCAGAAAGAAAAACACCAATACAGTATACTGACACATATATATGGAATTTAGAAAGATAGTAATGAAGACCCTCTATGTGAGACAACAAAAGAGACACAGAGGTATAGAACGGACTTTTGGACTCTGAGGGAGAGGGAGAGGGTGGGATGATTTGGGAGAATGGCACTGAAACATGTATAGTATCATGTAAGAAACGAAGCGCCAGTCTATGTTCAATACAGGATACAGGATGCTTGGGGCTGGTGCACAGGAGGAGGTGGGAGGGGGCTTCAGCATTGGGAGATCGTGTACACCTGTGGCTGATTCATGTCAATGTATGGCAAAACAAACACAGTATTGTAATGTAGAATAAAAAAAATAAAATGAAAGTTGAAAAGAGTGAGAGTTAAAAAAACAAACAAAACAAAACTGTATAACCTGAAGCAAAAGTTACCACAGTCAGCCCCTGCCTCTATTCCTTCTCCAATGCTGGGGATCCATGATGGTACAGTTGGATGGTGCCTCCAGGGTGGCCTTCCTGCATTATTTTTCTTTATACTAAGGTTCATAAATCACTTTGCCAGAGAACCTCAAGTCCAAGCTGCTCTGATGGCCTAGTTAACTTTTCTTGAAAAATTTTATTTCCTCACTTAAGCTCATCAGTATTATTTTGTAAAGAAATAATAAATTTATTTTTGAGTTGGATTCTGTTATAACTCCTATAACTCTTCCTTCACTAATGAAATTATTAAAATGTGATAGTTTACATAGTTCCTCAGACTTGATAAATATTCTGAAATATCCAAATAAGAAGAGATACTTCATTTAGTTCTTCACTGAACCGATGTACTCCGCATCTCTTCTGTTATATTTTGTGAAACAGTGCAAAAAGATACATCTTTTCCCCATTTTTTTAAGATTTGAAATCATTTATTTGGCTAATTGAAATCTAGAGGGTGATCAAAATGACATCAACTTGAGGATCTGAGACCTGAAGTAGAGGCAGAGGCTGTACCTCTGGGGTCTGGGGTCCCAGAGACAAGAACCATTTGTGATGGGTTTGGGTAATCTGAAAAGCCTTTCCTAAGAGGAAGCTTAGAAATGAAGTCTTGATGGTAGAGTAGACAAAGAAAGGGATGGGGTGGAGGTTGGGGAAGACTACTGCAGACAAGGAAAGAGTCAGAAAAAAAATCAGTGGACAAAGTGCATGAATAGTTGAGGGAGATGAAGGTGGTAGGCTAGGGAGGGAGTCAGGGGCTGCTCTTTGTCAGGGTATATGACAGAGAACAAGACAAAACAAAAGATTAAAACACTCTTTTCCAAAGTAAAAGTGATACTCATTCCTCTATTTTATTTCTTGCTGCTGAAATGATTAATGTTGCAGAGTAATTAACATTTGTTCCTATAGATGGACCAAAAGTGCTGATGCCAGTGCTAAGAGAAAGAAGGTGTTTGGAAAGATGGCAATGAATCATTGGCGATGACACCTTGATGATGGACTGGCGGAGCCTGGGTTGAAGATACTCAGTTAATCACTGGAGTCTTTCTCAACAGAAAAGTCTCCATGGAAGAGCAAATATTGCAAAAACTTGAAGTCTGGGGTCCTAAGCTCTGAACTTAACTCTGTGATTTTGGGGAAATCATTCATCTTCATCTGCAAAATGAGTTGCACAAGGATGCCTTTAAACTTTTCTTGGCTCATCCTATGATGCTTGTGGCCAGTGCCTTTCAAGCTTCCTCTTACGTTTGCTTCATGTCGGGATCTTACTCCTGAGAGTCAGTATTAGGAGGTAATTGTACTTTCTACTAAGACTCTGATGCTGCTCATTTTCTCCGAGGATTCTTCTGCAAGTAATCCTTGCTGAGGAAATTTGCAAAGTCTTTCCAGGCTGACCCAGCCTTCCCTGACTTTGCCCTTCCCAGCTCAAGAGTATCGATTCCTGGAGGACAAAGACCTATTTTTTCAGCATTTCTTATTTCTCAGTACTGAATCCCATGGAATGTTGGACTTATTTATTTCAAGAACTCTTGAACTGAGACTTCCTGGGTGCAATGTACTGGAGACAAAGAGATAAAAATTTCCCTTAAGGAGCACTGTCCATTTGGTAAGACATCCATGCAAATGAAGCAGATACCTGGCAATATGTCGATTGATGGAATGGACATTTCATAGTTTCTCATATTTGATGCCCTAAATATTTACCAATTTTATCTAGTATCCCATTAAATAACAGTTCTTCAATATCTTTGAAGGAATGTAAGATGAGAGATGGGTAAAGATCATATATATATATATATATACATGCTAAGTCACTTCGGTCATGTCTGACTCTTTGCAACCCTATGAAGTGTAGCCCACCAGGCTCCTCTGTCCATGGGATTCTCCAGGCAAAGATACTGGAGTAGGTTGCCATTTCCTTCTCCAGGGGATCTTCCAGACCCAGGGATCAAACCTGGGTCTCCTGCCTTGCAGGCAGATTCCTTACCGTCCGAGTTACCAGGGAAGCCCCAAGATCATATAGGTCATTGTCAATTTATCAAGTACCTGCAAAGGAAGGGATTATTTGTGAACTCTTGGTACTAGTGCCTTCTTGATGAACTGGCCAGAGATTAGACGCATATTTCGCTGATTTCTAGAATTTCAGGTTGGAGTGCCTTCTTTTACCTTTTCCCTCTCCTCTGGCTTCTCTGATTTTTGTCTGTTTTATCTCACTCTCTACCTTTCTCTCCATTTCTCTCCCCTTTGATCAGTTTACTTCCCTCATCCTTAAAGGTACCTCTACTGAGGGTCAGTTATGTGTCAGGCACAGATCACTATTTTGCTTTGATCATTATTTAATCCCCCAAATAATTTTTTTTTAAAGGAAAGCCTTCTATTTTGTGTCTGTGTCTGTTTTTAAATATTATTTTACTTGCTTTTGGCTGTGCTGGGTCTCTGTTGCTCTGCGCAGGCTTTCTCTGGTTGTGGCTAGTGGGGGCTCCTCCCTGGCTGTGGGCCCCTCACTGTGGGGGCTTCTCTTTTGCGGAACATGGACTCCAGGGTGTGGGCTTCAGTAGTTGTGTGCGTAAGTTTAGTTGTCCCTCAGCATGTGGAATCTTCCAGGGATTGAACCCGTGTCTCCTGCACTGTAGGTGAATTCTTAACCATCGGACCACCCAGAAGTCCCCCAAGTAATATATTTATGGAGAAGGAAACTGAGACTCAGTGATGCTGGGTCATTAGGCCAAGATCATATTATAATGAACAGAGCTCCAAGAGAAACCTAGGCCAGTCTGGTATTTCAAAATCCAACCTATACACCTTCCTCGCAAAGCAGCTTTCTTTTCTCAATTAAGTGTGCCTGAAACTTTTCAGACAACCTCTGGCAAGTTAAGATGACTGTGCTTTTATAATAGATACAGTTATTTGAGAAAACAGTGGCTAAAACTTGCAAAGTCTGCAAGAAAGGACTTCTGGGCTCTTTGGAGAATTTTTCCCAAATACTAACATCTCCTCAAAGGCAAGAAACAGCAATTATGATAAAAAGACTAGAAAATAAGAGAAATAAACAATGTAGTGATTGTATTGGAAAAACCATGACCTATCTTATATTTCCATTATATAATGATCTCTAATCTTTCCAGGGTTTTGGAGCATGTATGTCATCCTAAAACACTTTTTGAACTCTGGCATTTTCATTGCCTTTACAAAGACAGCCATAATGAAGGGAAGACTCTCAGTTGCCGTGAGTGGAACAGTTAATTGTGTTTACCTGCTGATCTTCCAAACCCCTTCTTGATTAGAAACAAAGGGGTGAACCAACTTTGTTGTAAGGATTTTTTTTAAAAACGTTGTTTTCCTGTACTACTTAGAATGTT
The DNA here is from genome assembly GCA_917880005.1 of Nanger dama. Taxonomy (NCBI): domain Eukaryota; kingdom Metazoa; phylum Chordata; class Mammalia; order Artiodactyla; family Bovidae; genus Nanger; species Nanger dama. The sequence goes on along the minus strand of CAKJTW010000029.1, from coordinate 11,326,890 downwards.
GTGCTTTTGATTTTTTCAGTAGAGCTGAGGCAGAAAATAATAATATTAATTCAGAGTGAAATAGAATTTTAGTGCCATTTTAATTTTATATTGTCTCCTTACCAAATTGTGGTTTGGAATTAACCTTGGAATCATACCCAAGTTAAACTAGTTACTGAATCCCACTGACTTTGACATTAATGATATGATTAGGAGACCAAGAGACCTAATTCACTGTCTTTTTCCTTATTTCACGAGGCTGTTATATTTGGCAGTAAAATTTCCCTTTAATCAGAGGAAAGAATGACCTGTCAGTTTCCTTTCTTTTTTTTTAATTTTTATTTTTACTTTATTTTACTTTACAATACTGTATTGGTTTTGCCATACATTGACATGAATCTGCCACGGGTGTATATGAGTTCCCAATCCTGAACCTCTCTCCCACCTCCCTCCCCGTATCATCTCTCTGGATCATCTTTGTGCACCAGCCCCAAGCATCCTGTATCCTGTATCAAACAGACTGGTGATTCATTTCTTACATGATAGTATACATGTTTCAATGACATTCTCCCAAATCATCCCACCCTCTCCCTCTCTCTCTCCCTCTCACTCTCCCTCTCCCTCTCCCTCAGAGTCCAAAAGTCCGTTCTATACATCTGTGTCTCTTTTGCTGTCTCGCATACAGGGTTATCATTACCATCTTTCTAAATTCCATATATATGTGTTAGTATACTGTATTGGTGTTTTTTTTCTGGCTTACTTCACTCTGTATAATCGACTTCAGTTTCATCCATCTCATTAGAACTGATTCAAATGTATTCTTTTTAAGGGCTGAGTAATACTCCATTGTGTATATGTACCACAGCTTTCTTATCCATTCATCTGCTGATGGACATCTAGGTTGATTCCATGTCCTGGCTATTATAAACAGTGCTGCGATGAATATTGGGATACACGTGTCTCTTTCAATTCTGGTTTCCTCGGTGTGTATGCCTAGCAGTGGGATTGCTGGGTCATAAGGCAGTTCAATTTGCAATTTTTAAAGGCATCTCAACACTGTTCTCCATAGTGGCTGTACTAGTTGGAATTCCCACCAACAGTGTAAGAGGGTTGGTTCCCTTTCTCCACACCCTCTCCAGCATTTGCTGCTTGTAGACTTTTGGAACGCAGCCATTCTGACTGGTGTGAAATAATACCTCATTGTGGTCTTGATTTGCATTTCTCTGATAATGAGTGATGCTGAGCATTTTTTCACGTGTTTGTTCAGTTCAGTTCAGTCGCTCTGTCATGTCTGACTCTTTGCGACCCCATGAATCGCAGCACGCCAGGCCTCCCTATCCATCACCAACTCCCTGGTGCACTTAGACTCGCGTCCATCAAGTCAGTGATACCATCCAGCCATCTCATCCTCTGTTTTCCCCTTCTCCTCCTGCCCCCAATCCCTCCCAGCATCAAAGTCTTTTCCAATGAGTCAGCTCTTTGCATGAGGTGGCCTGGAGTTTCAGCTTTAGCATCTTTCCTTCCAAAGAAATCCCAGGGCTGATCTCCTTTAGGATGGACTGGTTGGATCTCCCTTGCAGTCCAAGGGACTCTCAAGACTCTTTTCCAACTCCATGGTTCAAAAGCATCAATTCTTCGGTGTTCTGCCTTCTTCACAGTCCAACTCTCACATCCATACAGGACCACAGGAAAAACCATAGCCTTGACTAGACAGACCTTAGTTGGCAAAGTAATGTCTCTGCTTTTCCATATGCTCTCTAGGTTGGTCATAACTTTTCTTCCAAGGATTAAGCGTCTTTTAATTTCATGGCTGCAGTCACCATCTGCAGTGATTTTGCTGCCCAGAAAAATAAAGTCTGACACTGTTTCCACTGTTTCCCCATCTATTTCCCATGAAGTGATGGGACCGGATGCTATGATCTTTGATTTCTGAATGTTGAGCTTTAGGCCAACTTTCTCACTCTCCTCTTTCACTTTCATTGAGAGGCTTTTTAGTTCCTCTTCACTTTCTGCCATAAGGGTGGTGTCATTTGCATATCTGAGGTGATTGATATTTCTCCCACAATCTTGATTCCATCTTGTGTTTCTGCCAGCCCAATGTTTCTCATCATGAACTCTGCATAGAAGTTAAATAAGCAGGGTGACAATATAAAGCCTTGACGTACTCGTTTTCCTATTTGGAACCAGTCTGTTGTTCCATGTCCAGTTCTAACTGTTGCTTCCTGACCTGCATACAGATTTCTCAAGAGGCAGGTCAGGTGGTCTGGTATTCCCATCTCTTGAAGAATTTTCCACAGTTTATTGTGATCCACACAGTCAAAGGCTTTGGCATAGTCAATAAAGCAGAAGTAGATGTTTTTCTGGAACTCTCTTGCTTTCTCGATGATCCAGTGGATGTTGGCAATTTGATCTCTGGTTCCTCTGCCTTTTCTAAAACCAGCTTGAACATCAGAAAATTCACGGTTCACGTATTGCTGAAGCCTGGCTTGGAGAATTTCGAGCATTACTTTACTAGCACGTGAGATGAGTGCAATTATGTGGTAGTTTGAGCATTTTTGCCATTGCCTTTGTTTGGGATTGGAATGAAAACCGACCTTTTCCAGTCCTGTGGCCACTGCTGAGTTTTCCAAGTTTGCTGGCATATTGAGTGCATCACTTTCACAGCATCATCTTTCAGGATTTGAAAGAGCTCAATTGGAATTCCATCATCTCCACTAGCTTTGTTCGTAGTGATGCTTTCTAAGATCCACTTGACTTCACATTCCAGGATGTCTGGCTCTAGGTGAGTGATCACACTATCGTGATTATTCAAGTTGTGAAGATCCTTTTTGTACAGTTCTTCTGTGTATTCTTGCCATCTCTCTTAATGTCTTCTGCTTCTGTTAGGTCCATACCATTTCTGTCCTTTATCGAGCCCATCTTTGCATGAAATGTTCCCTTGGTATCTCTAATTTTCTTGAAGAGATCTCTAGTCTTTCCCATTCTTTTGTTTTGCTCTATTTTTTTGCACTGATCACTGAGGAAGGCTTTCTTATCTCTTCTTGCTGTTCTTTGGAACTCTGCATTCAGAGGCTTATATTTTTCCTTTTCTCCTTGGCTTTTTGCTTTTCTTCTTTTCACAGTTATTTGTAAGGCTTCCCCAGACAGCCATTTTGCTTTTTTGCATTTCTTTTCCATGGGGATCCCTGTCCTCTGATCCCTGTCTTCTGTATAATGTCACAAACCTCATTCCATAGTTCATCAGGCACTCTATCAGATCTAGGCCCTTAAATCTATTTCTCACTTCCACTGTATAATCATAAGGGATTCGATTTAGGTCATACCTGAATGGTCTAGTGGTTTTCCCTGCTTTCTTCAATTTAAGTCTGAATTTGGTAATAAGGAGTTCATGATCTGAGCCACAGTCAGCTCCTGGTCTTGTTTTTGTTGACTATATAGAGCTTCTCCATCTTTGGATGCATAGAATATAACCAATCTGATTTCGTTGTTGACCAGCTGGTGATGTCCATGTGTAGAGTCTTCTCTTGTGTTGTTGGAAGAGTGTGTTTGCTATGACCAGTGCATTTTCTTGGCAGAACTGTATTAGTCTTTGCCCTGCTTCATTCTGCATTCCAAGGCCAAATTTGCCTGTTACTCCAGGTGTTTCTTGACTTCCTACTTTAGCATTCCAGTCCCCAATAATGAAAAGGACATCTTTTGGGGGTGTTAGTTCTAAAAGGTCTTGTAGGTCATCATAGAACTGTTCAACTTCATCTTCTTCAGTGTTACTGGCTGGGGCATAGACTTGGATTACTGTGATATTGAATGGTTTGCCTTGGAAACGAACAGAGATCATTCTGTTGTTTTTGAGACTGCATCCAAGTACTGCATTTCGGACTCTTCTGTTGACCATGATGGCTACTCCATTTCTTCTGAGGGATTCCTGCCCACAGTAGTAGATATAATGGTCATCTGAGTTAAATTCACCCATTCCAGTCCATTTTAGTTCGCTGATTCCTAGAATGTCGATGTCCTCTGTTGCCATCTCCTGTTTGACCACTTCCAGTTTGCCTTGATTCATGGACCTGGCATTCCAGGTTCCTATGCAATATTGCTCTTTACAGCATCGGACCTTGCTTCTATCACCAGTCACATCCACAGCTGGGTATTGTTTTTGCTTTGGTTCCATCCCTTCATTCTTTCTGGAGTTATTTCTCCACTGATCTCCAGTAGCATATTGGGCACCTACTGACCTGAGGAGTACCTCTTTCAGTATCCTATCATTTTGCCTTTTCATATTGTTCATGAGGTTCTCAAGGCAAGAATACTGAAGTGGTTTGCCATTCCCTTCTCCAGTGGACCACGTTCTGTCATGCCTCTTCACCATGACCTGCCTGTCTTGGGTTGCCCCGCCGGCATGGCTTAGTTTCAGTGAGTTAGACAAAGCTGTGGTCCTAGTGTGATTAGATTGACTAGATTTCTGTGGTTATGATTTCAGTGTGTCTGCCCTCTGATGTCCTCTTGCAACACCTACCATCTTACTTGGGTTTTCTTACCTTGGGTGTGGGGTATCTCTTCACAGCTGCTCCAGCAAAGCACAGTCGCTGCTCCTTACCTTGGATGAGAGGTATCTCCTCCTGCCGCCCTTCCTGACCTTCAACGTGAGATGGCTCCTCTAGGTCCTCCTGTGCCTGCACAGCCACTATTCCTTGGAGGTAGGGTTGCTCCTCCTGGTCGCTGCCCTGGCCTCGGGCATGGTGTTGCTCCTTCCTGCCATAGCCCCTGGCCTCGGGCGCTGCCCCTGGCCTCAGACGCGGGGTGGCTCCTCTCGATCACCGCCCCTGACCTCGGACGCCGGGTACCTCTTCTTGGCCGTTCCATCGCTGTCTCAGCCTGGCACTCTAGGCCACTGCCCCTCATCTTGAACGTGGGGTAGCTCTCAGCAGTGTTTAAGTGCACCAGCTGCTGCTGCCACCGCCTGCACTTAAGTGTGCCAGCTGCACTTAGCCATCCGTATGTCTTCTTTGGAGAAATGTCTATTTAGTTCTTTGGCCCATTTTTTGATTGGGTCATTTATTTTTCTGGAATTGAGCTGCATAAGTTGCTTGTATATTTTTGAAATTAGTTGTTTGTCAATTGCTTCATTTGCTATTATTTTCTCCCATTCAGAAGCCTTTCTTTTCACATTGCTTATAGTTTCCTTTGTTGTGCAGAAGCTTTTAATTTTAATTAGATCCCACTTGTTTATTTTTGCTTTTATTTCCAGTATTCTGGGAGGTGGATCATAGAGGATCCTGCTGTGATTTATGTCGGAGAGTGTTTTGCCTATGTTTTCCTTTAGGAGTTTTATAGTTTCTGGTCTTAGGTTTAGATCTTTAATCCATTTTGAGTTTATTTTTGTGTATGGTGTTAGAAAGTGATCTAGTTTCATTCTTTTACAAGTGGTTGACCAGTTTTCCCAGCACCACTTGTTAAAGAGATTGTCTTTACTCCATTGTATATTCTTGCTTCCTTTGTTGAAGATAAGGTGTCCATAGGTATGTGGATTTATCTCTGGGCTTTCTATTTTGTTCCATTGATCCATATTTTGTCTTTGTGCCAGTACCATACTGTCTTGATGACTGTGGCTTTGTAGTAGAACCTAAAGTCAGGCAGGTTGATTCCTCCAGTTCCATTCTTCTTTCTCAAGATTGCTTTGGCTATTCAAGGTTTTTTGTATTTCCATACAAATTGTGAAATTATTTGTTCTAGCTCTGTGAAAAATACCGCTGGTAGCTTGATAGGGATTGCATTGAATCTGTAGATTGCTTTGGATAGTATACTCATTATCACTATATTGATTTTTCTGATCCATGAACATGGTATATTTCTCCATCTATTAGTGTCCTCTTTGATTTCTTTCATCAGTGCACATTAAAAAGATCATACACCATGACCAAGTGAGCTTTATCCCAAGGATGCAAGGATTCTTCAATATCTGCAAATCAATCAATGTAATTCACCACATTAACAAATTGAAAAATAACAATCATATGATTATCTCAATAGATGCAGAGAAGGCCTTTGACAAAATTCAACATCCATTTATGATAAAAACTCTCCAGAAAGCAGGAATAGAAGGAACATACCTCAACATAATAAAAGCTATATATGACAAACCCACAGCAAACATTATCCTCAATGGTGAAAAACTGAAAGCATTTCCCTAAAGTCAGGAACAAGACAAGGGTGCCCACTTTCACTGCTACTATTCAACATAGTTCTGGAAGTTTTGGCCATAGCAATCAGAGCAGAAAAAGAAATAAAAGGAATCCAAATTGGAAAAGAAAAAGTAAAACTCTCACTGTTTGCAGATGACATGATCATCTACATAGAAAACCCTAAAGACTCCACCAGAAAATTACTAGAGCCAATCAATGAATATAGTAAAGTTTCAGGATATAAAATCAATACACAGAAATCCCTTGCATTCCTATACACTAATAATGAGAAAGTAGAAAAAGAAATTAAGGAAACGATTCTGTTCACCATTGCAATGAAAAGAATAAAATACTTAGGAATATATCTACCTAAAGAAACTAAAGACCTATATATAGAAAACTATAAAACACTGATGAAAGAAATCAAAGAGGACACTAATAGATGGAGAAATATACCATGTCGGTTTCCTTTGAGACTTAATCTAGAACCCCTCTGATTTTAAAATTATAGTGCTTAAGGACCTAAAATTGTGCTAAGTTATATCACCACGACCAACAGCATTTGTTCAGCATTTAGCATGTACCATGCATAAATTAGGTACTAAGGATACAAAACTTAATGCACAGTCTCTGTTTTCAGAGTTTCCTTATCCAACCCAAAGCTGGGGAGAATATAAGTTTTCTAATAACTTAGAATTGTGAGGGAAAATGTTGATTGTATTTCTTTGTCAGCAAAATAATAAATTCAGACTTGAAACAGTCAACTGTCCATCATTAGTAATTTTTTGGCTATTATGTAATACTTCGGAGTGGAACTATATGATCACATGCTGTGTATATTTTAAATTTATAAGAAACTGCCAAACTTTTCCAAAGTGATTATCTCATTTAACATATCCACCTGCATTAAGTGGGAATTCTAGTTGCTTCAAATTATTGCCAACTATTGGTATTATTAATATTTTTAATTTTAGCTATTCCAGTGCTAGTAGGTGTGCAGAATTATTTCATTGGGGTCTTATTTTACATTTCCATGTGACTGTTGATATCAAGCACCTTCTCATGTGGTCATTGGTTATTTAAATAATTTGTTTTTACAGTGTCATTGGGCAATTCTAAGTTCTATTGTTTGACTTATCACTATCAAATTGCGAGTTCTGAAATATGTTCTGGATACATGTCGTTTGGCATATATATGAATTGTGAATATTTTCTCCCAGTCTGGGGCTTACTTTTTCATTTTATCAGTGGTGTCTTTCATGAAATAAAAGTGTTTAGTTTTGATAAAGTTCATTTCATCAATGTTTCCCTTTTAAGATTCATACTTTTTATATCCTATGTGACCTGTCTTGGTTTCCTTCAAGGTCACAAACATCCCTACTATGCTTTTTTCTAGAGGCTTCCATTTTATGGTTAGGTGTATGGTACATTTTGAATTAACTTTTGTGTATGGTGTGAGATAAGGATTAAGGTTAATTTTTACCAATGTAAATACCCAGTTGTTTTAGCATCAGTTGTTGAAAAGACTGTTCTTTTTTTCTTAACTGAATTTCTTTGTGTCTTTCTGATGATCAAGTGACTATATATGTGTGTATCTATTCTTGGATTCTTTATTCTAGCCTATTGACTTATACATCTGATTTTATGACAGTATCATTCTATCTGGAGTACTGAGGATTTATAGTAAGTCTTGGTATCACATAATACAAATCCTCTAATCTTTAAAAAACGATTCTTTAGAAAGATTGCCTTGATATTTATGGTTCTTTTCATTTTAAAATCAACTTGGTCAATTTCTACAGAATGCCTGCCAGCATTTTTGTTGGGATAACATTAAATCTGTATGTTAATTTGTGGAGAGTTGGCATCTTAACAATATTGTATCTTCTGATCCCTAAATATGGCATCTCTCTCCACTTATTTAAATTTTTGGTTTGTTTCAACAATACTTTATCAGTTTTATATACAGATAATATACATATTTGTTAAATTTATTCATAAATTTTTGTGTTTGTGGATGATACTGTATATTATTTTTAAATTTCAATTTCAATTGCTCATTACTAGTACATAAAATAGGTTGAATTTTGTATATTGACCATATGACCTAACCTTGCTAAATTCAATTTTAGCACTTATTGTAGCTATTTTTTTTTTAAGGTTCTCTAAGACGCTTACTCCTTGGAAGAAAAGATAAGACCAACCTAGACAGCATATTCAAAAGCAGAGACATTACTTTGCTGACTAAGGTCTGTCTAGTCAAGGCTATGGTTTTTTCTATGGTCATGTATGGATGTGAGAGTTGGACTGTGAAGAAGGCTGAGCGCTGAAGAATTGATGCTTTTGAACTGTGGTGTTGGAGAAGACTCTTGAGAGTCCCTTGGACTGCAAGGAGATCCAATCATTCCATTCTGAAGGAGATCAGCCCTGGAATTTCTTTGGAAGGAATGATGCTAAAGCTGAAACTCCAGTACTTTGGCCACCTCATGCAAAGAGTTGACTCATTGGAAAAGACTTTGATGCTGGGAGGGATTGGGGGCGGGAGGAGAAGGGGATGACAGGAGATGAGATGGCTGGATGGCATCAATGACTGGATGGACATGAGTCTGAGTGAACTCCGAGAGATGATGATGGACAGGGAGGCCTGGCATGCTGCGATTCATGGGGTCGCAAAGAGTTGGATACGACTGAGTGACTGAACTGAACTGAACTGAAGAATGCTCAAACTACTGCACAATTGCACTCATCTCAAACACTAGTAAAGTAATGCTCAAAATTCTCCAAGCAGGCTTCAGCAATACGTGAACCATGAACTTCCAGATATTCAAGTTGGTTTTAGAAAAGGCAAAGGAACCAGAGATCAAATTGCCAACATATGTTGGATCATTGCAGAAGCAAGAGAGTTCCAGAAAAACATCTATTTCTGCTTTATTGACTATGCCAAAGCCTTTGACTGTGTGGCTCACATTAAACTGTGGAAAATTCTGAAACAGATGGGAATACCAGACCACCTGACCTGCCTCTTGAGAAATCTGTATGCAGGTCAGGAAGCAACAGTTAGAACTGGACATGGAACAACAGACTGGTTCCAAATAGGAAAAGGAGTACATCAAGGCTGTATATTGTCACCCTGCTTATTTAGCTTCTATGCAGAGCACATCATGAGAACTGCTGGACTGGAAGAAACACAAGCTGGAATCAAGATTTCTGGGAGAAATAAAATCACTTCAGATATGCAGATGACACCACCCTTATGGCAGAAAGTGAAGAGGAACTAAAAAGCCTCTTGATGAAAGTGAAAGAGGAGAGTGAAAAAGTTGGCTTAAAGCTCAACATTCAGAAAACAAAGATCATGGCATCTGGTCCCATCACTTCATCGCAGATAGATGGGGAAACAGTGGAAACAGTGTCAGACTTTATTTTGGGGGCTCCAAAATCACTGCAGATGGTGATTGCAGCCATGAAATTAAAAGACACTTACTCCTTGGAAAGTTATGACCAACCTAGACAGCACATTAAAAGGAGACATTACTTTGTCATCAAAGGTCTGTCTAGTCAAAGCTATGGTTTTTCCAGTGGTTCTGCATGGATGTGAGAGTTGGACTGTGAAGAAGGCTGAGCACCGAAGAATTGATGCTTTTGAACTGTGATGTTGGAGAAGACTCTTTAGAGTCCCTGGACTACAAGAAGATCCAACCAGTCCATCCTAAAGGAGATCAGTCCTGGGTGTTCATTGGAACGACTGATGCTGAAGCTGAAACTCCAATACTTTGGCCACATTATGCGAAGAGTTGACTCATTGGAAAATACCCTGATACTGGGAGGGATTGGGGGCAGGAGGAGAAGGGGACAACAGAGAATGAGATGGCTGGATGGCATCGCTGGCTCGATGGACATGATTTGGGGTGGACTCCAGGAGTTGGTGATGGACAGGGAGACCTGGCGCGCTGCGGTTCATGGGGTCGCAAAGAGTCGGACACGACTGAGTGACTGAACTGAACTGAAGAATTCTTATGTTAATGATCATGCTATTTGCAAATAGATACTTTTAATTTATCTTTTCCAATTTGTTTATGTCTTTTTGCCTACTTATTGTACTGTTTAAGGTATTCAGTACAATGTTGGATAGAAGTGGTGAGAGTGGACATCCCTGCCATTTTTGCTATTTAGGGGAAAGCTCTGATTGAAAGTGAAAGAAAGGACTGAAAAAGCTGGCTTGAAACTCAACATTCAAAAAACTAAGATCATGGCATCCAGTTCCATCACTTCATGGCAAATTGATGGGGAAACAATGGAACCAGAGAGAGACTTCTTTTCTTAGGCTCCAAAATCACTGCAGATGGTGACTGCAGCCATGAAATTAAAAGATATCTGCTCCTTGGAAGAAAAGCTATGACAAACCTAGACAGCATATTAAAAAGCAGAGACAATTTTTTACCAACAAAGGTCCGTCTAGTCAAAGCTATGGTTTTTCCTGTAGTCATATATGGATGTGAACCATAAAGAAACCTGAGTGCCAAAGAATTGATTTTTTTGAACCGTGGTGTTGGAAAAGACTTATGAGAGTCCTTTGGACTGCAAGGAGATCAAACCAGTCAATCCTGAAAAAAATGAATCCTGAATATTCTTTGGAATGGCTGATGCTGAAGCTGAAGCTCCAATACTTTGGCCACCTGATGCGAAGAACTGACTCATTGAAAAAGACCCTGATGCTGGGAAAGATTGAAGGCAGGGGGAGAAGGGGGCAACAGAGCATGACATGGTTGGATGGCATCACTGACTCGATGCACATGACTTTGAGTAAGCTCCGGGAGTTGGTGATGGACAGGGAAGCCTGGTGTGCTGCAGTCCATGGGGTCGCAAAGAGTCGGACACAACTGAGTCACTGAACTGAACTGATTTTAGATGTCATTTGTCAGATTGCTAATTTGCTGAGACAGATCTTTCTTTCTTTCTTTCTATCATGAATGAGCGTTGAATTTTGCCAAATGCTTTAGTTTCTCAGTATGGAAAATTTCCTTGATTTTTGAATGTCATATCACCATTTGTGACATTATATATATACCTAATACACATACATATAACACACACACACACACACACACACACACACACATATATATATATATATAAAATGCCTCTGCTCTCAGTTCATGACACAGAATTCCTAAACCCCTGTAATTTCCTGAGTGAGAGGAGCATCCTTGGTTTCCATGAGGGAACTCTTGGGGAGGGTTTCTGGATAGCTTCTGGATGGGAGCAGATCACAGAAAAAGACCAATCCACGATTGGAAGCTTGGAACTTTCAGTGCCAAGTCCCATCTTCTAGGGATGGGAGAAAAGAGATTGGAGATTGAACTGATAATTGATCATGCCTACATGCTGAAGTCTCCATATAAATAAAACTCTTAACTACAGGATTTGGAGAGTTTCCTGGATGGTGAACACATGCTCGTAGCAGGAGGTGGCGCGTCCCAGCTGCACAGGGCCGAAGCTCCTCTGCTGAAGCCTTTTTGAACCTCACCCTGTTTACCTCTTCATCTGGCTCTTCACTTATGTCCTTTATATTAAACACTGGTAAATATACGTTAAGTGTTCTTCTGAGTTCTGTGAGCTGTTATAACAAGTAATCAAACCTGTGGAAAGGATCATGGGAATCTCCAGTTTGTAGCTGAGTTGAACAGAAGTGTGTGTGATCTTGGAATCCACTGCTTACGGTGGGCATCTGAAGTGGGGGGCAGTCTTGTGGGACTGAGCCCTAGACCTGTGGGCACTGTACTAACTCTGAGTAAGGACACCAAGTATTACTGTCAGAACTGAATGAAATGGTAGGACACCCAGCTGACGTCTGCAGAAACTGGGGAAGATCTTGGTGTGAAAAACCCATGCCCTTGGTGTCAGTACTGTATGAGCAGAGAGAAAATTTTTCCTTTACTACTGTTTCCTTTGATAAATCCTTTTTGGATATGGTATATTATCCTTTAAGAATCATGTATATTGCTTCCGATTGCTTAGTTTTGTTAAATATTTTTATTCCTAAGTTTACGAGTGATATTGTCTATAGTTTCATTTTCCCTGTAATGTCTTTCATTGGTTTTAGTATCAAATCAATACTGGTTTAGCCCCTGTTTCTGTTAATCTCCTCACCCCAGTCTGTCTGCTTGGATACCTGCTCTCAGTTTCTTTTCTTGATCTTTCGCTCGTCTTACCCTGAATCCTACCTTCCCATGAGGTCTTACACTTGGTACTTTGTGCTACCAGGGAACTTCTGGTTGAAGCTTTCAGTATCTTTGAAACTGTTGCATCTTTATGAAGAGAGTCCAGGTCCTGGTTTATCCCCTTTTCCTCCTTCCTAGATGCTGATCAGTCACGGCTTCCCAAGACCTAAAGAAGCAAAATGTGTTGCCAGGTATTCTGATCAAACCAAACTAAACAAACAATCAAACAAAAACCCAGATGCAAACTAATGTCTTTAGTAAGACAGTTCAATTGGTCCATTGAAAAGTTTCTCTGTAAACTCTAAGAATTTTGAGCCAAAGTCTTTCACCAATTTGCTCTCTAATTTTGATGTTCCATAGGGTCTTTTTCTTCTCTTCTGATGTGCTTCTCTTTTTCTTAATCGAAGTACAGGTGATTTAATATTGTGCCTATCTATGCCATATAACAAAGTGACTCAGGTATGCACAAACATTCTTTTTCATGTTCTTTTCCTATAAGGTTTATTATAGGATGCCATCCATTAGTACCTTGCTGTTTATCCATTCTAAATATGAGTTTGCATTTATGAACCCCGAACTCCCAGTCCATTCCCCTACCCCCTTCCCCATGGCATCTACAAGTTTGTTCTCATGTCTATGAGTCTGTTTCTCTTTTGTAAGTAGGCTTGTTTGTGCCATATTTTAGATCCCTTGGGTAAGTGATATTACATGGTATTTGCCTTTCTCTTTCTGACTTACGTCACTTAGTATGATAATCTCTAGTTGCCTGTAGGATGTGCTTCCTCAGTCTATCTCATCTAGAGTCACAGCTTTGACTACCAACTGTATCCTCAAACTGCCAGATCTGCCAGCACAGGCCCCTCTCTGGAGTTCCAAGCCTGTATATTTCTCCTGCTTATCCGATATCACCTCTTTCAGGCTCTATAAAGCTTCCCACCCGGGTGTGTATAATCTTCTTCTTTGCAGATCTATCTCGGTTGTATCCCATTTCAGTGAGTGGTACCACTAGTTAATGCCTTGTCCAAGCCAGAGAACCTGGCTGCATCTTTGAATCTACACTTGCCTTCATCTGCTGCCACTTACTGATTATTATTAATTTTTTTTCCTGCTTTGGCTGTACCGTGCAGTTTGTGGCATCCTAGTACCCTGAACAGGGATTGAACCCATGCCCCCTGCAGTGAAAGCACAGAATCCCAACCACTGGACTACTAGGGAATTATTCCCATCTATTTATTGATTTCATCTATTTAATGTTTCTCAACTCACTTTAAAATTTTTATTTATTTTTTTTTGCTTTCTGATGAAGCAGTCTATACATTAAGAATATAGTGTAAAAAGTATAAATATAGTTTAAGGGCTAACCCAGCACTCAGGGTGAGAAGTACAGTATTATCACTGTCTTAGAAAATCCCCTCTATCATTGCTTTCCCCTGTCCTTTCCCCCGCTAGAGGTTGCCACTGCCTTGACTTCTGTGTTAACCATTCCCTTGCTTTTCTTTCTAACTGTTAAGTGTTACTAAATGACACATCATTTAAGTTTAGAAGCACCGAGTGGCAAGACTAAGTAGGACTGTGCAAGAACAAGCAGTGGATGAAGGGTCTCAGGAGAGAACTGAAGAGTCGGGGCCGCCCTAAGAAACCTGAGAGCCGAGAGGTGCTCCTTTGGGGAGAATGAGTGAACCCGAGGCTCCTCCAAACCAAGGTTCACTCTGGTTGGGCTCTTGGGCAGTCAGGTACTATGTATCCAACAGGACTACAGACACAGGAAATGGGCTGCCTTGTATCTTTTTCTTCAAAGATCTCCATGACTTCTTAAGCTCTTAGGCTGACGTCAATGCAGAATATTTCTGTGGGAAAAAGATGAGAGTCCTAAGCCAAAACCTAGACAGCATATTGAAAAGTAGAGACATTACTTTGTCAACAAAGGTCCGTCTAGTCGAGACTATGGTTTTTCCAGTGGTCATGTATGGATGTGAGAGTTGGACTGTGAAGAAAGCTGAGCACCGAAGAATTGATGCTTTTGAACTGTGGTGTTGGAAAAGAGTCTTGAGAGTCCCTTGGACTGCAAGAAGATCCAACCAGTCCATTGTGAAGGAGATCAGCCCTGAGTGTTCATTGGAAGGACTGATGTTGAAGCTGAAACTCCAATACTTTGGCCACTTGATGGGATGAGCTAACTCATTTGAAAAGACCTGATGCTGGGAAAGATTGAAGGTGGGAGGAGAAGGGGATGGCAGATGAGATGGTTGGATGGCATCACTGACTCAATGGACATGAGTTTGAATAAACTCTGGGAGTTGGTGGTGGACAGGTAGGCCTGGTGTGCTGCAGCCCATGGGGTCGCAAAGAATCAGACAGGACTGAACGACTCAACTGAACTGAACTGAAGCCGAAAGGGCAGCAAGTGTGGTGGGGAGAGAAAGGATTTCATTAGCATGTGTTCAAGTCAAGACAGACACAGATTAGAATCTGGACCAGACTCACCACTGGCCTTCTGTTTTTAAGAGCATCACACAGTGGCCGTGGGCATCTCTGTGCCATCTGTCTCCTGAGTCGCTCTGCTCTGCTTTTAGCATCTCTGTCCGATACATGGCAGTCATTCTGGGATGCAGCTTCATTGTCGTCCCAGGAATTCCCTTTTTCTCTCTTTTTCTTGCATTTACCGCTCTCTTGGTTTATTCTATGTTACTGTATTGGTACCATCTAGTTACACCTTGAGAATGAGAATGTAAGAAGTAAAGGTTTTTAAGACATTTCCTATCTTGAAATATCTTTATTTTCCATCTTCATGTATGATTGATAATTTATATCTGATTGATAATTTAACTGGGTAGACAATTCCGAGTTGAGATCACTTTCCTTCATAATTGGAAGGCTTTGCTATAGTACCTTCTTGCTTCTAGTGTTGCTGATAAAAGTTGGAAGCCATGCTCATCTCTTCAACTTTGTAACTTGCTTTTCTTTCTGGAGACTGGGAGAATTTTCCCTTTGATCCCAATGCCATTGTCTAGTTTCATCTATTGTGTCAGAAATTCAGTGGGCCTCTTCGATCAGGTAATTCAATGTCTTTTCCACTCCAGAAAATTTTTTTTAGCTATTTTATTGCTAATTTTCTCCTTTCTAGTTTTTCTTCTCTCTTCTATCTTTTTATAGAAATAGTTTTCTATGATTTGATTTTTTTGGCTGAATTGGCTCTTAATTTTATATTTTTTATCTATTTTTCATATTTCATTGTTGCTCTAATGTCTGGCACATGCTTGGAATATGATGAATATTCCATAAGTGTTTGTTACAGAATTGCCATTAAGTGTTGTTGCTAAACTTTTCGAAATATTCACTTTTGCTAGTTTTATATTGCTACCAAGAAGTGAGACTCAAGGTTTACTGAAACTTAACTATGCATTTGGAGATATATATATATGTATATGTATATAGCTCACATATTACAGTCTCTGACCTTTCAGAGTTCATCGTTTAATAGCAGAAACAAATTTTAGCAGATTTGCCCTTTATTTTGATGTTTTGGTTGCCTGGGCCTTTGTTGCTGCTCCTGGGCTCTGTCGTATTGCGGCGAGTCAGGGCTGCTCTTTGCTGTGGGTATGAGCCTCTCCCTGCACTGGCTTCTCATTGCGGAGCACATGCTCTAGGCCCGTGGGCTCCGTAGTTCTGGGATGCGGCTTAGTTGCTCCGAGGCATGTGGCATCTTCTCGGACCAGGGATCGAACTCCTGTCTCCTGGATTGGCAAGTGGATTCCTATCTGCTGTACCACCAGGGAAGTTCTTAACCAATTACTGTTCTTTATTTACAACAGAAGTTTAAACCAAATTTGGACATGTAAATTGGCCAATGGATCTTCAGGCAGTAGACATTAGAATCTCTTGTTCTTTTAACACTGATTGTAGCTGTAACCCAGCTTTATATAAAGAAATGTTTCTTAAAATTTAATATATATTCAAACTGCCCGGATATATTTTCAACATTCAGATTCTGAGTCAGTAGGTCTAGAGTGGGACCTGAGATCCTACGTTTCTAAGTCTTGTAGATTTGGCCAAAGCTGTTTGTCAAAGACCACACTTAAAATAATGAGGCTCTAAGGCACATTTATTATTATTTTTTTAACTTTTAAAGTCATCTGTGTTCAGAGGATCCTGGAGGAGGGCATGGCAACCCACTCCACTGTTCTTGCCTGGAGACTCCCGTGAACAGAGGAGCCTGGCAGGCCTGCAGTCCTTGGGGCCACAAAGACTCAGACACGACCGAAATGACTTAGCAGCAGCATGTTTAGAAGATAAAATTTGTGTCTACTTTCTTGCTGATTTTTCTTGGGAGCACTTTCTTAATAAGTCCTCACCTCAAGGTCAGAATCTAGTCCTGAACCTAGGACGAATGTCAGCACCCTCCCTTTCTTATCATCCAAATACTAATTGCTAAAGTAACTGCTGAAATTTACCTTGGAGGAAGGTGCAGGGCTAGGAGACACTTCCCTGGTTACAAGTATCTGTTTCCATTCCCTCTTGCATCATAAACAACCCTAACTCCCAATTTCTTCCAATAAAACTTATGAGGAATTCATATCGTTAATGAATTACATTCACCCTTTAATGTTTAGTGACCTATAAACGAATTTAGTAACGGTGAAATGTCTGTTGTTTCTTCCTTCCCCCTTACACAAGCTGCAGCACAAATTTATTTTAATCATTTTAAGAAATTCTTAGTTTTATAGTTATTGTCTGTTCAGATACTAAACCTTTTTTGTCAGGATTTTGACTCTGGTTCTTAAGTCTAGGTGGCCATCCAAGAAAGATCAGTCTGATAGTGACCAAGCTCTTAGGGAGGGAAACAATGGTTATTGTTCTTAGAGGCAGACATGTTCCCACTGGGGTCCGTATTAGTGATGGGCATCTGGCCTTGAGAAGAGCCCTGACTCTTCCCACGCACCTTGGAGGAAGAAGTTGCAAAGCTATTGAGTTCAGTCCTTACTGAGATTGCTTTCTCTCCTTGGGATGAAAAATGGTTAAACAAGACACTCCAGCTCAAAAGTGGGAAAAGCTACCAGTGAATTTATCTCCAGAAAAATTGTTTGCTCTGATTTCTAGTCCTTGAAGAACACTACCCAGTCTAGGGTCAACTAAGAGTTAGATGATTAAAGGTATTATTTTCCAAAATTGATTTTAATCCACTGGGTAGCAGAAAAACCTATTTACTTAGATGACTTTTGACTTGGAGGACACAGCTACTTGGCTGCAGTCCTAGGGAGTGAGAGGTGAGTGAGAAGCAATGTGCAATCATTTTCAACAAGGCCAATGTCAACATGATAGGGTATCTCAACTGCTCCAGGTATATGTGGGTTGCAGGGCTAGGAGACACTTCCTGGTTACAAGTATCTGTTTCCATTCACCGAGTAGCCTCCCAGATAAACAATGACAATAGAAACTCTGTCCACAGTTTGGGCTGCAGATACATACAGACACTCCAGTTGGATGTGGGAGAGGAATGGGGATATGGGAACATGGAGGGGAGGGGGTGGGGCACTGGGCAAACAAGATCAGAGAGGAAGTGCTGTTGGCTTTGGTGAGCAGTTATTCACCGGCAATATATCCGCTATCCCTACACAGTTACCCTCATGGTACCTGTGGGCTCAGGGACCCTCCCTGTGTACAGATTGAATGGAGGAAGGTGACAGCATTGTGGGGTTTTAGAAAGACAGGCTGTGCCTGTACCCCCCCTTCCACTTTATGCACACATAGCTCAGAGGAAAGACCAGCGCCCTTGCAGATGCTCAGAAGCATCATGGGCTACACCTGCGTTAGAGGAGACCTGTGGGAGCATCGTGGCTCCATTGCACAGATGTCTCTGAAGGCCAGGAGAAGCTTTGGCCTGCAGATCCCTGGCCTGGCTTATTCACACCGGTGGAGAGGGCAGAGTACCAGGAGGAAGAGTGACCTGCGGGCGTGGTCTGGAGGAGGCTCCTGGTTCTGGATGAGGGAAGGCTGAAGAGTAGGGAAGGTTGGGGATGGGACGCCTAGACAGTGACTCTGGAAATTTCACTGTAAAGGGACTTGGACCTTCCAAGAATATGTGGACTGAGGAGAGGGCAGGAGAGAAAAGGAAAGACCGGGGACTTGGGGAATTGCTAGGGAGACTGTCTGTTCAGGGGAGTGGGGAGGAGGCTGCTGTGAGCCCTAAATAGGAGGAAGCCAAGGCAGGACCTTTCTTTGAGCAGAGTTTGAATGCTTTTCAAAATGGAAGATGGAAGTGGGTGACCCGGAAGAAGAAAAACAATTCAAAGGCATAGGCTAGGAAAAAAGCCAAAAGGACAATGAAGGGAGCATGAGAACAGAGTAAACTTTGGAAAACGGGTGATGCTTTAAACTCACGCCAAACTGGGCTCATTAACGTGAGCGTGTGTTAGTTGCTCAGCTGTGTCTGATGCTTTGTGCCCCCCGTGAACTGTAGCTTGCCAGTCTCTTCTGTCCAAGGGTTTTCCTGAGCAAGAATATGGGAGTGGGTACTGATTCCCTTCTCCAGGGGATCTTCCTGACCCAGGGATTGAACCCAGGTCTCCAGCATTGCAGACAGATTCTTCACCATCTGAGCCACATTTTAAAAATAAATTACATGCAATTTGAACATGTATGCATGTGATTTATAAAAATTCATGTTGCACAACTCAAGATTCTGTCACTCTGTCATTAAATATATGTGCACTGGAATGGCCTCAGCTATCATGCAGGGGATCTGTTTAGGGGGAAGAGAGAGGGGAAAAGCTGGTTCTAAGAGGTTCCAGAGGCCTCAACTTAATGAGCAAAAAATTCAGGAAGTAGTACTGACCAGGGCGCTTCCCTGGTGGGTCGGACGATAAAGAATCTACCCGCAATGCGAGAGACCCAGGTTCGACCTCTGGGTCAGGAAGATCCCCTGAAGAAGGGAATGGCTACCCACTATAGTTTTCTTGCCTGGGAAATCCCATGGACAGAGAAGCCTGGTGGGTTACAATCCATGGGGCTGCAAAGAGTCGGAGACGACTGAGCAACTAACATTTTCACTTTCTACTTTCAGTACTTACCAGATATCCATCCCTGTGCAATGTGGTGCAAACTTAAAGGCCTATGCTCCCAAAAGATGTCTGGTGGTGATTCATAGCTACTGTGTGCTAGGATGATCAAAAGAGGAGGAGCAGAAATCCATGTCACAGCCTGGTGATGCCTGGATTGATTAGGGACAATGACCAGACATTTTCCTGGACAGGTTCATTGCATATCTGGAAGTGTTATTTTTAATGAAATATAAAGATGTTGTGTTCTATGACATCATACAGGAAACGGGAACGAACTTTTGGACAATTCAGTATTTCAGACATATAGGATAAAATAATGGATATCCATGTGCCCATCACCCAAATTAAGAAACAAACAAACAAAAAACCCATAGATGAAACCCTCTTATATTTAAAATTTCTGAGAGAGTTCAGTAAGTCATTAAAATCCTAGCTAGGCCAACATCTTAAAGGACTTGTCTTGGTTTGGGCTGCTATCCCACAATACCATAGACTGGATGGCTTATAAACAACAGAAATGTATTTCTCATAGTGCTGGAGGTGGAGGAGTCCAAGATCAAGATGCCCATAGATTCAGCGTCTACCAAGGGCCTTCTTCCAGGTTCTTAGGTGACTGTCCTCTCTTCAAGCTGAGTTCTCACAGGATGGAGGGGATGAAGGAGCTCTTTGGGGTTTCTTTTAGAAGACACTAACCTCACTCTTCTTAAAAAATTATTTATTTCTGTATGTGATTGCCGGATCTTAGTTGCAGCATGCAGGATCTTCTATCTCCATTGTGAAATGTGGAATCTTTTCAGTTGCAACATGGGAGATGTAGTTCCCTGACCAGACTGAACGCTGTCACCCTCCAAGGGGAGCACAGGATCTTTGCATTGGGAGCATAGGAGTCTTAGCCATTCTTGAGGGCTCCACCTTCATGACCTAATCACCTCTAAAGGTCCCGCCTTCCAACGCCATCTCATTAGACACTGTTTTCACCTATGAGTTTTTTTTTTTGGGAGGGCGGGTGGGCACAGACATTCAGTCTGTATCAGGACCTTCACACTTGCCAGTCCTTGGGATCAATTAGGACAGTGATGCTTGAGGCTATGAAATAAGGATTAGTCCCAAGAATAGCTTCCTGGAGAAACCTCCCTTTTAAACAGAAGTCTTGTTCTTTCAGTTCAGAACTTGGTGATCAGGAGACCTTCTGTGAAATGCCCAGACTTGGGACTTGATTTCTCTTTGAATCTGAGGGCTTGGAGTAATCCAGGGCAGAAATAAGAGCATAAAGAAGCCCTTCAAACCCCATAGGCAGGCCTAAGCGGCTCATCTATGTTAGAACACAGGAGATTCTGAAAGGAACGATTGTCTCTCTTTGAAGAAACTGTCAGTGGAAAGCTTTTAAAAATAATTTCTTTGCAAAATGCATAATACTCCTGTGCAGAACTCTCTGACACTGCAGTTTAGCAGCCTCTTCCATTTGTATGAGCTCTGGAATATTAAACATTCTTTGTGCAGACTCAGAAAATAGCTTGCTTATCACCTCGTGCCTGTCAGTTGCATTGTAACATACACGCCTTGGCACAGTGGAGCTGCAGGCAAGGCCAGTTCAATGTGATGTGTGTGTTGCTGAGATCAGGGTCTTTACAAGTCCCGGGGCCTGAGAGTTTGTAAAGGAGGAGATGAATTACCAGGATCTTTTCCCCCAGCAATCTGTCTGCCTTCCCTTCTGGAAATTCTGAAGGCTTACACACACTGTAAGGTCCCCAGGGCCTCAGAGATTGCAGTGGAGGGGAATCCAGTGACCCTGGCTAATATGGTCCCAGTTCTGGCTGTTGTAATCGCAACAGGAACATAGCTAGAAAGTTCCATAGCTAGAAGATTCAGCTACTTCGAGGCCCAGTAGTTGGTGTGATTGTTTGTCTAAATTCCTTAAAGCTATGGTAACAATAACAGCAAAGCACCATTACTGAGCTCATGCAGTGGACTAAACCTTTTATATACATTACTGTATTTATTCTTATACCAAATCCCATCAGGTAGGCTTTATTTTCACCATTTTAGAAACAAAGATCAAGCTAAATAATTTGCTTAAGTTCACACAGTCCAGAAGTAACAGTGCTAGGTTTGAACCTAGGTCAATTGGCTCTCAATCAGTCCTCCGGGTCCATGTCTTTTCACCTTCCAGCGATTCCCAAATCAATATTGGTTAGAATCATCTACAGTGTGATTGAAATAATCAGATACTTGGTCCTTACCACCTTGGGATGGATTTATTCAGGCCAGCGTGCGGCTGCTTTTCTAACACACATTTTAAATACGCTCCATGAGCAACTTTGAGGCAGGTGGTTAAGGTGCCACATTGAAAAATGCCGGAAGGTAGCCCTCCCAGTGGCCAAGCCGTTTTCTGGACATCTGTGGCCATACCAGAGTGTTAATTGCAATGCGTTAGTTTCCTTGTCATGGAGACCCTTGAGGGATGGACTGCAGCTTGCTCAGTGGTTTGGATCCCAGTGTGAGAGCCACACAATTGCATGTCATCAGCGGGGGCCTTGGGGTCTGCTGGAGAAAAGCTTGAAGGCACAAACATTTCTAGAACTCTTCCGTTTTCCACTTAGGGTCAGAAATTCTTGGCGGCAGCCCGTGGGGGCAGGGTCTCTTTGATCTTTCCGTCTGTACTGTCATTGGTTGGGACTGAACTGACTTGAGGCAGGACGGCTGACCCCATTTCTTGGCCACACACTCCCAACGGCACACATTCCAGTCCTTACCGGGGAGCCACTGAGTCCAATTCTGCTTTAGAATGAGCCTGGACAGGAAGACTGCTGCTGCTGCTAAGTCGCTTCAGTCGTGCCTGACTGTGTGTGACCCCATAGACAGCAGCCCACTAGGCTCCTCCGTCCCTGGGATTCTCCAGGCAAGAACACTGAAGTGGGTTGCCATGTCCTTCTCCAATGCAAGAACGTGAAGAGTGAAAGTGAAGCCGCTCAGTCGTGTCCAACTCTTAGCGACCCCGTGGCCTGCAGCCCACCAGGCTCCTCCACCCATGGGATTTTCCAGGCAAGAATACTGGAGTGGGTCACCATTGCCTTCTCTGGACAGGAAGACAGTTCCAGCCAATCCTACTGGGTCGGGCACAAAGGTAACCCGTCAGTCAATACTTATTGAATGGTTGCTGCCCCAGAAACCAGAGTCCCAACCAGCCTTCAACAAAGGCAGGCAGGAAGCCAAGCTCGAGGGCGTTTCCCTCTTTCCTTCCCCTGTTCTCCTCTGCTTCGCTGCCCCAGGTTTGCTTCCTCAGCGCTGAGGTCCTCAGGATCACAGAGGACCCTCCTGAGGGGGAGGCTTCTCGATGTACTCATTAAGATGTTCTGGGGTTAACTGAGCCACAAAACCCACAAAACTCTCTTCAAATTGCCACACTTAAATCCAGCCAATTTCATCCTGGCATGTAGAGGACATAGCTGGCAAGCCATTTATTGAGTCGATCGCAGAGACACAGAAAACTTCCCATCAAAGCCTGCTGACGTGTCTAATTACCACAGGGCCGGAGGTCAAAGAATTTCTTAGTTAATTAGAGATTAAAGGTCAGTGATTTACGGTGCAGGTGAAGTTGCTTCAGTCGAGTCTGACTCTTTGTGACCGTCTGGACTGTAGCCCATCAGGCTCCTCCAACCACGAGGTTTCCCAGGCAAGAATATGGGAGTGGGGTGCCATGCCCTCCTCCAGGGGACCTTCCTGATCCAGGGACTGAGCCCACGCCTCCCGCATCTCCTGCATTGCTGGGCTCTTTACTGCTAGCGCCACTTGGAAAGCCCCCTTGGTGTGAGAAAGAGACCACACTCTAACAAAAGCATTTTAGGAGGTGACGGTGACCAGCTTGCTGGCAGAAATGTTGGGAGGAAAAGACCACAATTGAAACATTCAGATCTGAGTCCTCGGGGAGGATTAGCTTGTAATTTATCCTGCTGTGGTCAATGCTACAAACGTCCTGTGACTCTGGCCACACTTGGATGCCTCAGCATTTCCAGATGAGCTGAGTGTATGGATGCTGGCTGTTCTGCTTGCAGTCATCTTCTGAGGGAGGTTCCTGGCTGTGATTCTCCTCCCTCAGAATGGCTTCTCTGTGGCACTCAGGTCATGGGGCTTCCCACTTGGCTCTTTGGAGGTCATCCAAGCAATTTATTTTTATTTTGAAGCAGTATTACTGTTTAGGACCACAGAAAGGGCAATTTTAATAATATATGACAGTTCAGTTCAGTTCAGTTCAGTTCAGTCACTCAGTCGTGTCTGACTCTTTGCGACCCCATGCCAGGCCACCCTGTCCATCACCAACTCCCAGAGTTCACTAAGACTCACATCCATCGAGTCAGTGATGCCATCCAGCCATCTCATCCTTGGTCGTCCCCTTCTCCTCCTGCCCCCAATCCCTCCCAGTATCAGAGTCTTTTCCAATGAGTCAGCTCTTCGCATGAGGTGGCCAAAGTACTGGAGTTGCAGCTTTAGCGTCATTCCTTCCAACGAAATCCCAGGGTTGATCTCCTTCAGAATGGACTGGCTGGATCTCCTTGCAGTCCAAGGGACTCTCAAGAGTCTTCTCCAACACCACAGTTCAAAAGCATCAATTCTTCGGCACTCAGC
This sequence comes from Nanger dama, assembly GCA_917880005.1. Classification (NCBI taxonomy): domain Eukaryota; kingdom Metazoa; phylum Chordata; class Mammalia; order Artiodactyla; family Bovidae; genus Nanger; species Nanger dama. The sequence continues at coordinate 11,302,833 of CAKJTW010000029.1, read as the reverse complement.
CTTCTTCACAGTCCAACTCTCACATCCATACATGACCACTGGAACAACCACAGCCTTGACTAGACGGACATTAGTCGTCAAAGTAATGTCTCTGCTTTTGAATATGCTATCTAGGTTGGTCATGACTTTTCTTCCAAGGATTAAGCGTCTTTTAATTTCATGGCTGCAGTCACCATCTGCAGTGATTTTGGAGCCCCCAAAATAAAGTCTGACACTGTTTCCACTGTTTCCCCATCTATTTCCCATGAAGTGATGGGACCGGATGCCATGATCTTCGTTTTCTGAATGTTGAGCTTTAGGCCAACTTTTTCACTCTCCTCTTTCACCTTCATCAAGAGGCCCTTTAGCTCCTCTTCACTTTCTGCCATAAGGGTGGTGTCATCTGCATATCTGAGGTGACTGATATTTCTCCCAGCAATCTTGATTCCAGCTTGTGTTTCTTCCAGTCAAGCATTTCTCATGATGTACTCTGCGTAGAAACTAAATAAGCAGGGTGGCAAATATACAACCTTGATGTACTCCTTTTCCTATTTGGAACCAGTCTCTTGTTCCATGTCCAGTTCTAACTGCTGCTTCCTGACCTGCATACAGATTTCTCAAGAGGCAGGTCAGGTGGTCTGGTATTCCCATCTCTTGAAGAATTTTCCACAGTTTATTGTGATCCACACAGTCAAAGGCTTTGGCATAGTCAATAAAGCAGAAGTAGATGTTTTTCTGAAACTCTCTTGCTTTTTCCGTGATCCAGTGGATGTTGGCAATTTGATCTCTGGTTTCTCTGCCTTTTCTAAAACCAGCTTGAACATCAGGAAGTTCACGGTTCACGTATTGCTGAAGCCTGGCTTGGAGAATTTTGAGCATTACTTTACTAGCATGTGAGATGAGTGCAATTGTGTGGTAGTTTGAGCATTCTTTGGCATTGCCTTTAGGATTGGAATGAAAACTGACCTTTTCCAGTCCTGTGGCCTCTGCTGAGTTTTCCAAGTTTGCTGGCATATTGAGTGCATCACTTTCACAGCATCATCTTTCAGGATTTGAAACAGCTCAACTGGAATTCCATCACCTCCACTAGCTTTGTTCATAGTGATGCTTTCTAAGGCCCACTTGACTTCACATTCCAGGATGTCTGGCTCTAGATGAGTGATCACACCATCGTGATTATCTGGGTCATGAAGATCTTTTGTACAGTTCTTCTGTGTATTCTTGCCATCTCTTCTTAATATCTTCTGCTTCTGTCAGGTCCATACCATTTCTGTCCTTTATCAAGCCCATCTTTGCATGAAATATTCCCTTGGTATCTCTAATTTTCTTGAAGAGATCTCTAGTCTTTCCCATCCTGTTCTTGGAGAGACAAGGAGACTGTAAACTGACTCCAAGAAGTTTATCTTAGTTGACACTCCAAAACATCTAATCATTGCTCTAGGCTGCCTGTGATAAGATAGGAGAGCCTTCACTTTGAGGAGCCTGAGTGCTGGGTGGGGCTGGTTAGACAGAGCATTAGCCACAAAGCAGCAGGATTTTGAAGCTGTGTTCAACAATGGAAGCCAATGTAACCAACCCACAGACCTAGGTCACTACAGAGCGCAGATCTATGAACCAGGAGGAATCAGTTTGCTCCTCTGGGTAGGGGGTTGGGGGTGGGAATCACTCAACGCAACCTAAACAGATCACAGCATCATCTTTCAGGATTTGAAAGAGCTCAACTGGAAATCCATCACCTCCACTAGTTTTGTTCATAGCTCTGTTTCCAAGGCCCACTTGTGTGACAATACCCACCAAAAAATAGGCACCGATTCTCAGCATATTTTTTAATCTTTTTTCTTCTTCTTTCTTACTTTATTTTTAAATTGAAGTATAGTTGATTTACAATGTTGTGTTAATTATTGCTGTACAACAAAGTGATTCAGTCATACATATTCATGCTTATATACACTTGTTCTTTAACATTCTTTTCCATTAAGATTTAACACAGGATATTGAATAAAATAGTTCTCTCTACTATACAGTAGAACCTGTTTACCCGTTCTGTAAGAGCTTGCATCTGCTAACCCCAACCTCCCCACGCCGTCACTCCACTCAATACCGCCTTCCCCAGGCAACCGCCAGTCTGCTCTCTATGTCCGGGAGTCTGTTTCTGTTCGGGATGTAGGTTCATTCACGTCATATTTTAGTTCCCACATGTAAGTGCTGTCATAAGCTGTTTCTCTTTCTCTTTGCGACGTACTTCACTTAGTACGATAATCTCAAGCTGCTGCAAATGGCATTATTTTGCCCCTTTTTGTTAATGATTGAGCGGTACCCGCTACGCACATGTACCACATCTGTTTTATCCACTCCTCTGTCAGTGGGCATTGAGGTTGCCTCCGTATCTTGGTGAATAAATAGTACTGCTGTGAGCATCGTGGGTGCCTGTATCATTTTGAATACGTTTTGCCCATCTGAGCAATTTTTAATTCGCTTGAACTGGGGCTGATTTTTGCACCGCCCCCGCCCAGGTTACACTTAGTGATGTCTGAGCAGCACTTTTGGTTGCTGTACGTGGGGTGGCAGTGGTGTTGCTTCTGGGAGACTGTGGGTTGAGACCATGGATATTGCTAAATATCCAACATGTACTGGACACCCCATACAGCAAGGAACTATCCAATCCAAACCCCAATAGTTAAAGTCAAGAAACCTGGTGCCAGCAGAAGCCTGTCAGGAGATAGGCGCGCACTTCACGTGGCAGTGGGGACCGGTTACGGCTGCAGAGAGAGCGGGTGTGGGGCTCTGGTGAGCCAAGGGCCTCAGGAGTGGTTCTGAACCCAGCTGCGACCCATAAATTCAGTGATGGCAGGTGGCATGGCTCAAGGAGAGGACGCTAGAGTCCAACCCACCCTTTTCTCACGTTCCCCAGGCTCCCCTCCCGCCCTCCCCACCAAGTGTGCCTGCCGTGGGGCCCCAGTGTCCTGAACTGCATGGAAGGGCTGTGGACAGGCGGGGTGTGGGGCTGGGGATGGCCCCCTTGTGGTAGGTCGAGCCTTTCTTGGAGAGGGTCCTTAGGCAGAAAGGTCCGAGGGGGTCAGGGTCCAGCTCTGCCTTGCGTCCCCAGCTGCTAGCACAACGTGGGGCACTCATTACGTATCTGCTGGGCGCATGAATGAACGCGTGTCCTACTGAGGTGGAGTAGTTCTTACATCTTTCTTACTCCAGACTCTGGGGGTGGCTCTTGGTTGAAGAGGAGGGAAGCTGCCGATGGAATCGACAGAAGCTGGCTCTCATTTCCTCTCCCTCCCGGGGCTGCGAGCCCTCCCCTTGTTCAGGGTGATATGGTGGGGGAGCGGACGGGGCTTTGCAGCCGAATGGACTCATGCCTGCATCCCGGCTCTGCTGTTTCCAAGTGGTGCTTGGCCAAGTGACTTAACCTTGATGAGTGTCAGGGAAATTAAACAAATAGTCTGGCTTAGGCTTCAGAGACAAAGCAGAGCGGGGCCTCTGACCTTGCTTGGAGCCTGCCTGGACACTGCTCTGGCTGGGAGTGACTGGGAGTGACTGCCTGCTAGGAGCACAAGGCTTGCAGGGCTGCAGATACTGTGCGGGAGGGATCTTGAGTGTTGAGCCCCTGGAGGGGGGCCTGGCCAACCAAGCCCCAGGCTTAGCAGCATTCCAGGTTTTACACAGTAAAGCAGACAGCATTAACATGAAATCAGAGCTGCAGTTTGTTCAAGGACTGATGATGGTAACAGCTTGCCACCTTTCTGGGATTATAAATGGAACCCCCAAACTGCAATCTTTGAAGTCTCACCTATGGAGCAGACATGCTGCCTGGGACCCTTTCCTGGTTGGGACCCCAGCGCTGTTTAAGTCTGGATGTTGGTCAAACCCAATTAGGTGATGTATTCTCTGCTCTATTTCTCTTTTCTTTTAGTGTTGGTATGTTGAGAGTAAGCTAAATAATTCTCTAATAAATATCTGTATTATTTATTTGTACATAACGAGCGGTTATTTTTGTTAACAAAGCCTTTGAACCTGAGACGAAAGTGAAAACTTCTGTCAAAACAGTGAGCTTACAATATTGTAAAGTGATCAGCCTCCAATTAAAAACAAACAAACAAACAGAAAAAAACAGAGAGCTTGTTTCCTCATCTGTAGCTTAGAGATCATAGCAGTTCTCGCCTTAGCGCATAAGGTTTTAGAGGATTACGTGAAATGATGCATGAAAATTAGAGATGGCCAAGAGATTTTCCCAAGAAGCCTGTAGTTAAGAGGTCAGGTAGAAGGGTAAACCGGCAGAGTAGAACAGGGCAACTGTCACAGGGTAAATATACATGAGCTAGCAGAGGAAAACACCTATATAATGCCTGTGCTGGGCTGCACCCCACGTGCCTGCAAGGTCTGTACTTGCTCCGCTTCAAGACTAAAGAAAGAGCTCAGCGTCGCAACAAAGACATCAATGGATGGGGGAGCTCACACGTCTGAAATAAAGTCCTGGAGTGGCACCCCACCCTGTGCAGTGGACAGCTGGCAGGGCCTGATGGCAGTCTTCATTCTGTGAGGGAGCAGGGGACATACCAGTTATAGGAGAACTGACATCAGGTTGGCTCATCGGTTACAAGGGAGAAGAGTAGCAAAACAGTACCTTCCTCACGGGTCCTTTGATAAGGACGCTCACTGGCTGGGGCGGAGGCATGCAGGTCAGAAAGTCAGTCATGTGAGCAGGCTGTAGGTGAGGCAGGCACTGGTTAGGCAGGGGATGTAAAGAGAACAAGGGAACAGTTATCGGGAGTGGCCTGACCACACAGCCTGGCAGTTGGGAGGATTCAGGAACCCGAATTCCATTCTCCATATGAAAAATGTCATGGGACTTCAGAAGAGGGACCACATGAGAGTAAAGCAGGGTGTGCAATCTGAGCTCTAGAAGGAGGAGGCTATTAAAAAACTTTCTATTTGATGGCCTCTCTTTAGTCCACATAATAAAGAAATGCCATTTCCACAGGGAAGAGAGGCAACGGGGACGTGGGAAGCTGATGTGGGAAACAGGAAAAGGTATCTAGCAGGAAGAGAAGGCGCAAACTACGACCCAGCTGAGACTGAAATTATTTACTGAAAGTGAATAGGCAAAGCTGTCTTTGTATTTTCTGGTTTTTTCCGACACTGTGGCTCCGTGTTTGGAAGATGCAGCCTTCATGCAAGTTTGGGCCCAGCAGCTGTTAGGAGAGCAAGGATGCTGATGAGAGCACGGGGGCATGGGGGCCCGAGGCGCTGAAAAGGGCTGGGAATCAGGAGGGGGGAGCAGACTAGGAAGAGGAACCGAGGGCCTGGGGTTCTGAGGAAGCAGGGAGAGACAAGGCACAGCAGAAGGGCAGGAAACGGCGCGGTCAAGGGCATCTGACTTTGCTTTTTGCAGGAGCAGAAGTTCTGGGTGATGATAAACTCCACAGAGAGGCTGTGTAAAGGGGGTTCCTAGGAGAGGCAGAGGTTCTTAGAGAAGAAAGGACTGAATTCTGTGCACGTTGATGTTGGGCAGTGGTGGGAAGTGAGATGCACTGGACGTGGAGTCATGCAGAAAACTCTTGGTATCTGTTATAGTTCAAATTGTTTTCCTTTGAAAGCTGAGCTTCCCACCTGGTGCAGTGGTGAAGAATCCGCCTGCCAATGCTGGAAACGCAAGAGACGTGGGTTCCATTCCTGGGCCAGGAAGATCCCCTGGCAGAAGAAATGGCAATCTACTCCAGTGTTCTTGCCTGGAAAATCCCATGGACAAAGGAGCCTGGAAGGCTACCACTCAAGGGGTTGCAAAGAGGTTGGACATGGCTGAGCACACACAGCATCCGTTTAAAGATACATTGAAGTCTTAACCCCCAGGGCCTCAGCATGCGATCCTATTTGGAAACAGGGTCTTTGCAGGTGTTGAGGTGAGATCACACTGTAGTAGGATGGGCCCTTCATCCTTCTGACTCACGTCCTCATAAGAGAGGAAGACCTCATGTGAAAACAGAGACACATAGGGAGAAAGAAGATGGTGCCGCATGATGACAGAGGTAGAGACTGGAGTGATGCATTTACAAGCCAGGGAACGCCAGGGTTGCTGGTTACCACCAGGCAAGGAAGGAGTCTCCTATACAGCTTTCGGGGGGGTATGGCCCTGCTGATGGATTTCATATGTTGGCCTCCAGTACTGAGGGAGAGTAAACCTCTGTTGTTTTAAGCTGCCTGGTTTGTGGTGCTTTGTACAACAGTCCTAGGGCTCTAATATATACTCCTCTCCCTGGTCCAACGTCACTCTTAAAGCCACATTGAACTTCCAGTGCCTCCAATAAACCTTTCCATTTCTCTGGCCACGCTGACCTCCCCTGCCTCCCTTCTCTGCTCTCCAGCTGTACTGGAAGTCTGGCGCAATTATGCATGAAATCAGCATGTAATTCCACAAAGTTTCATGATTGCCCTCAAATTGTTTCAAGATTTGTCTTCACTAAGGTGCAAGCCTCTTGTGTGTGTTAGTTGCTCAGTCGTGTCCAACTCTTGGTGACCCCATGGACTGTAGGCTGCCAGGCTCCCTCTGTCCATGGGGATTCTCCAGGACAGAATACTGGAATGGGTTGCTATTCCCCTTTCCAGGGGATCTTCCCAACCCAGGGATCAAACCCAGGTCTCCCACATTGCAGGCAGATTCTTTATCATCTGAGCCACCAGCGAAGCACCTTCGGTAAGCATCTTATCTTTCGGAATTTCCAACACTGCCTCAGGCAGCGCTGGGCTTCTGATGGGTGCTCATCCATTACTTGTAAATCTCTTGCTGGCAGTTTCAGAGTGTTGCCTAAACTTGATCCTTATTTAGGTCACCTGCTGTGTGTTTTTCTGGGGCACCACTATCCTGCTGGCATTTGAATACTGATGCTCTCTCTTGGATCATTATGGAAAAGTATAAAACTGCATATCATCCAAAAAGTCATAATGTATTTTTATTATCATGCTGCTGCTGCTGCTACTGCATCACTTCAGTCGTGTCCGACTCTGTGTGACCCCATAGACGGCAGCCCACCAGGCTCCCGAGAACAATTCAAACATAGTAATGCTCAACTGAAGAAAGCCTCCACACACAACTGATTAAATGATTGAGAAGGGGAGAGATAATTTTTATTAACACAAAGTTGTTGGGTTTTTTTCCAGTTTAAAATCACCTAATAGGTCTTCCTTGGTGGCTCAGGGGTAAAGAAGCTACCTTCAATGCAGGAGATGCGGGTTTGATCCCTGGGTTGGGAAGATCCCCCGGAGAAGGAAAGGCAATCCACTTCAGTAATTCTGGCCTGGGAAATCCCATGGACAGGGAAGCCTGGTGAGCTACAGTCCGTAGGGTCGCAAAGAGTCAGGCACGACCTGTCGACTAACCACCACCACCACCACCAACAACAACAAAATCATCTAATAAGGCTTAGAACATTTTTTTTCTTTTTATGACTTTTAAAACTTTTTTCCATCTACATCTATCACAACAAAATTATATTTATGCAACTTTCTGAGGACACGGGGACTGTTTAAACTAGTTACACTGAGGCTGAACAAAACTTAGGAAAAACCCAGCACCTTTCTCTGAATAGGGCACTGTGAATATGTAAGTGCAGGTCTCTGCAGAAAACACCTTTCGAAGCTGATTTAAGAAGATGGTAATAGTGACTGTCTCTGGGGAGGGAAACTCCAGAAATAGGAGGCAGGAGGAGGGAAGAAAGGGAGACTTTTCACGTGATTCCATTTAATAGCTCAGACTAGGGGACAGTTAGAAAGCAAAGACGGTCCTTGAAAGGATAATCTGTGCATGGATGGGGTAGTAGCCGGCACTCGGAGGAAGTCATGGAGAAGCGTGCACACATGCGCACTCACACACCCACACCCACACACCCACACCCACACACAGGCTTTTAATGATCAAGTCTGCTGTCTTCAGAAGCATATTCTCATTAAGCTTTTCCGGGGCGAGAAGATGATGTCATTCTTAATGTCAGTCCAACCACTCAGGCGAGCTCTCTGCCTGCTTAATTGCTCCTGTCTGCATCCAATCCACTCCTGGGGAACCTCACTTACCTTGGTCCCTTTGAATACCACAGACCTCCCTTTAGCCCTTGGCATAAGAGAGTCATTTCCTCTGTCATTTCCCCTGCTTGGTGATTTCAAACTGCCCGTCTCTCTTTCCATAATGAATTGATGCAGTGGATGCCGGCGACACTGGGAATGATGGGTCCAGTCTGCCCAGGTCACAGAGCAGCACAGAGCTGCACCCAGGTCACAGAAGTGACATTGCTGTTAGACTGCAGAGCTCCTAACCTCTAACCTCTGAACCTCTAAGCATTGCCCTTCTGCAGTCCTACAGCCTGACACTCAGATCACACTCCCCCATTACACGAGAGTGATGGGCAGAACAGGAAACCCTGGCGGAAATGCTGCGGGGAGAGGGTTTGCGATTCAGACATCATAGCTGAGTTATTGGCAAGACTCCTTTGAGAGACTGCTAGCTTGAACGCATTGGCTAACTCTGCTAAAGGAACAGCTTCTGGATGACCTACTCATCAGTGGTTTGGTCCTTAACACTCTGTGGACTGTGTCTGATTCATCCCAATGCTTGACACATGGTAGGCTGATCGCAAATTTGTGTTGAGTGAAGGCACTGACTTATGGTTTATATAGAAGGGAGACAGCTAAGTCCTTCATTCTAGCTCTACAACTAAACTGAATTCATTTGGAAGAGGAATCTAGATGAAAAGGGATGTGTCGAGGGAAGAGGGAAGCCTGAAACAGAGGCTGAGTGAGCCCACCTCGGTGTGTGTGTGTGTCTGTCTGTGGGCATGTGTGTGCAATGAAGGGAATAGGAAGGGAACCAGGCTTGGCTGCTTGTCCTTGGCCCTTGGGGACAGTGGGCTCACAGTCCCCGGGCTGGTGGCACGGCACTGCAGGGGAAGAATGCGGCTTTGGTGGAGGGGTGTGGACAGACAGCAGGGCTGTGTGTTCAGAGGCAGCTTGTGGGGGAAAAAGAAGACCAGCTGGGCCATGAAACAGTCCAGGAGCTGAGAACTGGTGCTGGAAGGCGCAGGGACAGGCAAGCGGGGAATGGGCATGAGTTGCAGATACACGGGGCCACAGAGGTGCCAAGCTGCATGCAGGGTGTGTGGGGTTGGCCGCCTCCCTCCCTCCTGACTGCTGCCCACCACGTACACCTCAGAGCTGCCGAAGCAGAGATCTCCCCCTTCTACTGAGAGTCTGCAGAGTCTGTTACAGAGAGAGTCTCTGGACCGAACGGGAAGCCAGAATTCCTAGGCCATCAGGACGCTTAAGCACATGTCATTGTCTTGACTCGGTGAGAATTTTAGAGAGAACCATTGTTCCCTCCCCCAGAGAAATATAAATGAAGGCCACCCAGACTCTGTGTGGGAAGAGTTTCATGTCCTCTCCAGGGACCCTTGGAAGAGCCTGCAGGAAGCTTTGAGTCCACCTGATGTAACCTTCATTTTTACAAAGGCTTTGAGATGCAAAGGAAGGACCCTGACTTACTCAGGATCACAAGACCAGCAGCAAGAAGTGGATGCAGCGGTCAAAAGCAGGCCTTCCTTTTTAAATTCCATTCCAGCAGTGGCTTCTTCACTACAGGGCCTCTTGGGGTTCATGTTAATGCAAAATGTGTCCACCTGGCTAGACTTCCCCCTTAGAAGTGGTCAGATGCCCAAACACCATTTCTTCCTCTGCGACTTGGATCTTGGGTCAGAACTTGTTTTTTCTCCCTAGCTGAGCTGATCTGAGCTCTGTGGTTGGGTGGATCCTGTGACTGGAGGAATCCACTGGGTGACATGGGTGATATGTGCTTAACGCTACCAGAGTCAAGCCTGTTAACCCAGCCGACCCACTCACGGCTGCGCAGTCTGCTTGGCTGATGTCACCTTTCTAAGCAGCTCTACTCTATGTCAGAATAGCCGAGCAGGAGAAAGCAGCAATTTGGTAAAAGTGATCACCTCCTGAGGTGGCTGATGTTGACACAGGAGTAGAGGGGCAGGCAATATGAGAGTCCTTTAACCCCTGCTGAGCCTCTAGTGGTTCTTGGGTGTGACCACCTACTTAATATTCATGCACAACCAGCAGTGCTTAGCGGTATAGTGAGTGCTGCAGACACAGTGTCTTATTCATTCTCAGCCTGGGGTATGGGTGTTATCCCCCATCTTGCAGACGAAGCCAGAGGCTTAGAAGAAGAATCAAACACACTGTTAGTAAGAGAAGCCAGGATTGATTAATTGATTGACGTATACTTGATTTACAATGTGTTAATTTCTGCCCTAAGGAAAAGTGATTCAGTTATATATATACATATATTCTTTTCTATTACAGTTTATCACAGAATACTGAATATAGCTCCCTGTGCTATTCAATAGGACCTTGCTTATCCATTCCTCATATACTAGTTTGCATCTGCGAATTCTGGACTCCCAATCCATCCCCTCCCACCACAAAAAACACTCGGCAGCCACAGTCTGTTCACTGTGTCTGAGTCTGTTTCATGGATAAGCTGTTCATTTGTGTCATATTTTAGATTAATGATATTCTATGGCACTTGTCTTTCTCTTTCAGAGTTACTTCACTTAGTATAATAACCTCTAGGTCTAGCCAAGTTGCTGCAAATATCATTTCATTCTTTTATGGCTGAGTAGTATCCCATTGTGGAGAAGGCAATGGCACCTCACTCCAGCACTCTCACCTGGAAAATCCCATGGATGGAGGAGCCTGGTGGGCTGCTGTCTCTGGGGTCACACAGAGTTGGAAACGATTGAAGTGACTTAGCAGCAGCAGCATTCCATTGTATGTAGGTACCACATCTTCTTTACCCATTCCTCTGCCGATGGGCATCCAGGTTGCTTCCATATCTTGGCTATTGTAAATTGCCGAAGAGCTGGGATTTTAACTGACAGACACCTCTCTGCTTTGCATTTCCTGCTTCCTAAGGCTCTGCGCCCTTGCATCTGGTGCTTTTTACCCCTGCCCTTTCCTGGATTTCCATAAGACATTCTGCTTTTCAAAATCACTAGCTGTGTGACTTTGGCTTTCTGGGGATCAAACAGCATAAGCTTTTTTATTCTAGTAAAAGCTTGAGCGAGGGAGAGGCCATCTGATTTTGGAGTGTGGGCCGCGCTGACGCTTAGTCCTAAATCCATCACCTTCTCTCCTGTCCTCCCTGCAGGGCCGAGGGGGAGCTTGCGGGTTCACCGGGAAAATCATTCCGTGAGTGCTCGGCATTGTTCTCGTCTGTGGTGGGGAGAATGGCCGAGGGGAAAACCTACCCAGTTGACCTTGGAAAGGCAAGTGGCTGGGTCATCCTGACATGGCCGGCTGGGCCAGTGGAGGTCAGCCTCACTCCCTGTGGACGAGGCCCCGGGACATGCTCAGAAGTTCAACAGGAGAAACCCTCGTGGAGTTTGTGCTGCCCTGTGAAGAATGCAGACTGAGAGTCCAGAGACTCGGATTCCTCCCCACCATTGGAAATATCCCCTCCTGGGCCCCGGTTAGATCGTGTAGTCTGTCCATTTCTCACATGTCCTGTGAGAGATGATTTCTGTCAGCAAGATGGCTCTGGTCTATCTGTCTTATCTGTGATACCATGGACAGAGGATCTTGGCAGACTACAGTCTGTGGGTTGCAAGAATCAGACATGACTTAGCAACTAAACCACCACCATCTTTATCTGTGATATCACAGAAAAGATATTACAGGTAAGAAAAATTCAATTCCACAAACAAGACTTATCTATCTTTCTTATTGCAGATTCAGAAAAATAAGGGATTAGCATCTGCTTCCTCCAGTAGCGTTCTCCTCAATAGGTTAAACATTCTCACGTGCTATTCTTTCTAGACCCAGACCCTCTGCTCTCAGATACAGAATTGACAAAACCCCTTTGATAGGGTTTGGCTTAGTAGGGAGAGTAGAGGGGGACTTGCTTTGACCTGGGTGCTATTCTTCACTCACACCATCTTCTCTAAAAATGTTCCCCAGATCCCCTGTTCCCCCTGCAACCTGATGAATCATAGTCAAATTATTCTACTTACACCAGTTATTACAAGATGATCAGTGGAGCAGAGCACGTAGTTCTCAGGTTGATGATTATTCAAAGGCTGGCTAACTTGGGAATGACTATAGTTCTGCTGTAACTGTTGGTGAATTTGACAAAACCTCTACTTTTTCAAAGGCTTTAAAAAAGAAATCCTTTCTTTCAAGGACTGATGAGGAGCTAATCGTCCCCATTTTGGCTTTGGGAGAGATGGAAAGAAAGCCCAAGAAACTGGGAAAGAAAGCAGTAGAAAGTGAAGCCACATTTAGACGGTCCGACCACATGACAACCCAAGGAATATTTATCAGGCTCCACCTGGTAAGTCATGCTATTGCAGTCTGCCTGACATCCGTCCTAGCTCAGAGGCCCCTGCACAGATACAGGTAACCCTATTTTTCGAGAGGGCAGAACTCCTCATTGTAGGCTTAGTGCCTGAATGCTCAGGAGCTGCCCTGGTCAGCCAGATAACAGCTCCAGGATGAAAAGCCATCAGCATGGGAATCGTCTGTCGTGACATAACGGCACTCAGAACTTCCATATAATGGTCTAGCTTTTATTTCCGATGGTGACGGGGAGGAGATGTTTCTCGGGTCATTTCAACCTTGGTCTTGAACCCTGTGTTTCTACCTTCTACTCTGGTTTCTCTAAATTGTCCATTCTCACCCCTCTACGTATGGACTATCTTTGCAGACCCAAGCCCTGCAAAGCCAGACTCCCTCATCACTCTCTGCTTAGTTTACCACAGGGGAAGATGAGTTAGAAGGACCTACCCGCCCACCCAAAAGGGAAGGTTCACTCTGCCTGGTCTTCATGCATAGCTCTGGAGACTCATGGCAGGAGCTGAAGGGACAGCTCTTCACATGGGTCTCTCTCTGAATCTCCCCTGGACACAGCTATGGAGTCAGGAGAGCCAGACCCTGGCTGTCTGTCTCTGTATTCTTCAGAGCCCTCACCCTGCTTGCAAACTAGACATTCCTGAACCTGTTACCTCCTTCCATGACAGTAAACAAAATGAATGCATGTTCAGGTGTGTTAAGGTTCTCAGGGATACTTACCTTTTAGCATTCTTTAGTACAGGGTCGGGCTTCCCTGGTGGCTCAGCAGTAAATAACCTGCCTACAACGCAGGAGATGTGAGTTCAATCCCTGAGTCAAGAAGATCCCCTGAAGAAGGAAATGGCAACCCACTCCAGTATTCTTACCTGGAGAATCTCATGGACAGAGGAGACTGGCAGGGTATAGTCCATGGGGTTGCAAGAGTCAGACATGACTTAGAGAATAAACAACAGCAACAAGGGTATGGTTGTCAGATTTTTCCCCTGAAGGGCCAGATAACAAATACTTTAGGTTTTGCAGGCTGTATTGTCCCACAAAGGCAACCATAAAACAAATATATATGAATGAGAATGGATGTGTTCTCATAAAACTTTACTTATGGGGACATAAATTTGAATCTCATGACATTTTCATGTGTTATAAAATATTCATCATTTGCTTTAAAGTATTTTAAAAATGTAAAACCATACTTAGCTCTTGGGACGTAGATAGTGGGCTGAATTTGGCCTATAGTTTGCCAATCCCTGATTTAACTAAAAGCAATGGACACCTGGCTGAAATCTCCAAGCACCGCCGTGCTCTGTTAGGGCCTGTCTTTCTGGAACTTCAGTCCTTCTGGAGTCAATTTAGATCAGGCCCGGGAGGCCCCACCACTGATGGGAGCTACAGTTAGCAATGTGGCTAAAGGTTTAGTTGCCCCTTAAGTTCTCCCAGTTCCTCAGATAATTTGCAGACTTGGTGGAATTGCCTTCTTTCTCTCTCAGAGCTGGCTAGGTGCACACATAAAAGTTTCTTATTGTTCCCATAATGAGTGACGACAGATTCAGCATCTTAAAGTGACACAAATTTATTATCTCATAATTCTGGGTATCAGAAGTCCAGATTTAGGCCATGTTGAGAGGGGTTTCTACCCCTTGTAACATATAACATAACTATCTTGTGTTCCGTTCGTTAGATGTTTACCACTAGGCTGTAAGTTCTACAGGAACCTACTGGAATTGGTCCCTTACATTTATCTTCCGCAGTAATGGGCACTTAATAAGTGTCTGACTTAGAAGGCATTGGCAGCCTGTTGCAGGGGAGAGAGACCATCTGAGCACAAGAAGGAGATGAGAAAGCAACATGGGTGTGAAAGAGCCAGCATGTGAACACGTGTGCTCACACATGAACATGTGTGCTCACACATGAAGCTGGAGCAGCAGAAAACTCAGGAGAAAGAGGAAACAAATGTGGCTCTTACTCCACCGTCTCTTTCGTTCCCACCCACGTGTGTCTGTCTGTCCAACTGTCTCATTAACGGTAGTGGACACTTGGCTATAATTTTTAGGCACCCTCAGATTTTTTAGCTCTTACGTTTCTGGTCTGAATTGGCTCAGGAAGTAGAGAAGATCCAGAAAAGATGCCTCGAAATTATAGCCAGGTGTCCACTACTGTTGATGAGACTGTCAGACAGACAGACATGGGGCCCCACACGTGATAGGAACTGCTGTCAATGTGCTTTCTCTCCCTCCCTCCCTCTGTTTACCCATCTGTCTCTCTCTTCTATGCCCCATATGCAGGAAGTCCCTGGCTTTTTAAGAATCATCCTCACCTAGGTTAGCACTTGCTCCTCACCTTCCCCACTCCACCCCCACGCCCCGCACAGGGGGACAGAAAGGTTTATGAAATTGTTCCTGTGGTTGAGGCTGAAGTGCTGGGTGGGGAGGTAGGCAAGGAAGTATTTTTTTTTTTTGGTTTGATACTATTGAGCAGATAAAGCTTCTCTACTCACGTTTTAACACTGGCTCTGGGCTCCAGGGTCAAGTCCTAACTCTGCCCCCTTTTCTGGGAGAGCTTGGCCTCAACATTATTTGCACAACTGAGTAAAATAATATTACTGATATCATGTGTTTGCTTATGTGTGCGTGCGTGATAAGTTGCTTCAGTCATGGTTGATTATGAGGATTATGTCATATAAAACATGGTTAAGTAATGTGAAACCTTATGAAATAATATAAAGCATGTGAAGTTCTTATATGTGGGATCCAATGAGCAGTCAGTAAGTAAGACTTATTCTTACTTTTTTATTGTTTTATTTTTTTGTTATTCTTTTCCAAAATCAATGAAACTATCCAGTGGACCCACCTCCCAAAATATTTTGCTGTAGATCACTCTAAGGATGGATTTGGTAACGGAGTGAAGAATAAATCTACAGTGTCTGTTAACTGTAACAGACAATTCTGATCTATGGAGACAACTTTTGCAGAGGCTGTGACTGTAAAGGGACAGGGTTCTCCTATGGATGTAGGTAGCCACCTCCACAGGTTGGGCTCACACAGAAAACTCTGACAAGTTACAGTGGATTCTGAAAGATGGAATTCAAACTTCCAAAAGAAGGATAATTAATCCATGATTTTGTGGGAAATTATTACTCTCTTAGTTTCGAGGTGCCAAGAAAGAAGATAAAAAAATGATTTTCAATGTGAATAGGAATTTTTGTAGTTCACTTGAAGAAAAGACTTGATCATCTCTTGAATATGGGCTTCCCTGGTGGCTCAGAGGTTAAAGCGTCTGCCTCCAATGCGGGAGACCCAGGTTCAATACCTGGGTTGGGAAGATCCCCTGGAGAAGGAAATGGCAATCCACTCCAGTATTTCTTGCCTGGAGAATCCCATGGACGGAAAAGCCTAGGAGGTTACAGCCCACGGGGTCACAAAGAGTTGGACACGACTGTGCGACTTCACACATCATCCCTTGAATATAGCAGTCATTTTAAGATGAATTGTTAGCTTTTACATCTCAATCTGATGTCACATATTCCATCTTTATTGCTTTGATTTAATATTCTATCTTAAGCATGGTTCCAATGAGAAACCACAGAAGAATTATGGTTGGGGAGGAGATTTTAAGGTTTCTAAAGGGTGAACATGAAGGAGTTACATATAAAAAAATGGGTTTCTGAGGGTTTTTTTTGAAGAGTTATAGAATTTTTAGTTTTACTTTTTTTTTTCTAGAGCAGAATAGATGCAGTTTTGGAAAGCTAGATCACTGGTCACAATTTTTTGATCACTTAGTCGAAAGTGATCCCCTCATCCTTGAATTCCTTCAAGTACTATGCCAGTCACATCTCGTGACTTTCCCCTATATTCTATTTATATCTGTGTTTTATTTTTCTCTTTTGATACTTAAACTACTTAAGAGGAGGAAATATGCAAATATATACACATATATGTGCATGCATGTACGCTAGGTTGCTTTAGTCATATCCAACTATTTGTGACTGTATGGACCGTAGTCCACCAGGCTCCACTGGTCATGGGATTCTCCAGGCAAGAATACTGGAGTGGGCAGCCATTATCTTCTCCTGGGGATCTTCCAACCCTGGGACAAAACCCAGGTCTTCTGCAACTCAGGAGATGTGGGAAATGCGAGTTCTATCCCTGAGTCAGGAAGATCTCCTGGAGAAGGGAGTGGCCACCTACTCCAGTATTCTTGCTTGGGAAATCCCATGGACAGAGGAGCCTGGTAGGTGAGTTGCAAAGAGTTGGGCATGACTGCTTGACTGAACACACACACACACACACTTGCACACACATACACACACACACACATATATACACACATGTACACGTACACACATATAAGTACCCATCTTTCCTAATAGTGAGCCCAAGGTTTTGTATGCAACAACAGCACTTGATAAATGGGTGGTCTGTGGAAGTGAAGCATAGTGGAGAGTGATTCCAGAACTCTGTACAAGATCACAGTCATCATTCATCATCTAGATCTCACGTTATCTACTTCCGTGGTGAATGGCCTTGAGGCTCAGCTTTCTGATCATCCTGAAACTGGGTGATGTCACTGGTTTTGTAGTAAAACTTAAAATTCTATATATGATCGAGCCTGGTATCTGACATGAAATAAGCCCCAAGTTATGTAAGAATTTAAAATAATGGCCATTTACAGTAATATGGATTTTTAAATAACTATTTTCATTTTCTCCCCATTACCCACCAAATGGGAAAATCATCTTTAATTTTTTTTTGAGAGTTTAAAGTTTCAATGTATCCTATGTTCAAAGAAGAATTTATGTATTCTTTGCAATTGAATGTTAGACTTGGAGAGGTTCTTTATGGTTGCCTTAAGCCCTGCTCCTGATGCAGAAACTGAATGTGATTTCACAGAAGTGGGCGTGGGACCTTACAGAGAGAGTGGAATTAGCTAAGGGAAGAACCAGGAAATGGAGATGGTGTTGATTCCAGCAGGAGCATGGAGGTGATGGTTGGGGAGGAGGGCAGAGGGGTGAGTTAAAGGGAAGAAGGAAATTACTAGGTGGATTTAGAAATTATGAGAAGACAGGGCAGACTTATGGGTAAGGGGACCTGCATTTCATAAGCCAGGCGCGATGCCAGGTGCTTTACTGAATGCTCACAATAATTCCATTATGTCCCTGATGTTCTTCATCCAGATAAGGAGGCTGTTCGTGAAAGTTAACTTGTCATTGCTATGTAGCCATGTGTTTCCCCATTTATTATTCTGTGAAGGCTCACAAAGGGGGAACACGTGAGTGACTTTCTAGACAGGAAAGGAGGTTGGGGCTATTTTATAAAGGCTTTGATGTCAGGCAAAGGAGGAGAGGCTCATCTTAGAGACAACAGAGACACATTCAAGGTTCTCCGTTTAGGACTTGGGAAAATGAGGTTTATGACACAATAAAAGAGGTGAGTTAGGAAGCTTTAACCCATCCGTTGTAAATCCCTCACCTCATCTTTTAAATGTGATCTTTTCACTTTAGTTCCTGTCAATCCTAATTTGTGTAGTAGGTTGTACTCTTTCTCCAAGGGGAATGGGGAAAGGCAGAGTATCTAAGACTTGGTGGATCCACCCGGGCACTCATTAAAGATACTGTTACAAACTACAGGAAGTTTCCCCAGCTTGCTGCTGGCAGAATCCAGAGCAGCGGAGGGCAGGTGAGCGCTTTCTTAGCAATGTGGAACAACTATGCTCAGGACAGCGTTAGAAGCGCTCGCTCTGAATTTTTCATATCTTCCCCGTTCCAGTTGTATCCCCTCAAGTGACTAACTCCAGGGTTGGAAAGTTTTTAGCTCCCCACCAATTTCCTTGCTGTTGAGGAATAGACCTGTCATTGACGTTATTACATTATCGCCCATAATAAGTTTAATATGAAATGGAATTATGTGACAGGACTCGACGTCTATTGCCTTGAAAATTAACACCTCACCTTCACCCCTGTGTTTTTCTTTCATAAGTGCTTTACCTCATCATTTATCTTTCAGCAGCACTGTTATCCATCCCCCATATAATTAGAGCAGCTGACCGCCTCATTAGCCACGAATCCACCGTGGCCTGCTCTCCCCTTCCCCTTTTATACTGTGGGTCCGTCGAGTTCCAGATCTTTGGTATTACCCCCGAACAGCCAGGGTGACCCTGGGTCAAAGTCATTGGCAGCGGGCTTCTCTTTCTAATTCTATCATGCTGACCCTGGGCTGCCCAGAAATGCCCCAACACAAAGCCCCCAGAATCATGGGCACTGACAAATTGTTGGGACTTTCTTGGTTGCTTTCTGCTCTGTTAAAACCTACACCTCCTTTCTTTTGCTGCAGAATGTTATTCTCTCAGCTAGGTGATCAGAAGGGGCAAGAAACAACTGAAAAATTTTAATCTCCGCTCTTGAGTAGGTGAGCTAACGTATTAAACTTTCAAGTAACACAACACAGACCCCGTCTCATTATCTCTTCTTCCCATAGAGAATTTAGGGCTATGAGGAACGTCACAGACCATTGTGGTCCAAGCATCAGCAGTCCTGGTTCAGTAAATCAGGAGTGGGGGGTAAGTACATGTATCGTGAAAAAGCTTCAGTTGGTTATCGAGGGTCACAAACACTACTCTGGTGAGAGAATGATTGAGAGGTCCTAAAACTGCACTGTTGCATACCGTAGCCACTTGTCACATGGGGCAATTTAAGTGGAAATGAATTAAAATGGAATGAAATTGAAAATACAGTTCCTCAGCCCTACTAGGTGCATTTCAAGTGCTCATAGCCACACTAATGTGGTTAGTGGCTGTCGTATTCAACACAATAGACAGAGAAAATTTCCATCGTCATGGGAAGTTCTATCAACGGTATTGCTTTACAGCATGAAATCAGTATTGTTTGCTGTTTATTCTAAGTGGAAAACCAGTGCCTTGGGAAGCAGGGCTGGATGAAAAGTCAGAAGGCAGTCTTAGAACCTACAATTTCTGATGGGGAAAGCCTCAATCAGTAGGCATTTCCCTGGTGCCCAGATTATCAGTGCGCTCTGGTTAGAGTGTAACTTCCCACTTGGCTGTGTTTTCACCAGGCTTTTAACAATCAGAATCAATGTCATCTTACAGTGATGTACTATTTCTAATAGAACTTATATTCTGCTATTCAGGTTTCTCATTTACAAAGGAGCTTCATGTCCATTCACGGAAATGATGCTCAGGATAACTGTAAGAAAAATGATGCCAGTCCCCTTTAAGAGGTGAGAAAAATGAATACTCACTAAGGGCAGAATAGTCCCACAAATAAGTAATCAACCATAAGAAGACTGTATCAGTGCTATGCCTGTTGATTTGGAGGGATTTCCCGTGATTACTTTGGTTGAGAAAAGCAGGAGTGGGAAGGGGTGCATAGCATTCTCCTGGTTACCTGGAGGTTTGCCCCCTGAGCCCTGCTTCACTCTTACCCTGCTCTCTTCTGCACTGCCAAGGGGCAGAGACTCGAAGATGGTGGTTTCCAGGCTCCTGTCTGTTAGCTTCCAGTTGAGTTTAGCCAGTGGGAGTCGTGGTGGAGGTTCGTGGGGTGCAGGCAAGAGCAGAGTCTGGGTAGCCACCGTGGGCAGCGTCTTTGGGGGATCAGTGTCTCCCCTCCACGACTGCAGCCTCACTGGTCTGGAGTCCAGCTTCACTCCGGCGTCAGCTTTCCATGACTGTTGGAACTGATGACACTGCCTCCCTCCTTTGCACCTACAGCCCAGGGCTGGCAGCGATTCCGTGCTCTTGCCAGCCTGCCGGCTGTCTCACCATTCTGTGCCTGGCTTCTTAGCTCTCCCATCACAGTGTGACCAGTATCCTGCATTCAAATCTCCCTCTCTCTGAACTATATTAGAGCAGTTTCTGTTTTCTTCATTGAAAGCTTGACTGAGAAAATCTAGTAAACAATGATAATCCATACAAAATGAGTGTATGTGTGTGGTATATGTGCGTGCGCATGATTGCACGACTATGCAGAATACTGTGAAAGTACTAGGTGGTTAACGTGGGCTACAGAGATGGGGGTGAGTGCCTGTGAGGGTGGAGGGGATGGAAGGGGGAAGGATAAAACTAAGCTAAGAAGAAGAGGAAAAGACTGCGCTAAGAATGCATGACCTAGCAACATGTGTGCATTCACATAAACTGTGCATGTTTGAGTCAGCGAGATGATGAAACTAGTAGGAGTGATTTACTGACCTGTCCGTAGGCCAGTGAGTGGTAGCGCTGGAACTCCAACCCAGGTCTTCTCACTCAAAATTTGGGTTCAGCATAGTGGTTGAGAACCCAGGGTCTGGAACCAGACCGTCAGTGTCCTTGACGGTGGCCCTGTCACTCATCACCTGCGCACCCTTAGCATGCAGTCCTCATTGGCAAAACAGGGATCATGACAGTGACCACTTCTTAGAGTTTTTGAAATAATTACATGAGTTAATATTTCCAAAGCAGTTAGTTCTGTGCTTGGCACATAGCAGGTCCAACATCAGTGTCAAAAGGGTGTTTTCCCCTCTATTCCCTCAGTTGTATTAAATGTATCAAGAGAGTGAGAGTATTGCTTTCATTGCTTTGAGTTTTGCCTTTGCATTGTGAGAAGCAAGCAGTTGTAAAATCGAATCAAAGGACTCAACCCAACATAACAAAGTAATGTGTCTTTGCCAGGGGACTTAAAAAGACAGAACAAAACAGAAAGACATTAGAATAGAAATTTTACTTTGGGGAATCTGTCTCAGTGAAATAGAGCTAAGTCTGGAAACAGCTTTATGTACAAATGTGTTTATGGCTGTTTTTTCACAATAACAAAAGACTTGGAGCCACTGAAATGTCTTACCACGAGGGATTAGTTAAGATAACTGTTATGTATCTATTCGATAGAATGCCATAAACTTATATAATTGCTTAAGAAAGTAGGTAATGATAAGTTAAGTACTTTATACAATAATGTTATAAATGCTAAATTATAAACATTGATTCAGTTCAGTTCAGTTCAGTCACTCAGTCATGTAGAACTCTTTGTGACCCCATGAACCACAGCACGCCAGGCCTCCCTGTCCATCACTAGCTTCCAGAGTCCACCCAAATCCATGTCCATCGAGTCGCTGATGCCATCCAACTATCTCTGTCGTCCCCTTCTCCTTCTGCCCTCAATCTTTCCCAGCATCAGGGTCTTTTCCAATGAGTCAGCTCTTCCCATCAGGTGGCCAAAGTATTGGAGTTTCAGCTTCTGCATCAGTCCTTCCAATGAACACCCAGGACTGATCTCCTTTAGGATGGACTGGTTGGATCTCCTTGCAGTGCAAGGGACTCTCAAGAATCTTCTCCAACAACACAGTGCAAAAGCATCAATTCTTCAGCACTCAGGTTTCCTTATCGTCCAACTCTCACATCCATCCCACTGGAAAAACCGTAGCCTTGACTAGATGGTATATTAAAATAAATGTTTGCATGGAAAAGGCTAGAATGACATATGCTTTGAGAATGAAGGGAAAAAGACCATATACAATTTTTCAACAAGCCCTCAAGACTGATTTGAGGTACAGTCTTTTCGTTTACTGGCTGTTTGATATCCGTCTCCAGGCTTCTCCTGATGTATATGGAAGTCTTCACTTTGGGGTAAAAATAGGGGTTGGAGGCAGCACACGAGGCTGTGTGTCTTTGTCCTGAGCTGATGCTTCACTGGGTTGTGCGTGTGCAGGGAGACATCTGTCTGTCTGAGGGCAGGCTGTTTCTGGATTTGTGGGGTGACCAGGGGATGATTGGAGGAAGTGAGAAGACTCTTCCCTGACTTGCATCTTTCTCCCCACAATGAAGGCTTGTCTCTGAGTCAAACTTAGAGGCCCGGTCAAATCAAGTCAGAAATCGCTGCTGACATCAGCAATCCAGATAACTCTGATTCAGCTCCGGGTCGGAGCAGCCTGCGGAGGTTTGGCGGTGTCCTCTGCAAACACTTACCATAGTTTGCTTTGCACTTATGTAACACCTTTCCTGCAGTTTTTGAGGACAATGCAGAGGCAGTATATTCTTTTTATATTTTTAAAATTTATTTATTTTTAATTGGAGGATAATTGCTTTACAATATTGTGTTGGTTTCTCCCATATATCCACATGAATCAACCATGGGTATACATATGTCCCCTTCTTTTTATTTTTAAGAAACTTTTGAGATACAATTCACACTCGCTTAACATGGACATCTCACGGGTATTTATTATATTATAGAGTTGCACAACCATCACCACTAGTTAATTTCAGAACATTTCTATTCACCCCAAAGAAAGCTTATTAGCAGTCATTCCCCATTACCGCTTTCTCCAGCTCCTGACATCCACTCAGCTGCTTTCCGTCACTAGGGACTTTCCCACTCTGAAATTTCAAACAAGTGAAAACAAACAATTTGTGGGTTTTTGTATGCTGTCACATTGATTCCTGTTCTCACGAAGCTTAAGGTTGTTCAACAGGTAATCCCACAAATAAATAAACAGCGGTAAACTATGGAACTTACATGAAGGAAAAATTAAGATCAAATCTAACTTGTGGAAAGGAGGGAAGTCTCTTTCTGGTGAGGGTGCATTAACGCTGGTCCTGAAGGATGCATAGAGGCTAGATATGGGAAGGACAGAAGGATATAGGATTGTCATGTTAAGACATGGGCTTCCCAGGTGGTGTTAGTGGTAAAGAACCTCCCTTCTCAATGCAAGAGACAAAGAGAGGGTTCGATCCCTGGGTGGAAGATCCCCTGGAGGAGGGGATGGCAACCCATTTCCAGTGTTCCAGCCTGGAGAGTCCCACAGACAGAGGAGCCTGGAGGGCTACAGTCCATGGAGTTGCAAAGAGTGACTTAGCATGCATGCACGTTAAGACATGCCAGTGGCAGGAATGGAAAGTTCATGGTAATTTTCAGGAAAGGGAAAAAGGCCACTGCGGCGGGGGCGTCGTGAACAGAGGTGTGGATGACATGTGTTTTGGCTGGTGAGTGAGGCAGGGGCCAGGTCACGTAACATCTTATAGGGATTGTTAAGCGTTTTGAAATTTTATCTCAAGAGCAATAGAAAGTGATTAGACTGTTTTAAGCAGGGGCGGCAGGGGGTCATGGGGGATGGGAGAATGTTCAGCTGCAGTTTGTTACTAAAAGAACCCTTCTGGAGCCTGCGAAGGAAGACCAGATAGAGTTTCCAGGGATCCAAGCCTACAGGAGAGCAGATGGCCTCATGCAAGACTAATGCAGTGGCAGGGCAGGTGGGTGGGCGGGAGGGGAGGTCTATACTGGGAGCAGAGGCCGCAGGATTGAGTCACTGGTTAGATTTAAACACCGAGGAAAGAAAGGGCCAGATGACACCCACATTTCTGGCAGGAGCCAGTGCCTGGATGAAAGGGCCATTCACTGAAATGGAAAAAGCTGGAGGAGGAACTGATTGAAGGCTCAGGGCTTGGAGGATCAAGACTTCAGCTTTGGATGTAATACATTTGAGATGCTCGGGAGGCAGAGCAGTTGATAGCGGACAGCAGGTAGGCAGCAGATAGTCCCGCTGAAGCTCAGCAGAGAGGCTTTGGCTGGAGATGCGTCTTTGAGAGTCTCTGGCACAAAAAGGGTGGTAGGATGTTTGAGATCGCCAAGGGTGAAAATGATAGGTGATGAGAGAGGAGGGCCCAGGTCCCAGCCCTGATTAACTGCACTCCTGTTCAGATGGAAGACAGGAGCCAGCAATGCAGATCCAGGAAGGCAGAAGAAAAGCGGGGAAACTGGGGTGTGAAGTCACAGAAGCCACAGGAAGACAGTTTATCCAAAAGCAGGACGGGGCTGCTGAGAGAGCTAGTAAGATTGTACTTGTGACGTGAATTTCAGTGAACCTGACAGTAGCGGAATTCAGAGCGTGCAGGATGCCTCTGCCAAGTTGGAGTAAATTGCAGACCAAAAGCAACGTGAGGACTGGAGACAGGACATGCAGACCGTGCTTTGGAGGGCCTGGGCTGTCGGGGAAAGGACAGAAGTAGGGGCACCTCTGGCTCAAGGGAAGCTTTCCGGTTTTAATGTCAGCTTCTTTGTTTAATAAGACTGGAGAGAACAAAGCCTTTTGGGAGGCTGGTGGAAAGCAAGTTGAAGATACTTGCAGGAGTGAGAGGCAGTTCTGATGTGGTCAGGGCCCAGCAAGGTGAGAAGGAGAGGGATCCAGAATTCACGGTGCTGAGCCGGGCTTTTCGAGGCTGGACACAGGTGGGAGACCACGGGTGGAGATGCAGACAGGCGAGGGGGCTCAGTGAGGAGCGGGGGGCAGGCATTGCCTCCTGGTGGGCTTCTGGTGGGTTTCCGTAAGAAGGGAGAGGTGAGAGTCTTTGGAAGTGAAGAGCTGGGTGAATCTGTCAGGATGACAAGAGGTGTGAAGAAGGGATAAAATAATTATTGCGGGGGATGGAGAGCAAACTCACTGCAGAGACAATGCAACCCCCCCACACACACACACGCCAAAACCAAACAAACAGCAAAACTCAAGTCCTTTGCTTGTCAGTCACTCATGCAAAGACTTCATTTTAGATGCCAAGATGAATAGGACATGATTCCTGTCTGCAAGTTGCTCACTGGGGACACAGACACCAATACTGCACATAATTTAAATGTGATTAATGCCCAAACAGACGAATGCAGAGTGGACTATGGGAGAAGACAGAGGCAGGTATATAGAAAACAGGAAGGCCAGGTACAGGGATTAGAGGAGGTTTCCTGGAGAAGCGGCTGAGTGAGCTGAGAACAGAACAGGAGTTGGTCACACAAAAGCCTGGGAAGGCGAGTGACTGGGACAGCCTGAGAAACCCAAGTGGGCTCAGCAAGGGTGGGGCCTAACGTGCAGCGGGGCTGGGCAGTGGTGGGCGCGGGGGCTGGGGTCTTGGACAGAGCCGGTCGTGGAGCGGAGCGTGCGTTAAGAGCCTTGCTGCACCCCATGTGTGCAGGTGAGCCTCCCAGGCTCTGTGCAGGGGGGCAGCTGCACAGGGTTTGCCTTCTCCGCGGATCACGCTGGCTATAGTGACAAGAGACTGAGGGAGGAGGGAGTGAGACCAGAAGGGCAGATCAGTTGGCAAGATGTGACCACAGTCCCCTAAGAGCAGACCTCTACCCCCTCCACCGTTCCACTGCTCCCTTGAGATTAAATGAATCAGGCGGGAACTTCCTGTTGGTCAGACCTGACTCATTTCCTAGTGCCTGGGTTGGGGAGAAGGCATACCTGACCCTCTGAGCTTCCCAGGCTTATCTGCCTGCAACGCAGGAGATGTAGTTTCGATTCCTGGGTCAG
Source organism: Nanger dama (assembly GCA_917880005.1). Taxonomy (NCBI): domain Eukaryota; kingdom Metazoa; phylum Chordata; class Mammalia; order Artiodactyla; family Bovidae; genus Nanger; species Nanger dama. Next base: position 11,277,175 of record CAKJTW010000029.1, on the reverse strand, counting down.
GAAGATCCCCTGGAGAAGGAAATGGCAACCCACTCCAGTATTCTGGCCTGGAGAATCCCATGGACAGAGGAGCCTGGCGGGCTACTGTCCATGGGGTTGCAAGAGTTGGACAGGACTTAGTGACTAAACTACCACCACCCCCTGAGCTTTCCAGCGGAAGATAAAGCCTTACTCCCCAATTACCCCTCTAATGTAGAGAAGTCCAACCAAATAGAAAACTTTTGTTGCTATTGCTGAGCAGACAGAATAATGGCAGATGACCCTCCACTATTCATTCTAGAACTTTCCTTCTTACACTCAAATGCTTTGGAGATTTCTTCCTATTAGTAGGTATAGATTTACCTACTTTTTTTTTTTTTGCTGCTACCTGATTAAATTCTTAATCAGTGTATTTCAAAATATGATTTGTCTGGCTCTTTTGGACCTACCCACTGACGCCTAACTGTAACTTTGACTCATTTATTTCCTAGATTTATGCCAAAGCCAGGCAAATTCTAGTTTAAAAGGTCTAGCTACATAGTGAACTGTTCATCAGGCTACATTTTTCTGAGCTTGTCTTCCAGATGTACATAGAAAAATCTGAGCCTGGGTAGTTCCAGTTCCTGGGGTGTCATAGGATCAGATCATAGGTGAATTTCAGTTTAGACAATATAATTATTTTCATATTCTAAATAATTTTTAAAATGTTAAATACCAACAGATAAGGGGGAAAGGAACCACCATCTCTTTTGCGCTTGTTACATGCCAGCAACTGCTTAAGGAATGTTCCCATTTGTTATCTGGCTTCATTGAAAGGATCTGTTTTTGGAGTAGGAGAGTCTTCTCCAGCTTGACCCTTGTTGGGTGGGCGGCATTGGTTACAACGAATGTGTAACTTTGGTCTCTTTCCTGCAGGCTTTGGGAGTAATGATGAATTGTATAATCAGGCAGGTGTGTCTGGGAGGATCGAGTAATAGTTTGGAGATGTTCAGTCACCACAGTTAAAGAATAGGAGCTGGGAATCCAGGTGTTTAAGGTAGAATATGCTGAGCAGGACATAGTTACCAGAAGCGACAGGAAGCTAGGAGTACAGATGGGGCATGCAGGTGACAGTTCAGACCAGTGAGCTGGGCCCAGTGCACACATGGCTTGGGGGAGGCTAAATCAGCTAGGGCCCCATCTTCAGAGAAGGAAGGGCCCTGAGCCGGTGCCTGGCTTGAAGTTACCAACACAGCAAGGTTCAAACACGTTGGAGCAAGCTTCCATGTGAATCACTTTCTTCCCACCCATGGGCTAAGTAAGGGCAGGTTTGTCATTTCTGTCTGGTTTGTGGTTTTCTGGGGTTTCTGGCATAATTGGGTTCCTTAGTCCTCTGGTCTCCCTTTCCTTAGCATGTCCACCTCAAATACTCCGTAGCTGAGTTGTCAGAGCCACACCTTTCACACCTGCCAAAGCTTCCCCAGCTCCGCTTCACCATGTGGTTCCCTTAGAGTAGTTACTGAGGAGGAGTGCAAGGAGTTGATCCCAGCTTCCTGAGAGAAACTCACCTGCTTTCCTGGAAGCTGGGCTTATAATTCAGACTTGTCCTCAAAACCGAGGCTGACTCCAGCAAAATTCTGGCAGATGCGTTCTCCAGTGGGTTCCCCACATTCCTCAAGCAACCCTGTTACCTCAAACCCATCCTGGTCCCCACCTTCAACCCTCAAAGGAGGAAAACAGCAATTGAACAAATTTCTCTGGAGCACTGATCGCCTGTCTATGGGAAATATGTTTGCTAGCTTGTTTGTTTTCCCAGAGAGCTCTTGAGTCAGAAATAGCACATCTTATTTCTTAAGACCTGGAATTCTTGGAGTCAGACACATTTGCACTGAATTTCATTGATCTTAGACAAGTTCTTTAAGCATAAATTTGCTCATGTGTATAGTGAGAAAGGCATTGCACAGGAAAAACTCATGCTTAATGCCCACCCCTTTATTCCAGGACTAGCTTCTACTTTGAATCTCTACTCTCTTATCCACTCTGTTGAGCCATGTTGCAAGCCCTAGAAGGATTCTGACCTTTCATCTCTCCTCCTAAGCTCTAGAGTACCCTGCTGTCTTAAGCAGGAACGGGTTTGTTGGCTCCCCTCTCTCTGGTCCCTACTTTGACTTTTCAAAGTTAAAGTTACCCACCGCCCCCTACAAAGTAAGCAGCTAAAACCCAAATAAGAGAGAAAGGAAAATTTCCTAGATCTTGGAAGACTGCCAGCTGACAGTTCAGTGGAACCATTTGCTATGTCCCAGGGTGGCAACACTTTTCCCACGAGGGCTATTACTACTAGATAGCAATACTGTCTAGCATAGATCAGAGCTATAGGCAAATACAGAGAGATCCCACTCCTAAGTTCACTTTTGATTTCTACACCTAGGTCTGCGTAAGTCTAGAGAGAATTGAGATAAAGAGCACCATTTACAGATTGCTAGCTGAAGAATATCTCACCTGCTTTAGGACAGTACCTCATTCTTGCAAGAATTGTCTCCAAGATGCTGTTCTAACTGTATCTTTAATGGGCTAATCCACAATTCTGTAACATTGGTTGCTTCTGGAGATGAGATATAGGATAAGACCAGTAAATCCTTACATCTACTATAAATTAGTTCCTTGGTCAGAAGCAGTGTTATATATAAGATATGCTGATGGTGAATAGACATTCAGTAAGTTCAAGGATGATGGTGTTGCCAGAAGGACGGTGAACAGCTAAGCATGTATTAGTCCAGAATAAGTGTCTAATTCTGGGGGCCATTTCCCTTCTTGATGGTAGAGGGTCAATGTGCTAAACTGCCACTAGGTGGCAGTCTTGACTACTGGGGACCTGGTACCATATTGGGGTCACAGGGTTGGGTGCTGCTGTCGGACAGGACGGAGCGACTTCACCTTCCCTTTTCACTTTCCTGCACTGGAGAAGGAACTGGCAACCCACTCCAGTGTTCTTGCCTGGAGAATCCCAGGGACGGGGGGAGCCTGGTGGGCTGCCGTCTGTGGGGTCGCACAGAGTCGGACACGACGGAAGCGACTTAGCGGCGGCAGCAGCAGGAAGGCATACGTTCAGTTAGGAATAATTACATTTTTTTATTATTCTCTATCTTCACTAGCCAGAATATTTTTGTGACACCTGGAGTTTCAAAAAAGTTCACTTTTAATAGATAATAGCATATTAGTTAAAATATTTATTTATCAACGGAAGCCCTTCCCCACTTTGTCTTCTCCTTCCCCTGCCAAATGCCCCCTTCTGACTTTTTAATGCCAAGAAAGGGGAACATCTGTCCCACTCAGTTTAGTTTTGTTGGTTTCAGCTACTGTTCAAGATCTTATTTTTTTTTTTTTTTTAAACTGGTGACCATGTGTCTTTGGTGTCCAAAAGATTTTCAGTCCTTTGGGTGGTAATTGGTAATCTAGGAGCTTTGTAAAGATTCTTCAATGATCTGTAGGAACAATGAAACATACTGTCCTGATAAATCCAGTATATATAATCGCCATGAGTATAATCTTAATTGTGTGACTTTAGATAAGTCATTTCTGGTCTCTGGGCCTCTGTTGTCTTAACTGTGGTTTATGGATGTGGGTCTATGCCAGTGGTTTCCAGTTCTGATAGACGGACTAACTCCTTGAAGTGCTGTTAGTATTTTGAAATTCTCCTTGATGTGGCTGAGCTTCAATGTTATCTTTGTTGTCCTGAAATAAAATTCATACGTAAAATAAGCCACCAATACATATAACCTTGAAACGTTTATATAATATCCTGTGATAAGATGATAAACGAAAAGAAGTAATTAACCACAAATAATGATGGGTTTTTAATATGAAAATAACTGGTCATTGGCTATAATAAAAGAAAAGTAGAGAAATCAGATGTTTGCACCTATTTGGAGGATTACTGTGAACATAACTGTTACAAATGCAGACGGATTAGGTATGTAAAAATGTGACTCAAACGTTGTGAAAAGTGTTGCTATTGATAATGTTATTTTGCAAAATGTTGAACATGCATGATAAAGTTCTGAACTAGTGTCCAAGTATACGATCTTCCTTTTATTTCCATGGTCTTTGCATTCTTGACAATCAAGCAAAAATTACTTTGTTTTTGTGTATATTAAAGTCTGTGTGTGTGAGTTGCTCAGTCGTGTCTGACTCTTTGTGATCCCATGGCCTGTAGCCAGCCAGGCTCCTCTGGCCATGGAATTCTCCAGGCAAGAATATGAGAGTGGGTTGCCATTCCCTTTTCCAGGGGATTTTCTTGACCCAAGGATTGAACCTGGGTCTCCCGCATGGCAAGCAGATTCTTTACTGTCTGAGCCACCAGGAAGGCCATATTAGAGTCCAGCTTTAGATAAACAAGCTTTAACTGCATGAAATGAGTCTTCATTCTTTATCCAATCTGACAACTTGCCATTTCATTAGAGTTTTTAGGCTATTTACGTTGAACGTTATTATTGGAATGGTTGGGCTTAACTCTACCATTTTGCTATTCATTATCTGCTTTTCTCGTTTGTTCCCTCTGTCCTCTTTGACTTTATTTGAGCTAATTGACTATAATTTATGGTTCCATTTTGTCCCTTGTATCATCTTGTTAGCTACACTGCCTTTTTGAAATTTTTTTTTTAATGGCAGCTTTTAGGTTTACGGCACACATAAGCCCTGTGAATGGCAGGGTGCCTTCAGGGACTATCATACAACTGCACATATGACACAGCAACCCTGTTACAGCACATTTTCATTTCTCCCTTGACCATATACTGTGCGTGTGCATGCATGTGTGTGTATACATATATATACACATATGTATATGTACATATATATATATAAGTATTTATTATGTTGCTTAGATTCTTAGGTAGTGAGTTTGTTTTCTTCATCAAATTTTGAAAAATTTCAGCCATAATTTCTTCAAATATTGCCCCCTCCTTTAAGGACTTCAATTATACATATGTTAAGCTGCTTACTGATGCTCTAATTATTTTCTCTTCAGTTTTTTTCTCTGTGTGTTTTGTTTTGGGCAGTTTCTATTGCTGTATCTTTAAGTTCACTAATTGTTTTTTCTTTAGTGTCTAAAATACTATTAATATTAATTTCATCGAGGGTATTTTTTCATCACAATCATTGAATTTTTCATCTCTAAAATCTCAAGTTAGGTTTTCTTTATTAATATCTTCTATGTCTCCAAATGGCATGCTTAATCTTTCCTCTATATTCTTGAGCATATAGGATATAGTTTCATGTTTTAATATTTTTGTTTACTAATTCTATAGTTATGTGTAATTTATGAACCAGTTTCCACTAATAGACAATACTACATGTTTGATGGCCCATATTTACCCATTTCTTTGCATGCTTGGTGACTTTTTGTTTGATGACATATACTTGGAATTTTACCTTTATAGAGTACTGGAAGTTTTTGTATTATTATAAGAATATTTAAATGTTGTTCTAGGATGTAACTGAGTTACTTGGAAATAGTTTATTCCTTTTGAGACTTTGCTTTTAACTTTTGTTAGGGCTAGAGAAACTTTTGTCTATGGCTAATTTTAGCCCACTACTGAAACAATACAAGTTCTGGATACTGTGCACTCTGCTGAAATGCCCAATGAATTACAAAGATGCTCACTCTGGCTGGTGGGAATAAGTGCTATTTCTGGACTTGGGTGAGCTTGGAGAATCGTTCCCTCTGCCTCTTTCCCCAGCAGTAGGTAACTTCTTCATATGCATGCACTGAGCTATTAGTATATGCTCAACTGAAGGCTTCACAGAGACCCTCTACTGACCTTCTGAGTTCTCTGTTTGCTTTTATCTTACCAGGAGCTTTCTTCTGTGAAGTCCAGTGTCTCAGACTTCAGCTCCCCTCTCCTCAGTTCAAGGAGATCACCAGACTCCAACAGAGTTCTGCCTTTTACATAGCAGTCTAGAAATTCCCTCCAATAAGCTGGGGGCAATCATGGGGTTTCAGTTCTTTGTTTCCTGTCTCTCATGGATCACTGTACTTTGTTGCCTGGCGCCCAATGTGTGAAACCTATCATCTCATATAGTTTATTCTTTTGAAAAATTGTTTCAGGTGGGTAAGTTAAATTCAGGCCCTTCCCTTCATCTTGGTTGGAAGCAGAAGTCTCCTGTGCCTTCTTTCTCTTTGGAAGTTTGGGGCAGCTTTGTTGTCTTTTCCCACTGTCCGGGTAAATTATATGTTTATAATGTGTAATGTATCTATGCCTTGAAAATACGGTAAACACTTGCAAAATCATCTAGGCATGGGTCTTTTCCCGTTTTGCTTGTTTTATTTTGCTCTTTTCTGCTTTTTGTATTGTGGGAAAGAAGAAGTAATTTTATTTATCACTCTATTTTTAGATTATTGCTCTTTTCAAATAGTCTATTTCTTTCTGTGCCGATTGTGCATTTCACATTTGTCTAAAATTCAGTCTTTGCATCTAGGTTTTCAAAAAGATGGGAATGTAGTTTTCCACACATGCTTTCATGGCCTTTACTACTTCTGTGTCAGCCGTGTATCCCCATTTTCCCTGTAATTTGTTCATTTTTATCTCTTATTAGTCCTCCCAGAAAATTATCCGTGCTATTGGACTTTCACAGGAAAAAAAAATATTTAAAAATCAGAATTATTATTTTTGGTCTCCTTTCAATTTACCCCTGTTTTTCTTGTCTTAGATTGATTTCATTACTCTTTGTCAAATATTGCCTTCACTGTTATTCACTTATAGTATTTCACAATTCCTTTACAATATCTATTTAATCAAATGGGTGATCTAAAAATAATTATTTTAATTTCCATATAAATGAATAATACAACAATGTTTTTATTAGTTGTCTGTAATTTGTTCATCATTTTATTGTGTCTATAATTTTTAAGACTCTGAGACAGAGTCTGTCCTATAATGATCATTTGGAATTAATTTATATTTCTTCTATCACTTAATACATATTTAAACAATATATTTCATAGCTACTCTAGAAGGATCATAAGCTGTATTTTTGTGAGGTGACTGTTCAAATATCTATTCATGTTTGATTTTGTCTGCCTGATCTATAATTTTTGGACATAAATGTGTTAAAATCTTCAACTATAATGTACTATAGACTTGACTACTTTCTTCTGTAATTCTATCCATTGTTGCATTGATGTGTTATACAATTATGATAGAAAAAGAAGAAAAATATATTATTGATACATATCCATTTATGATTTCATACCTTATAATATTTTTCTTTTACCATTTGAAAACTTTAAGTTATTTTAGAAGTTTTACTTCAATATTGTCACTCATGTGTTTTAGGTTTTTGCTTGTTTCATATTTGTCTTGTGTATCTTTTAAAAAATCTTTTCATTTTCAACTTCTCTGCTGTCTCCCTCTTCACCTTCTATAGGCAACAATGATGTATCTTTTGAAAAGTAAAAATAATCTGATAATCTCCTTATTTTAGTCATTGAGTTTAATTATTCTGCTTATTATAGTTATTACTGTATTAAGACTTATTTATGATGTTTATGAGCATGAGAGTGCATTTTTTATTTTCTATGCTTATTATTTTTCTTTTCCCATGCTGATCTTTCTACTTTGCTATCACTAATTTGAAAGGACAAGAATTTTGTTTGTTTTCTTTTTCTCTGCTGGTGAGAAGCATATGTTCTATTTTTATATTTTCTGCTAGTTTTTCATGCTCACTAAGAGCCATTCCAATACTCGTATTTCCCCTGTCAGTGTCTTAGGCTTATCTCTTACAATGTCTTCACCTCAGACAAAATAAGAACTTTACCATACTTTCAGCTTTTTTGGTATCTTCTCCTGCTCCAGATCTCTTGTAGGTGTTATTTAAGATTTTATTTCTAGGTAATTAGTCACTATATATTTTTGTAGTTATTTATTTAGAGATTAAAAAGTACATTTATGTATACATCCCATTGTTTCCCTTTAGGTTAATTTTTATTTTTGCTAGAATACTTTTTAAGTCCTGTATTGACTACAAATATCTTTATTTTATCCCGTGAAAATAAAAGTTGTTCTTTATTTTCTACTAAAAGTAATCTGTTGAGAAGATAGATGTGTATTTGATTCCTATTTTGCTTTTTCCTCTTCTGTAAAGTTTTCAACTTTTGATGCCAATTCTGAGGTACCTGGGTGTGGTTTTTAATGTATTTATATTCATTAAAAATACTAAATATTATCATATATCATTGCTAGGCATTCTATGATTCCTTTCAATCTATGATTATTTTTAATTACTAGGGAATGTCTCAGTTATTATTAATAGATCTTCAATTATTGCCTCTCCTTTTTCTTGTCCTTTTGAGATTTTTCTTAAGTTGCTATTGGCATTTCTTTTTCTGACCTTCTATCTCTTAGCATTATTAGTATACCTTTCACCTCTTTATTTGTTCCCATTTGTTTGTTTGACTCTTGGCTTATAAATTTACTCTTTGGCTTTTCTAAGTCTGTCTTTCATTATGTACATCAAGTTGTTTACTTTGACAAATATAGTTCATGGACACTGTATTAGTTTTTATTATTGCTATAGCAATTTAGCACAGTCTTAATGACAGGTTTGTTATCTTGCAATTCTGTGGGTCAGAAGTCTGACTCAGGTCTCACTGGGTTAGAACCAAGGTGTGGCAGAGCTGTGTGGAAACCCTTGGGGGAGAATTGTCCCCAAGCTCAGTTAAGTTTTTGGCAGAATTCAGGCTCGCGTGGCTCCTGGCCTGAGGTTCCTGTCTCCTTGCTAGCTGTCCTCTCTGGATAGTTGTCGGGTTCTAGCAGCTGCCCACACGCCTTGGCGCATGAGTTCCTCTGTAAAGCTAGCGATGCTGAGTCCTTGTCATGCCTCATCTCTCTCTCTCACACACAGATATTTTAAAGGCTGAATTATAAGGAGTCTTATGATTAAATTGGACCCACTTGTATAACCCAGGATAACCTTCCAATCATAAAATCTACAATCTTAATTATATCTACACTATCCCTTTTGCCGGGCTCACGCAGCATAGTCAGGGACCACACCTGACAGAAACCAGACAGAAAAGCAGTTGATTCTGGACTTGGGAACCGAGAGCTGAGGGTGCTGCTGAGGTTTCAGGGGCTTCTTCACCTTACTTGATACTTGGGCCTTTCACAAGGTCCTATTTCCTCTAATAACTATTGTTGGCTGATGGTGAATGCTCTGAGGTCTGTGCCCAGACCCAGTTCCTCTCGTATTACTGCTCTTTCTTTCAGGATGTAATAAATCTCTAGTATCAATACCTTGCCTTTACATTCAAAGCTCTTCAAATACGTAAGTAGTACCCCTGCTTAGCCTCTCAGTCGTGTCTGACTCTTTGTGACCCCATGGACTGTAGCCCCCAGGCTTCTCTGTCCATGGGGATTCTCCAGGCAAGAATACTGGAGTGGGTTGCCATGCCCTCCTCCAGAGGATCTTCCTTACCCAGGGATCGAACCCAGGTCTCCCGCATTGCAGGAGGATTCTTTAATGTCTGAGCCATCAGCAAAGTGTGTGTAGTTTGCACAATACTGAATCTTTGTTGTAATAATACTGTACATATTTCATTGCATTTCAAATTAAGTTACATGTTGTTCTTTATAAGGCAGGCAACAGTTTTCTCTAGATTTCCTTTCTCACATAATTGTTTATTCAGTCAGTGAATCTTGTCTCTTCCATCCCATCATTCCATCCTATCCCATCATCCCATCCCATTCCATCTCATCCCATATTACGAACATGTATTGGGTACCTCTTAAATGCCAGGCCCTGTATGGGCTGTTGAAGCTACAGGGGAAACTCCTATGTCTGGTGCTTTTTGGAATCTTTGTTCAGTTCAGTTCAGTTGCCCAGTCGTGTCCGACTCCTTGCTATCCCATGACATAAAGTTGCTGAGAGCAGAGACAGGACTAGTTTGAGGGATAGCAGAAGGGACACTGGGCCATTACCCCATTCTCAGCCCCGGTTAAGCACATCACCCAGGCCCAGACATTCCTTGCTAGGTCTTTGGAGCACCTGGCTATCCACTATTCTCTGCTCTGTACTCCGTTTACCCGCAGGTGCTAGCGAAACCTTTCCAAGACAGCATTAAAATCACAGCTCCGTGCTGTCTTCTTTCTTTGCTGATCTGCTGCTGCATACAAAAGTCCATTTCAAGTCTTTCTGCCCAAGTTCTCTCAGAAGAAAGGCATAAACGCAGAATTCCATGGCCTGAGGCTAGAGCTCAATAGACGAATTTTTGCAAAATCTCAAAACCAGGTATTTAAACAATAAACCCTTGTGCTTTGTCTTTAAAAGACACAGGGCTTTGGCATTTCATAGGTACTTCTGAATGCTTTAATGTAAATCATCTTAAAATAATTTTTGGTGAAAATTTTCAATTTCTGTACACATCTCACCATGACTCTAAAAACTGTGGCCAGTTAGAAACATGCATCTACTCTGTTTTGTGGCTTCTCTTAGTCTCTGCTCCCCCCTCCCTGCTGCCCCCACAGTGTGTTATTCCTAGGAACCTGGGAACTCTGAGAGCTGAACTTAACGAATGAAAACCAAAATTCTTAGCTTAGCTGTCAGGGCTTCCAGAAAACTGCCCTCCTGACTGTTCCATTGTTTTCTCCGGATCCAGCTTCTTCTTAGAGATGCGAATTCACGGTGGTCACCTCACATGGCCAGTTTCTTGACCTTGAAGAGTGTGGTTTGCTACCGCAAAGGCTCATCAGTTTGGGAAAATAAAGCTGCTGCCCACAGTTTAGTCCCATTACAGATGGGTACCAGTACCAGCTTCTTCCTTCCTTTCCCTAGCTTCCTCTTTTCTGCTCTGTCTTTTCTTCCTTCCTCTCTTCTGCTTCATTCCCTCCTCCTCTTTACCAAAAAATCAGGTATAAATATTTATTTCTTGATCAATTATGAAACTTTTCCCTACCACTCTTTCTCCCCACGCTCTATTTGTATTCAAGTATAGGGTGACCGTGCTTCCCGGGTTCCCAGGTATACCTGTTATCCTTGCAGAGTTAGCACTCCTAACTGCTTTCACTCTCAAAAATGTCAGGGTTTGGAAGATGAGTTAAATCACAGCTCTACTGTCATATGAAACTGTTATTCCCACTAAATATGTTGCTGGGGTTGGGAACATGGATGGCTCCAGTTGGATGTGCAGGACACTTTGTGGGTAGTGACCCTTCACCCTCTCCATGCAGCAGCACTACATTCCAGAGTTACAGGGAATGGCTGCATTAGTTCCAAATGATCCTTTCTCCATATGCTCTACTGCTGAGGTTTTAAAATTGTGAATATAAATACATGTGGTCCCAATGTTAATAATTTAAAATACAGTAACACTGCGGTTAATATTATGGATGGGTTAATAAAATCTTTCCTGTGTGACAAACCAAGCATGGTCCTTACATGTGTTTCATTTCTTGATGGTGGGGGTGGGGGGTTGCTAACATGAACAATAATCTAACAAGCGACCACCATTTAAAACAATTTGTGACTTTAAAAGTAGTTTTCCTCCCATTGTCTCCTTCTTATGATAACTTTGAGGTAGAAACCACAGGTGTTATTGTTACCTATTCTGGGGATGAAGAAACTGAGGCTTGAAGAGTTTTGTTGAGTTGCTTCTGGTCATATGGTAAGTTAGAAGCAACTAGGGCTTCTAACACTGCATTTCTTTTTAACAAGCCTAGGCTAAGCTGGGAGAAGGTGATGGCAACCCACTCCAGTACTCTTGCCTTGAAAATCCCATGGGCAGAGTAGCCTGGTAGGCTGCAGTCCATGGGGTCGCTAAGAGTCAGACACGACTGAGCGACTTCACTTTCCCTTTTCACTTTCATGCATTGGAAAAGGAAATGGCAACCCACTCCAGTGTTCTTGCCTGGAGAATCTCAGGAACAGGGGAGCCTGGTGGGCTGCCATCTCTGGGATCGCCCAGAGTCAGACACGACTGAAGCGACTTAGCAGCAGCAGCAGCAGCAGCAGCAGCAGGCTAAGCTGAGATAAAGGTTAACTCCATGATTTTAGTAGCTGGAAAAAAACCAAAGACTTCACACATAAAATCTGCTGTGAACTAGCAGCTTCCTTCTATCTTGTATCAATGTCACTTGGAACATTAGAATTCCAAGGTCACTGAAGCAGGAAGATAGAACCATGGAAGGGGTCCCTGGCTCTTAATGCCTTAACATGGCAGGATGCCAGTTATTGCTGCCCTTGGCTTTAGCTGGGAAAAGTCACATGACCCTGACCCAGGTATAAAGACTGGAGGATATGGTAACCCACAACTGTTTCTGGCACAGCCACATACATATTGATCTTCTGGAAAATCTTTAATAAGTATACATATCAAGCAAAACACTATATTTTCTGAAACATGCTTTAACATTCTATAAAGAAAAAGTGGGGAGGACTGAAGGATGAAAGAATATTGGCAAAGTGTTGTTACCTGTTGAAGATGAGGGGTGAATACATGAATACATGAGAAATTATGATATTATTGTACTTTGGGGTATCTCTGAAAATTTTCATTTATATATATATATACACACACACATACATATAAATCAAAGAACAAACATTGATCTAGGGGGCCCTTAATCTGTATATCTGAGGTGAATATTTAGCAAAATTTTTCCAGATAACCTGGATTCAGTCCCTGAGGGGAGAAAATCCACTGGAGAAAGGAACGGCTACTCACTCCAGTATTCTTGCCTGGAGAATCCCATGAACAGAGGAGCCTGGAGGGCTACAGTCTATAGGGTCACAAAGAGACGACCACAACTGAGTGACTAATACTTTCATTTTCATATGGGCTTTCCTGATGTCTCAGCAATAAAGAATCTGCCTGCAATGCAGGAGACCCTGGTTGTAAAGATTCTCTGGAGAAGGAAATGGCAACCCTCTCCAGTGTTCTCGCATGGGAAATCCCATGGACAGAGGAGCCTGGCAGGTCACCAGCCCATGGGTCGCAAAGAGTCAGAAATGACTTGGCCACTAAAGTGCAGTGAAGTGAAGTGAAGTGATGTCGCTCAGTCGTGTCCGACTCTTTGCGACCCCACGGACTGCAATCCACCAGGTTCCTCTGTCCATGAGATTTTCCAGGCAAGGATACTGGAGTGGGTTGCCATTTCCTTCTCCAGGGGATCTTCCCCAACACTATATATATACATATATATATAGTATACATATATACACACATATACATATTTATGTATAAATATGGGATTTATAATTTATGGGATTCCCTGGTGGCTCAGATGGTAGAGTCTGCCTATAATGCAGGAAACCTGGGTTCGGTCTCTGGGTTGGGAATATCCCCTGGAGAAGCAAAAGGCAACCCACTCCAATATTCTTGCCTGGAAAATCCCATGGATGGAGGAGACTGGCAGGCTACAGTCCACGGGGTTGCAAAAAGTTGGACACGATTGAGAGACTTCACTTTCCTTCGCTTTCATACTTATTTCTAGCTATTGGAAGTTTAGTTCATGAAAATGATTGAGTTTCATTATTTGCTTTCTGATTACATGTTGAATTTTCCTTAACTTTGAGTCTTTTTGAATCTGGTAATTCTTGATATTACAAACTAACTGTTCCTTTCCTGTGAAGAAATGAAAAATATTAAAACTCTGCTGGGGCCAGAATGTTAAGTCCCCTCCACTTCTGCATTTTGGAAATCTGATGATGTGGTTGATTTAAAAGGGCTTTGCAGTTTCTGCCCTAGAGAATGGGCTCTATTTTCCTACCCTTGGATTTGGACGGGCCTTGTAGCTACGTTGACCAACAGAATGCAGCAGGAAGGATTTGTAGGCATTGTTGGCCTGGGCACAGGCTTCTGTTCTCACCCTCCAGTGGTCAGCTGCCCTGTGAGGAAGCCGATGCTAGCTTGCTGGAGCTGTGTGACCCCGTCCACCATCGCATCAACCACGGGACATATGGATGACAGCTGCAGTTAAGCTTCCAGACACCTACCGGTATGTGGGAGACCCTGAGTGAGATCAACACAAGAACCACCCCTCTGAGTCCAGCTCCAATTGTTGACCCTCAGATTCATAAGCAAATCAAATAGCTGTTATTTTAAGCCACAGAATTTTGGAATAGTTTGTTATGCAGCAGAAGACAAGCGATCAGATAAAATAGTGTTCCACCCACAGGCCCCCAAGGCAATAGTTAAGGCAATGGTTAAGATTTCAAAATGCGTTTTCTATTTTGGGGAAGCTTTTTTTTTCCCCATTTCTTGAAAATCTCTAGGCAGCACAACTTAGAGATGATAAGAACTGAATCTCAGAAGTCTCTGAGCTAAAAAAAAAAAATTATCAAACTGTATTTCTCTTGGAGGGAATTGGTGTCCTTTATTCACTCAGCTTTAATTTTATCTACTTTTATGACCTCTGAATTGCACAAGGATGTGATTTAATTTGGGGCTTGGAACAGAATTTACATTGGCACTGGGGGACTTTTCCTGAGAGATAAATTTCAAGGAAACACATATTGTAATTCAAGGGAAAGTGTGAGTTTCAAGCCAGTATGATTTTGAAAGCAACAGAGTTGAGGGCTGAAGACTAACTTAGTCCCCAGGTGGATATTTACCTCTTCTGGGATTAACGCAAGAGGTTTATGAGGCAGGAGATGTTCGCTATGGAGGTGATGAAAGTAAGACTGAAAAAAAAAAAACCAACTCTTTCACTTGTGCTAGTTTCTATCACAGTTGGGAGAGGTATAATGTTCTTCAAGATTACACCAAGGACCTAGATTTTAATGAAGCAAATCCTCGCTTTCCTATCAATCTTCAGTGGATCAGACAGAGAGAACCATTGTTTCCCAACCACTCTGTTCTGAGTGTCTTTGCATTTAGAGAAGTTTGAGAAAGAAACTTCCATACCAGATAAAGCTCCGTATGTGTTCTGAAGCAGAGTAAGGCTGAATTCCTGAATTCCTGAACTCCACCAGTGAGTCTGAACCACATGAATTCTTGAACTCCACCAGTGAGTCTGAGCATCTGTGGGAATGATTTGCTAAACTGCTGTTTTTCAGGTTAAGTTACCTTTGCTACAGACTGAATCTTGTCCATGAGAGCCAGTCTAAAAAGAATCATGAATTGAAATGTATCACTTTGGAGAGTGCCTTTCATCTTCAGAATACTCACTGTATCTATCAGAGTTTACTCTCCGGAATCTTTGACCCTTGGTAATCATTTTCAAGATATATTGTAGCCAAGAATAACTGTTTTTTTCCTGCCCCCAAGAGGCTATATTAGATTTACTTTTCAGTGATGTAAATAGTTCACATCTTTTCTACTAAAAAAAAGTCATGAATGGGAACAAAGATATTTACCAGGAGAGAAGGCTGAACACTGCATGAGGGGTTGAATGGATAAAACAGGCGATTTATTCAAGCCTGGAAGCCTACTGACAAAGAAAGTGCTGAAAGAGCAGAGAAATCCAACAAGAGGAGTTTGAAGAGCTGCTTCTTTGTGCAAGGCCTTGAACCTAGGGCTGTTATGACTCCAAAAATAATGAGACACAGCTTGTCTATCCTCAGGAACTTGCAGCCTGTGAAGGCATGAAAGACATAATGCATCTGAAAAGTTAAGAGCGATGTAACAGGGGAATACCAGCAGACCAGGTTGACCCATCACAGAAGCGCCAGGTAAACACGAAACGACTATATAGTGCGTGCTTAAGAACCCGATGCAGCAGAGACTGCTGAAGCCTGGGCCTGGGAGAAGGTCATGCACTGTATGCTGCTGGAGTGAATTAGGATCCTGAAGAATAGACAGGATTTGGAAAAGTTGAAAGGGATAGGGCAGGCAATTCAGCCTGCAAAAGAATAGAGAAATTGGTATACGAGATGACAAAGGAAAGAGGCAAGACAATATACCATGTGAGGCATATCTGGTAGACGGTGAGTAGAAGAGTTTAACTAGAACAGACTGAAGGTGTATGTTGATGGATTTTGGGGCGATGGACTGTATTTGAACCTGATTGTGGGTCACCTCTTTAGTGGTTAAGGAGTTTGATCTATATTTTCTTGGTAATTGTGATCTTATATAAATCTTTCTATCGTTTCAGACATTTGTTAAGGGGCACAAAAGACTAAAGATTTTGTGGGGCCTTGATGAATGAACAGATACTTTCTGAAGGGTTATAAGCTGAAATAAGATACATTACTCTCTCCATCTTTGGATTTAAAAAGTGATCAGAAACCCAGCCAATCTATTAATTAAGATCAGGTTGAGAACCTCTCTATGCCAAAATATGAACTTGGTTCTATCATCTAAATTAGGTTTCTCACATGAAACTGGGCAAAAAGAAATTGAACAGTAAGCTTCACCATTCTCCTCCACCGAAAAACACACAGGTGCACTCAAAGATGATATTCAAAATATCCAACATTCAGAAAGTAATAGAAAGCATATGTTACTAATGATAAGTAGGGATACATGTGTCACTGTACTGCTTATTGAGTGATTTAAAATGGGCTGCAAATTGCTCATAAAATCATTTTAATAATTTCCAAATAATCTGTTGATGAACAGAGATGGTGATTGCAATATTTGACATGACTGTCATCCAAAAAATAATGACCTGGTCTTAACTTTGGTTTGATGAAGGAAATTACATTGAACGGCACCAAACTGTTCCAAAGCGATGTCATGGATTGTGAGCCTTTAGGTCCTTGGGGACCAGACATTTTGTAGTGGACAGAGGAGAGAGGATGCACAGTTTGCTCTGTGGCCTGGCATCCGCTTGGGCACAAGGGCTTTGCATGAAGCTGGGGCTGGCCTGAGGATCTGTGTTGCCTTCCTCCTCCCCCACTGCCCTCCAAAGGTGGCTCTCAGAGCTGGAAGCAGAGATGTGGACACCCCTTGCTTCCTCTTGTGTGCCAGCCAGCATCAGCTTCATTACCATGAGGGTTGTGTTTAATGACGTTATGTAAGAAGTGACCGAAGCAGGACTTACATTTTCTGAGCAGCGAAGGCTGCCACTTCTGCCTTCATTTCAACAGGATGGATCTGTGCCTGTAACAGTGAGTTTAAAACACAAACCAAAAACAACAGAAAAACTCCTCAAGTTGTAGTAAGAGAACTCGGACACAGGCAGACCTCTGTGTTAAGTGAGATGTTGGCAAAACCATGCCCAAAGGTGAATGCAGATAAATCTAACAGAACTATAGAGAGCATATGTGTATATGCGTGTGTCTGTGTTTATGTGTGTGTGTGTGTGTGTGTGTGTGAATGTTAATAGCTCAGTTGTGTTTGTCTCTCTGTGATCCCATGGACTGTTGCCTACCAGGCTCTTCTGGCCATGGAATTCTCCAGACAAGAGTACTGGAATGGGTTGCATTCCCTTCTCCTGGTTATCTTCCTGACCCAGGGATCGAACTCGGATCTCCCACATTGCAGGCAGATTCTTAACCCACTAAGCCACCAGGGAAGCCCCCTAGAGAGATCTGTGTCACAGAAGAAAATGCAGACTAGATGAGCTTTAGCCTCTTTCAGAGGCACTCATCATTTTTCAATTAGGAGACTATGTTCAAAACTCAGTTACCTATCAGCATGGATAGGAAATGGAAATTGGTTTTATGTATAGGAAAGCCTCAACTGATCTGTCATCTTTATAAAATTGCAAGGAAAATAACCCTCTTTGGATATTGCTTAATATAAATACCTGGACTAGGTAGACCTTTCTTGCTATAAACGTTAAGATAGAGTAAAACAGGTAAGTAGCTCCTATTTCAACATTGTATAACCATAAAGTCTACTACAGTCTGGACACAGTAAATACGTTAGTGTGTGAATAGGATCACAAAGGATTCTCTTGGTTCAAGATTGAGAGGTTCAGTCCTTAAAGTGCTTTGTGACAACCAAAGGAAGTTGTAGAAGTACAGATCTTGGGTTCCATTCCAGAGATGCTGATTCAGCAGGGAAGGGCTCTGGAATCTTCTTCTTCTTTTTTTTTTTTGGCAAATGCCTAAGTTACTTGTCTGCCCAGGTGACTCTGTGTTACCGAACCTTAAGAAACACTGAACTAAAGCTTTTAGTTTCAAGAGATTGTAACTGCAGACTTCTTGAAGGAAGGAGAGAATGATTAAGGGCGTAGATAGAGGGAAGATAATGATGGTATTCTTGTTCTCTGCATCAAGAAGTGAAACGAGCTGTGAGCAGCTTCTGTCTTCCCAAGAACTGCCCAAACCAAACAGCCACAGTTTTCTAGAAGCTGTACAAAACAGGAAGGTTCTGCTGTTAATTTCTCACAAAGTTATAATCAGATTATGACAGAGACAGAAGGCAGGGAGAGGGGGAGGGGCAGGTGTCATCCTGCTAGTTTCTTACTTCCAAACCTATTATCATCTCTGAATGAAATGAACACACTGCCAATTCTGATTCTAGATCATGAACCAAGAATTTAAATTTAATGAAATCTCTGACTAATCCAGACAATTGGTGGCCAACTAGAAACTTTCCCATCAAATTCTTACATAGTATGTAGTTTTATAAGATGCTGATGGTTTCCAAGTCAATTATCATGCTAGAGAATACCACACATGAGTCAGAAGAAATGAGCTTGATTTACATGTAGCAACATGGGTGGATCTCAAAAACAAAAGACTGAATTGAAAAAGTAACACACAGAGGTTGATAGTATAGTACCACTTATGTATATAATATGCACACACAAAAACAATGCTATCTATTTTCCTAGCCTGAGTACACATCTAAAAAAAAAGTTGGAATGGGAATATATGTTTTAAATAGACTAAAATGAGGGCCTGTGGTGGGAAAATTAAAACTGGAGATAGACATTAAAAAGGAAAAATAATTCACACTATACCAAACCAAATAAAACCAGGACCTTGCCACAGATAAACAATAATTGTGGATCTTGAGTGGAATAGTATGATAGGGACTCAATTTGGGACCTCTGAGGGACAAAAGGAAAAATGTTGATGACTTGGTCTCTGTACTTATGGAATTGCAATATAGCTGGAGTTACATACATGGAATAAATATGATATTGTAATAGAACCACAGTAGCTCACTGGTAAAAATCTGCCTGCGATGCAAGATACACAGGAGAAACGAGTACAATCCCTGGGTCAGGAAGATCCCCTGGAGAAGGAAATGGCCCCCCACTCCAGTATCCTTGCCTGGAGGATTCCATGGACAGAGGAGCCTGGTGGGCTACTGTCCATGGGGTGACAAAAGAGTCAGACACAACTTAATGTCTAAACAACAACTATAGAGCCTGTCCTGGTGCAGCCATTAGCAGGTAGCCATTGCTTCGCAGCCAAGAAGCAACAGTTAGAACCAGACAAGGAACAACAGATTGGTTCAAATTGGGAAAGGAGTACGTCAAAGTTACATATTGTCATCATGATTGTTTATCTTATATGCAGAGTGCATCGTGTGAAATGCTGGGCTGGGATGAAGCACAAGCTGGAATCAAGATTGTTGGGGGAAATACCAATAACCTCAGATATGCAGATGACACCACCATTATGGAAGAAAGTGAAGAACTAAAGAGCCTCTTGATGAAAGTTAAAGAGGAGAGTGAAAAAATAGGCTTAAAACTCAACATTCAGAAAACGAAGATCATGGCATCTGGTCCCATCATTCCATGCCGAATAGATGGGGAAACAATGGAAACAGAGACTTTATTTTGGGGGCCAAAAAATCACTGCAGATGGTGACTGCAGCCATGAAATTAAAAAGTCGCTTGCTCCTTGGAAGAAAAGCTATGGTCAGCCTAGCAGAGACATATTAAAAAGCAGAGATATTACTTTGCCAACAAAGACCCGTCTAGTCAAAGCTATGATATTTCCAGTTGTCATGTATGGACGTGAGAGTTGGACTATAAAGAAAGCTGAGCACTGAAGAATTGATGCTTTTGAACTGTGGTGCTGGAGAAGACTCTTGAGAGTCCCTTGGATTGCAAGGAGATCCAGTCAGTCCATCCTAAAGGAAATCAGTCCTGAATGTTCATTAGAATGACTGAAGCTGAAGGTGAAACTCCAGTACTTTGGCCACCTCATGTAAAGAGCTGACTCATTGGAAAAGACTCTGATGCTGGGAGGGATTGGGGGCAGGAGGAGAAGGGGACAACAGAGGATGAGTTGGCTGGATGGCATCACCGACTCAATGAACGTGAATCTGAGTGAACTCCAGGAGCTGGTGATGGACAAGGAGGCCTGGCATGCTGTGTTTCATGGGGTTGCAAAGAGTCGGACATGACTGAGTGACTGAACTGAACTGAACTGAACTGAACTGAGGGACTTAGCTGACTGATCCCTTGCCCCCAACCACTCTGTTACTAGGCAGCAGTTGCCATGGGACCATTCTTGATCCTGCCCAGCCATTGGTCGGCACTCGGGGGCTCCTCCCCCAAACTAGCAAGTCTCACTGAACGACCGTTAATGGACCTGCTCAGCCATTGGTCAGTGATGCAGTTGGTCCCTCCACAAAGTGAGCACCTATATGTGAGCGACAATTAGTGGGACTTTTCAGCCAAAGTTCGTAGAGTGGTGGTCGTCTAGAGGAGAGAGAGGTAAAAGGCTTCTCCCCTCCAGCTCACTCGGCTTCGGACCAGCAGGAACAGGCTGAGAGCTGTGTCCTGCGGCCCCAGGCCCTCGCCAAGGCCACCTGGCTTGGCCCAGGCCTCGAGTTGGTGGTGAACCACTCCCCGAGCCCTGCCTCTGCAACATAATGGCGGTGGCCGTCTGCATGGGACCGTGGTCTGACGGACCTGGTTCCTGCGGCCTGAGGAGCCTGAAGGCTGGCTGGTCCTGGGCACCTGGCTCCCTCAGCGATGCAGCTGGGCAGGGTCTGGGGACCGGACCCTGAGGGAGCTGCCACCTGAGACCTGCTTCCTCTCAGCCAGGGCTGGGCCTCAGGGTGAAAGTTGTCCCTGGGGACCTTGCCCTTACTTGTCAGAACAGAGAATAACATTCATCTGGTAGAGATTTATGGGAACTTTGTTACCTGACGGTGACCTTACTTCAAGAATCAAGGCTCTAACACCGAGACGTTTGCAACAACTTATCGTGTGCCTCCCTCATCTTTCTTAGAAAAGGGCTTTTCTGAGAACTTTAGCAGAGTTTGGGGTTTTTAAGCAGGAGTCACCCATCTCCTTGCGTTATTGTTGCTCAGCTGCCAAGTCGTGTCCAAGTCTGCGACCCCATGGACTGCACCACGCCAGGTTCCTCTGTCCCCCACTGTCTTCCAGAGTTTGCTCAAATTTATGTCCACTGAGTCAGTGATGCTATCTAACCATCTCATCCTCTGTCACACCCTTCTTCTCTTGCCCTCAGTCTTTCCCAGGACCAGGGTCTTTTCCAATGAGTCAGCTCTTCGCATCAGGTGGCCAAAGTATTGGAGCATCAGCTTCAGCATTAGTCCTTCCAATGAATATTCAGGATTTATTTCCTTTAGTATTGACTGGTTGGATCTCCTTGCAGTTCAAGGGACTCTCAAGAGTCTTCTTTAGCACCACAGTTCGAAAGCATCAGTTCTTCTTTATGGTCCAACTCTCAGATCCACATGTGACTACTGGAAAAACCATAGCTTTGACTATACAGACCTGTGTCTGCAAAGTGATATCTGTGGTTTTTAATACGCTGTCTTGGTTTGCCATGGTTTTCCTTTCAAGGAGCATGTGTTTTTAATTTCATGGCTGAAGTCACTGTCTGCAGTGATTTTGGAGCCCAAGGAAACAAAGTCTGTCACTGCTTCCACTTTTCCCCCTTCTATTTGCTAAAACCTTTCTCTGTTCCAAACTCCAACATTTTGACATTTGACCCCACTGTGCGTTGGGCACACAGACTTGCATTTCAGTAGCAAAATAGTCAAATGTTAGGCAATACCAGTGACTACTATAATAGTTCAGAGAATAGGGAAAAAAGAAAGGGAAAATTACAGAAAATTTTAAGGTGAAAGGAAAGGAAAAGGCAAACATTTGTCCGTGTCTGCTAGTGGTCCTTAGATGCATTTTCCTGTGTGATAGTCTTTGAAAGTCTCTTATTTTCACCATTTCCTCAAGGGTCTGCAAGAATTAATACCAGTATAGATCCTCTAGGCCTATCCCAGTTTCAAAGAACTATTTTGTTCACTTTGTTCTTTTCAGATGACTGAACTTTGCATACATGAAGAATATGTTATTTTAACTTAATTTCATATATTTATTCATATTGTTTTTATATTGATTTTTTTAAAATGTTTTTTCTGTAAGGAGAGGTAATACATGCAAAAGTTTTCCAGTGTTAAAGTGTGCACTTCTGCCTCACATTAGTTAAGGTGATGCTAACTACAGTAGACACACTCCCGACATCAGAGGCTGCAAACTCACATTGCGGTACAATGATGGTTCTCCTGGTCTACCGGCTCTTCTCCACGCAGTGATTCCGAACATCAGTTTCCTGCAATCTTGAATCTTTGCCATACTATACATATGATTCTCAAATTTCTCTAGGGGCTTTTCCATTCCAGCCTGCTGGAAGGGGAAAAAGAGGATGGAAAACCATGTTTGGAGAATTTGATGGACCAAGACTGTAAGAAGTGTTACATTACTTCTTAACTCCATCCCCTTGGCTAGAGCTCAGACGGAGGACTAACGACGACTGGGAAAGGTAATTTTTCTGTGTGCTCAGGGATGTGGGGAGATGGTCTGCCATGTAACTCCTACTTATTTATTTATTTTCATCGAGCTTCCCTTGTGGCTCAGCTAGCAAAGAATCTGCCTGCAGTGCGAGAGACCTGGGTTTGATCCCTGGGTTGATCCCCTGGAGAATTCCATGTCCTATATAGACCATGGGGTCGCAAAGAGTCAGACCCGACAAAGTCACTTTCACTTTCACTTCACTTTTTTCATAAGATATGTAGAAATAGAAAATGTTAAAACTCATAGGAAGTACCCCTTTGACTTAACTTGATATGTTTGATATATAGAATCTGAAGTTGGATAAAAGGACTTGGTCGTGCCCTTTTAAAGTCTTCTTCATTAACTGATCATAAAATAAAGAAGGCTGTGTGAATAGCACAATTGTATGAATTGGAAAAGTTTGCAGGCCTTCACCTGAAAAATGTTCTGGCGTCTGGCCAACGGGGCACTAATCAGCCACTCACCTCTCCTTCTTAAGCTGCCTTTTCTGACTTCTCTGAGCCAATAAATATCCAGATGTCTGAATCTTCCAGTCTTGATTAAATTTTATAGATTCTACCCCTGACCTGCCCACAGGGAATAGCCTGGCCCTTTATGCCTTAGCTGTTTTCTTTGGACTCCATTTCCTGACAGCCTGAATTTCTCTGCCTAATTGCTTCAGCCATGGCTGTGCTGGTATAGAATTTCCTTCCAGCTTTTTCGAGGCAAGGATCAGCTCCCTCCTAAGTAGCTAGATTCTGGGTAGTGCTATATTCTGCTTAGTATCACTTTGTTGCTATCTTTATCTCATTGTAACTATGGCATACTAATAGTTGGGATTTATATGTGAAATCCCTGCAAAAGAACTTACTATTTTATCCTGTATATGTTTGGAAGAGTGCTGAGTCATCCAGATATTTCAAATAGAAATTTAAATCTGAATCCTGTAAGAAAATTCTCCTGGGGATATCTGCTGCAGTGTCTCTGCCACGTGTTTGGGAATTTGCTCATCATCCTTGGTAACTGTTCAAAATGTTGTGGAGGAAATAGAATCAAATTTCAACTCAGGCCTAGGAAAGTCAATGTGACTGAACACAGACTTTGTTCCTTTGGATAACCTGGGGTCTAAAATGTGTGCAGCTGGGTTATCAATTCATGATACAAATATTGGTAATATATCTTTTAATCACACTTTTATATTAACTGATTAATAATGAATAGTGCAATCATTTCCTTGCCTTTGCCTTATTATAAAGGCCAGATATTGGCAAATTACCATCTGTTGGTCGAATCTGGCCCACTGCCTATTTTGGTAAATAAAGTTTTATTGGAACATAGTGATACTCATCCTTTCACATATTGTCTCTAGCTACTTTCATGCCACAGCAGCAGAGTTGAGTAATTGTGACAGAGACCGTAGGGCTTCCCAGGTGGCTCAGTGGTAAAATAGTCCACCTGCGAATGCAGGAGACACAGGAGACCTAGGTTTGATTCCTGGGTCAGGAAGCCCCTGGAGGAGGAAATTGCAACCCATTCCAGTATTCTTGCCTGAAAAATCCCATGGACAGAGGAGCCTGGTGGGCTATAGTCCAAGGGGTTGCAAAGAGTCAGACACAACTGAGTGACTGAGCAGATGCTACGGAGACTGTACAGGCATAGAGACTAAAATATCTACTGTCTGGTCCTTTACACAAAAAGTGTGCCTACTCCTTATATGGTTATACAATTCCTAACATCCCTTACATGATTTATATGACTTATATGATTCCTAACACAGGATATGGCCAGTGCATGGGGATTTTTGATCCCATCTTCCTTTGCTTAGACTGTTGCCTCTACCTGGAGAGCTTTGACTCTCCAGTCATTTATTCACTTATCCAACAGGCACTGTTGTTGGTGCTGGGTCAGGGAGATCGCACACGGACTATGCTCTGTTGGGGCTTCTGTTCTTCTGAGGTGGGAGATGAGGGCCAGCTAAGCGAGTAGATGTGTAACATCACGTCTTCTCACGATCAGCCTCACGAAGGCAAATGAAGCAGTGCATGGGGTCTCTGCCTGTTTAATTCCTCCTCGCTTTCCAAGATTTTGCTCAAGCTCCACTTACTTCACGAGAGGTTCCTTGGTCTCCCCATTTCGTCTTTCCCTCCCTGTGAGCTCACAGATCCTTCTAGTTTGTGCTTTTTTGTGTCATTCCACTTTGAACTGGAGGTCTTTGTGGATGTTTTTCTTCGTAACCAGAGATTGTGAGCCATAATAACAACAGCCATGTGACAACTTTTTGTTCCCAACAGTGACTGAGAATAGGAAATTGGTGAATATCCCCAATTAAGCCAGGTTCCAACAACGGAAGTCTTCAGTAAAGAACAATTTAATGCACCCCCTTCACAGTCTAGTATTCCTGAGTTTGTGATCATCACTGTGGTCCACCAGTTGCTTACAAGAGAGAAGGAGAAAATTTCCCACTTTTTAAGGAGCTGGGATCCTTTCAGAAATTACACCCGCAGATATATCTGAACCATAAGTTTTACCTTCTCTTTTGATATAGAAATCAGATAAAATTTTAATTGATTATACCCTAAATTTCCCCCAGTCAGGGGGAAAAGTCCAAGCAATCAAGCAAATAAAAGAGAGAAAGGGATGAAGTTGCATATACCAAAACAGTTACCAAATAGGTGATATAAATGAGAAATTCTTGGCTTTTCGTTGCTGTATTAAATCATTAAATCACACACACACACACACACACACACACACCCTCTGAGTTTGTGGGCTGCTCTGTCAAGAAAAAAACAGGTTACTTTGTTGGAAAGAAGCTAGCGTTGGAGGTTGCATTAATCAGTGCTTAGGGATCAGCCAATTTCTCCCCTGCGTGGGATGAATGGGGTTATTCATGAGAGGGCATCTGGGAAGGAAGCTGGGGGAGTTGTGGCTCGCTGGGCTGGCTAGTGCCTGAGAGTGGAAGGAAAATCTGTCATCAGAACAAATGAACATCAGCGAGGTGAGGGCGAAGGCCAAAGGTGCTGGTGGAAGGTGGGTGAGAGGACAATGAAGAGCTGCAGCCTGTTAGCAGTTTGCACGTTTCTCCCGCAAAGCCAGAGACACAGAGCTGGGCTATAGATTATGAGCATATCGAATTTCACTCATCACAGAGGCCTCTGTGGAAAAGACCCGAGTCTGTAACCCTTGGCCGGGAAGAGACTAATTTTATTATTGCCTTATTCTCTTCAGCATTGTCACCAATGTCCTCCAGTGTTTCTCAGCACTGACTGGGAGGAAAGAGCTGGTATGGAGGTCTTGTAATGCCTTATAAAATCGCACAACTCCTAGATACTTGTAGCTGCTATCTCAGGACACCCAAGTGCTACTGAACTAGAAAGTCTGAAAATTTCTGTTGATGATGAGAGTGTTTATAAACTGGAGTCAAGGCAGCAGTCCCCCTGCTGTGGGACCTTGGATAAGATCCTCCCTCAGCCCACAGTGTAAACCTTCCCTTTGAACTTGACCCATGCTTATTCCCCTCTGTTAAAACCACATATCCTTGAAAAAGCAATCAAGGACTCTGGTCTCTTGGAATTCAGACTGTGTTTTTGAGAACAAACTGTTTTCTGGGACAATCTGCAGGCACCTGGGCTAGGGGAGTGAGTGCCCCCTGGGACGGACAGTGTAGTGATTGGTTAGGCAATGGGCTTGATTGCCCTGTAGGTTTCTTTCACTGTGCATTTAAAGTCTTTCCCATGAGGGTTGTACCTCTAGATCCTCATGTGTTTGCATATTTGTAAAATGAGACTGATTCCATTCCTAAGATCCTATGCTCATGTTTCTAGTACAGTTTAAATTCCCCAACTGAGTCAGTAGGAAAAATAAAGTGTAATCTTTGGAAGGTGAACACTATCACTGTGAACTTCACCTGTCTATAATGACAGTCACAGCATTTGTCCTGTAGTAAATATAAGTGCATTTGTCCAATGATACAGATGCTACTGACTATGCCAAAGCCTTTGACTGTGTGGATCACAATAAACTGTGGAAAATTCTTCAAGAGATGGGAATACCAGACCACCTAACCTGCCTCTGGAGAAATCTGTATGCAGGTCAGGAAGCAACAGTTAGAACTGGACATGGAACAACAGACTGGTTCCAAATAGGAAAAGGAGTATGTTAAGGCTGTATATTGTCACCCTGCTTATTTAACTTCTATGCAAAGTACATCTTGAGAAACTCTAGACCAGAAGAAACACAAGCTGGAATCAAGATTGCCGGGAGAAATATCAATAACCTCAGGTATGCAGATGACACCACCCTTATGACAGAAAGTGAAGAGGAGCTAAAGGGCCTCTTGATGAACATGAAAGAAGAGAGTGAAAAGTTGGCTTAAAGCTCAACATTCAGAAAACAAAGATCATGGCATCCAGTCCCATCACTTCATGGGAAATAGATGGGGAAACAGTGGAAACAGTGTCAGACTTTATTTTTAGGGCTCCAAAATCACTGCAGATGGTGATTGCAGCCATGAAATTAAGAGATGCTTACTCCTTGGAAGAAAAGTTATGACCAATCTAGATAGCATATTCAAAAGCAGAGACATTGTCAACAAAGGTCCATCTACTCAAGGCTATTGTTTTTCCAGTAGTCATGTATGGATGTGAGAGTTGGACTGTGAAGAAAGCTGAGTGCCAAAGACTTGATGCTTTTGAACTGTGGTGTTGGAGAAGAGTCTTGAGAGTCCCTTGGACTGCAAGGAGATCCAGTCAGTCCATTCTGAAGGAGATCATCCCTAGGATTTCTTTGGAGGGAATGATGCTGAAACTGAAACTCCAGTACTTTGGCCACCCTCATGTGTAGAGTTGACTTATTGGAAAAGACTTTGATGCTGGGAGGGATTGAGGGCAGGAGGAGAAGGGGACCACAGGGGATGAGATGGCTGGATGGCATCACTGACTTGATGGACGTGAGTCTGAGTGAACTGAGGAAGTTGGTTATGGACTGGGAGGTCTGGCGTGCTGCAATTCATGGGGTTGCAAAGAGTCGGACGTGACTGAGTGACTGAACTGAACTGACCTTCTATGACTTTCCCGTTTTCTGAAATGTTTAATATTTCAGGCTGCTTTGGCCGGATCTGTGCTAAAAGAATTTAACAGTAAGAGAAAGAGTGAATTTCTATCTTATTTGAAATATCTTCTTCCTTGTGATTAACCAGCAGAGGGGTTTTCTGTTTAGCTAACAAAGAATAAGGAGCTTATAATATAGCATCTGGAATTTGAGATCCCCGTAACCTGCTTCATACTTTTCCTTTAATATAAGCAAAATGATCCATTCTCTGGCTTACTAGTTTCCACTTTCAAAGAGGCTCAGTTCAGTTCAGTTCAGTCACTCAGCTGTGTCCGACTCTTTGCAACTCCATGGACTGCAGCACACTAGGCCTCCCTGTCCATCACCAGTTCCTGGAGTTTACTCAAACTCATGTCCATTGAGTCGGTGATGCCATCCAGCCATCTCATCCTCTGTCATCCCCTTCTCCTCCCGCCTTCAAAGAGGTGGCATATCCTATTTCCATAGCATTTGCCAGAGGTTTGTTTAACCCATGTCTTGATTTGCATCTAGAACTGCACAGTGTAAATTACCAAGTGGACCCTGAGTGACATGATGGAATGAGATTCTTTAGATTCTGGATGCAGTCTCTTGACCCTCAGCTTCCTATTTCTATCTGTTGCATCTATAAGCCTGTAGGAAGGCTGCTGAAACCTTTGGGATAGTGGTGCAGGTGATGGTGGTTAGTTCCACAGGTGTTTTTGGCTGCCTTGCAGAGACACGGTCAGTAGAACTTCCTGGCTGCCTTGGAGTTTGGCAGGGCCTCCGTGCCCAGTTCTGGCAAGTGCGTTATGTTTGGAAGTGCATGTCAGCACTGTCAGGGCGTCCCATTGGCCGAGCATCCCCCTCCAGGGCTCTTTTCCATCTGCTGGGACCAGCAGCGAGCCTTCTACATCTGCCCTGTTAGCCTTGTTCCTGGACTGAGGACTTCATGGAAAAATGCTGACACAAAGGATATAGAACATGAGCAAGAAATCGATTTTTTTAAAGTACTAAAGTATGGGTGTTTGTTAGCAGAACAGAAGCCAACCTACCATGAGGCCAGTGTTATCTGTTAGAATGTTGTGTGAAACTAGCTAAGCCCAAGAATCCTCATCAGGATAGTCCTGAAGAACAAGGTGCTAGCATGGGCAGGCTCTCCTTTGGTATTAAAATAAAGCATATTATTATAAAGCTGTGTTAATTAAACCAGTATAATATTGTTAAGATGATAAAATGGCTGATGAAAGAAAAGTGAGCATTCAGAGCAGTCTCAAACTTATTGGGGAATTGTATATTTGATATAGTAATGTGGCAGATTGCTAAGGAAAAATAGAAAAGTCAAGAAATGGTGCTGGGAAAGTTGATGTTCCAAATGGAAAAAAATGAATTTAGCACTCTATCTTGTACACAAAAATCAATTCACTTGTAGGTTAAATAGCTAGATGTGAAAGGTAAAAATTGTAAACTTCTTATGAGGCTTTGAGAAGGAATTTTTAAAAGAGAAATAAAAGATTGATAAATTAGATTACATAAAATTAAGAAATCAAAAGCCTTTATAAAAATTTATGAAAACAGAAGACACCACAGCAAATGAATATAATTTGCAAAGGAGTACATATCAGGAAGAAAAAGATAACTGTGTAATAATTTACTTCATAGGAAAAAACTTTAAGCCATTTCACAGAAGAGGGAAGACAAATGCCAAATAGATACAAGAAAAGACATTTACATCATTAATTATCAGAAGAATACAAATTAAGTACACATAAGCTCTCAAAAATTTAGAAATTATACTAAGTTGTTATACCACTTGTTATACCAAGTGTAGGTGAGGATGTGGATATATATGAATTCTCATGTACTCCTTATAGAAGTGTAGGTAGTTAATAATACTTCAGAAAACAAGTTTTCATTCTCTGTAAAGCCAAACACTTCGTTTCTCTACAAATGAGAAATTTCAGTCGTAATTTGTCACGAAGAAATACTCTAAACACGTGTATTAAGACACATTCAATGGTGCAGCCATTAGGGAGAGCAGTTTGGAAGTGCTGTATGACCCAGCAATTCCACTTGTGGGTATATATGCCAAAGAAATGAAATCAGTACCTCACAGAGATGTCCACATTCCCCTGTTCATTGCAGCAGTATTCACAGTAGCAATATACAGGATCATCCTGTGTCCATTGACAAATGAATGGATCAAGAAACAGGTCTCTCTCTAAGTATGTATGTATGTGTGTGTGTGTGTGTGTGTGTACGTGTCTGCTCTTAGTCTTATTCAACTATTTTCGACCCCATGGACTGTTGGCTGCCAGGCTCCTCTGTCCATGGAATTTTCCAGGCAAGAATACTGGAGTGTTTGGTCTATATAAATACATGTATAATATTCAGCCAGCTTTTTATGACAATATGGATGAAACCAGAGGACATTGTGCTAAGTGAAATAAGCCAGGAACAAATAATGCATGATCTCATTTATACATGGAATCTAAAAAATTGAACTCGCAGAAGCAGAGTAGAATTGTGGTTTTCAGGGGCTAGAGGATAGGAGAAATGGGGAGATATTGGTAAAAGAGTACAAGCTTTCAATTATGCAGGATGGGAAATTTTGGAGTGCTAATAGCATAGTGATTATACTTATAAAATACCATATTTTATAGTTGAAATTTACTGAGAGTACATCTTAAGTATTCTCATAACCTATGCATGTTAAGTGGTAACTCTGTGAGGTGGTGGATGTGTTAATTAGCTTTATTGTGGTCATTTTACAATGCATATATACATCAAAGCATACAATATACCATAAATACATACAATTTTTATTTGTCAATTATACTTCAATAAACATTGGGGAGGTGGAAAGATACATGCAGTACTATTCATGGCAACACTGTAAGAGCAAAAATAATAAAATCAAATCAAACAAATCAAAATGCCCACTAACAGGAACATAATTAATTGTGGAATGGCTTTAAATGGAATATTATACATCAGTGAAAACTAAATGTATCATCCGTGTGTCATGTTTGTTTGATTTATGTATAATTATGAATGAATATTTGAATAAGGAAAATAAGTCATAGAATAATACATACAGAATGAAACCATTTTTGAATGCTTAAAAACAAGATCAACTAAACAGTGTCTAGAGAAAGAAGCTGGGGAATGAATGAGCAAGGGTGACAGCACACGCAGCCACAACAGTTTTGATAATACTCCAAGTGTTTAATGGGTGATAGATCCATACGTGTTTGTTTCATTAGAATATTTTCTCCTTTATTTATATGTCACATATGTAACAGATCTTATTAAATAACTTTTCTTAAAGATCTTATATATGTCCAGTGAAGTATTTAAAGAAGTGTCCAGTGAAGTTGGAACAAAAGATACAGCTTCATTGGAAACCTCTTTCCAGCAACATGTTAAACACCTTTGAACAGTGTTCCCAAATACAGTTGCTTTTCCCAACATTTTTTCATTTCTGATTCTGACATTCTTGAATGCCTCTGAAATCCTTGGATAACAGAAGAAGGGCCTTTCCCTGGCAACATATTCTTTTCCTCCTTTTCTTTCTCTTTCTTTCTCTTTTTCTTTTCATTTAAAAAGTTCAGCTAAATCATGGATACTTTGTTGCTTTAATAGTTGTTATTATTTTTCTTCCTTAGACATGCATCCTTTCTAAGACATTTGCTTCTAAAGTACTTCTCTTTTGGTCAACAGGAAGTACCTTTCTCAGATGATAGCTTGTCTTCTCAATATTTTCATTTAAGTTTTCAGATAATTCTTTCCTGCCTCTGTCAGTGTCTGCAGTTTCCCTGGAGCCCCCTAACTGCGATAGCCCACATTCATAGAGCACATACTATTCTAGCTCATACTCTAGTGTTATCTGCCTTCAGTCCTCACAAACCTCACTAGTATTATCCCCATATTGCAGATGAGAAAGTTAAGGCATGAAGAGGTTAAAAATCACCAGTGGCAAAGCTGGGATTCAAACCAAGTGGTCAAGATACAGTTTCCATGTTTCTAACTAACTACATCATCACCACACCCACCCTGTGCTTTGATAGCAACCAGTTTTCTGTCAGAAGCAATAAAGTTACCTATTGCTTTCACAAGCCTTTACCAAGAGTGTTGCCTGGTTTTCAAGTATTGGATTGTTCTAGCTGATCCTGAAATATGCAAGTCTAGCTAGTATAGCCTGCTAGACTAGTTTGGATACAAATAAAGTTCTGTCTTTTTAAAAAAAAATCATCAAACTCAATTATCACTGTATCTGTAATACACTTACCTGATTCAAAATTCTGAAATTACAAAAGAGACTGCTGCTAAGTCGCTTCAGTCGTGTCCGACTCTGTGCAACCCCATAGACGGTAGCCCACCACACTTCCCCTCCCTGGGATTCTCCAGGCAAGAACACTGGAGTGGGTTGCCATTTCCTTCTCCAATGCATGAAAGTGAAAAGTGAAAGTGAAGTCGCTCAGTCGTGTTTGACCCTCAGCGACCCCAGGGACTGCAGGCTACCAGGCTCCTCCGTCCATGGGATTTTCCAGGCAGCAGGACTGGAGTGGGGTGCCATCGCCTTCTCTGACAAAAGAGACTATACAGCCTGAAATCGTTCCCGCCTGCACCTTTCACCCAGGCTCCCAGGTTCTCCCTACCGTGCAATAAACTTTTCCAGTTTCTTGAACACTGCAGAGAGAACTTCTTAGAAAATTTGTTTAATTGGATGATAAGGGCTTTACGACACTGTGTTGATTTCCGCCGTACATCAACATGAATCAGCTATAGGTATAAATATGTCCCCTCTGTCTTGAACCTCCCTCCCACCTCCCACCCCATCCCATCCCTCTAGGTTGTCACAGACAGCCTGTTTGAGCTTCCTGCATCATACAGCAAAGTCCCACGGCTGTCTGTTTTCCATATGGTAACGTGTATGTTTCAATGCTGCTCTCTCAGTTCATCCCACCCTCTTCTCCCAATGGGTCCACAAGTCTGTACCCTAGGTCTGTATCTCCACTGCCGCCTTACAAATAGGGTCACCAGCACCGTTTTTCTAGATTCCATATATATGTTCATTAATATATGACATTTGTTTTTCTCTAACTTACTTCACTCTGTATGATAGGCTATATGTTCATCTACCTCATTAGAACTGAGCCAAATGTATTTCTTTTAGACTGAGTAACATTCTGATTTATACATGTGCCCTAACTTCTTTATCCATTCATCTCTCAATGGACATCTAGGTTGCTTCCATGTCCTAGCTAATGTAGTGCTGCAGTGAACACTGGAGTACATGTGTCTTTTAAATTATGATTTCCTTACGGTGTATGCCCAGTAATGGAATTGTGTCATATGGTAGTTTTATTTCTAATTTTTTAGGGCTCTCCAGCCTGTTCTCCATAGTGGCTGCATCAATCTACATTCCCACGAGGATGAGATGGCTGGATGGCATCACTGACTCGATGAACGTGAGTTTGAGTGAACTCTGGGTGTTGGTGATGGACAGGGAGGCCTGGCGTGCTGAAATTCATGGGGTCGCAGAGTCGGACACGACTGAGCGACTGAAATGAACTGAATAATGACTGATGTTGAGCATCTTTTCCCTGTGCTCATTGGCCATCTGTATGTCAACTTTGGGGAAATGTCTGTTTAGGTCTTCTGCTCACTTTTGATTGGGTTGTTTGTTTTTCTGATACTGATCTGCATGAGATGCTTGTATATTTTGGAGAATTGTCCTTTGTCAGTTGCTTCATTTGCTATTATCTTCTCCCATTCTGAGGGCTGTCTTTTCACCTCGTTTATAGTTTCCTTTGCTGTGCAAAAACTTTTAAATTTAATTAGGTCCCAATTATTTTATAGGCAAATAAATATGCATATTTAAAAATCATTTTTAATATGAAATATTCATTTTGCACTTAATTTCATGTCAGGCACTACACTTAACCCTTTTGCTTAATCTTTCCAGTAGCTCAATCAGGTAGATTTTACTGCATCCCATTTTGCAGATGAGAAAACTGAGGCATAAGAATCACACATACTGTACAAAACATAGCTGATATTTGAACCCAGAGAGTCTGACTCCAGAGCCCATACTATTAACTGCTATGATATGTTGCCTTTCCCTGCTGAAGCGTTTTATGAGAAAAATGAGATAAGCAGATTCTTTAAAGGTTATATAGTCCACATAGGGGACAATATCTCCATTTTTTAGGGAGAGTAATATATTGTACTTGTACATTTCTTTTTACAACATCTTTCAGTTCAGTTCAGTTCAGTTGCTCAGTCGTGTCCGACTCTTTGCAACCCCATGAATCGCAGCACGCCAGGCCTCCCTGTTCATCACCATCTCTCAGAGTTCACTCAGACTCACATCCATTGAGTCCATGATGCCATCCAGCCATCTCATTCTCGGTAGTCCCCTTCTCCTCCTGCCCCTAATCCCTCCCAGCATCAGAGTCTTTTCCAGTGAGTCAACTCTTCCCATGAGGTGGCCTTGATTCATGGACCTGACATTTCAGGTTCCTATGCAATATTGCTCTTTACAGCATCGGATCTTGCTTCTTTAGTGAGATATAATTTGTTTACCATAAAATTTACCCATCAAGACCACAATGAGGTACCATTTCACACCAGTCAGAATAGCTGCGATCTAAAAGTCTACAAGCAATAAATGCTGGAGAGGATGTGGAGAAAAGGGAACCCTCTTACACTGCTGGTGGGAATGCAAACTAGTACAGCCATTATGGAAAACAGTGTGGAGATTCCTTAAAAAATTGCAAATAGAACTGCCTTATGACCCAGCAATCCCACTGCTGGGCATACACACCGAGGAAACCAGAATTGAAAGAGACACATGTACCCCAATGTTCATTGCAGCACTGTTTATAATAGCCAGGACATGGAAGCAACCTAGATGTCCATCAGCAGATGAATGGATAAGAAAGCTGTGGTACATATACACAATGGAGTACTACTCAGCCCTTAAAAAGAATAAATTTGACTCAGTTCTAATGAGATGGATGAAATTGGAGCCGATTATACAGAGTGAAGTAAGCCAGAAAGAAAAACACCAATACAGTATACTGACACATATATATGGAATTTAGAAGACAGTGGTGATGACCCTATATGTGAGACAACAAAGAGACACAGAGGTATAGAGTGGACTTTTGGACTCTGAGGGAGAGGGAAAGGGTGGGATGGTTTGGGAGAATGGCAATGAAACATGTATATTTTCCTGTAAGAAACGAAGCGCCAATCGATGTTCAATGTAGGATGCAGGATGCATGGGGCTGATGCACAGGATGATTCGAGTGGAGGATGTGGGGTGGGAGGTGGGAGGGGGCTTCGGCATTGAGAGATTGTGTTCACCTATGGCTGATTCGTGTCAATGTATGGCAAAACAAATACAGTATTGTAATTTAAAAAAATAAAAAATAAAACAGTAAAAAAAAAATTTACCCATCCATAAAATTTACCCATTTCAAATGTACAATTTAATGATTTATAGTATATTCACAGAGCTGTGTAACCATCACCACAATATAAGTTTAGAACATTTTCATCATCTATAAAAGAAACTCTATACCCATTAACAGTCACTCTCCATCCCCACTGTCCCTATAGCACTTGGCAACCACTAACACACTTTCTGTCTCTACGCATTTATCCATTCTGGACTTTTCACATAAATAGAACCATGCAGTATATAACCTTTTGAACTGAGTTCTTTCACTTCGTATAACATTCTCTATTAATTGTTCAATCCCTGACATGTCCCTTTAGCAGGAAGTTAATATTTTTATCTTGTGGACTTCTCCCTGTCTCCAGTTTCTTAATCAGTTCAACATTCTGGCACAATAATTGGTTAAACAGGCCAGTCTTGCTGATGCTTTTGTGGCTCTGCTTTTATCTTATTTAAAGACTAGTCTTGTTATTTCAGTGGACTCTTCTAGACCATGGAAGGATGCACTTACTCACACAAATTCTGCCTGGAGTGCCGCATGCCTGATCTCTGGGATCTTTTGTTGTGTTGATCACGTTTACATGCTTACCCACTGCTTTTTCCGAATAGGAGTCATGGTGTCAGTTGGCCACGTTTCAAAGTGGGCGTCTAGCTGCAGCCTGGACCAGAACATCTAGATTCCTCTATTAGACCTGGGACACTGGTGCAGTCCCATTGGTGAGTTTACTTTTGGGGTCCTTGGGGTCTTGTTTGGCCAGTGGAATTTGGATCAGGCAAATCTTGTCCATGATAATAGTCTTCCTTAACTTTGAATTTTAGGGAATAGGTGTTGGGGGTCTGTGTTCCTTTCTTTACAAATAAACCTTGAGGAAAATCATTTGACTTTGTATATCCTCTGCTGGCACTAGTTTCACCCTTCAAAAGTGTGCCTTGTTGGAACATAAAGGTATTTGCTATGTCTACTTCTAGACCAATGACTGGCTGTCAGATAAGGGAGCCTCCCTTAAAATTCTTTGAGCAAGGAAGACCATTTCTAAGGCTACTTGCTATATCCAGCTAAACAAAGAAGTGGAACATAGTATCTTCAGAAACCCACTACACAATGCAAATGTTTCACATCTGGTAAATAATTCCTTTTCATTGTTTAAAAGACCATCTATTGCATCAGCTCAGTGCTGTTCATAGTCTCCATTGACATTTCCTTGAAATTTCAGAGTTCTGTTTGTGCATTTAAAATTTTCCTTTAATTTTTGTTTTTAAATTTTTTCAAGATATATATAATATCGTGTTAGTTTCTGCTGTACAGCCAAGTGTATCAATTATACATATATCCATACTTTTTTAGATTCTTTTCCCATGAAGATCATCTCAGAGTGCTGAGTAGAGTTCCCTGTACTTTACAGTAGGCACCTATTAATTATCTATTTTATATTTAATAGTATGCATAATAGTGTGTATATGTCAATCCCAATCTCCCAGTTTGTGTTTGTGCATTGAGTATGGCAGTCTGGACTTGGAAATTTGCTCATTCACATTCGTTTCTCCTACCATTAAGTTAAACTCTTCTGTGTCCCTTTCAGAGAGATGGATTGTCTTGCCTTTCGGGGAGGTAGATTTGACATTCTGTGTATCCCATCAACTTTTCTCTCTGTCTCTCTCTCTCTTTTTTTTTTTGACACTGTGAAGAGCAAGAAATTTAAAAGTTTAAAGAAAATTTGCAAAGATAAAGGGGAGAGCAGTTTGCAGTAGATCCACTTACTGTAAATTAGCCTGCAGACGGTGTCAGCTGAGTTACTGCCAGCTGCGGTGAGCATAGCTGCTGATCAGAATGCAGAAGCATTGCTTGCAGAGCTTAGAACTCATCAGTATGGGGTTTGGTCCTGGCCGTGCTGTTAAAGTAGGAAACATCACTAGTTCAGCAGGTTTAAATCCAGGGTCGCTTGTGTTAGAATTCTGTTACATACG
The DNA here is from genome assembly GCA_917880005.1 of Nanger dama. Classification (NCBI taxonomy): domain Eukaryota; kingdom Metazoa; phylum Chordata; class Mammalia; order Artiodactyla; family Bovidae; genus Nanger; species Nanger dama. The sequence goes on along the minus strand of CAKJTW010000029.1, from coordinate 11,240,062 downwards.
TTTGTAATCGGGGAAGATTTCTAGCACCAATATAATGAGTGGTTTTCCCTCCTTGTTGCCCTCAAGGCATTACTTTTACTATAATAGATTTTAGCTAGTTTATGAGAGCAAAATGAAGCCAGTGACTGGAAAGGCAAGAAGTTGCTTACTTTTTTTTTCTTAAGGAGGAAAGTAGATATTTCATATGTATGATTTACAGTTGTTTATCATGCAAGACATGTAGTGTTGGAGAAGACTCTTGAGAGTCCCTTGGACTGCAAGGAGATCCAACCAGTCCATTCTGAAGGAGATCAGCCCTGGGATTTCTTTGGAAAGAATGATGCTAAAGCTGAAACTCCAGTACTTTGGCCACCTCATGTGAAGAGTTGACTCATTGGAAAAGACTCTGATGTTGGGAGGGATTGGGGGCAGGAGAAGGGGACGACCGAGAATGAGATGGCTGGATGGCATCACGGACTCGATGGATGTGAGTCTGAGTGAACTCCGAGAGATGGTGATGAACAGGGAGGCCTGGCGTGCTGCGATTCATGGGGTTGCAAAGAGTCGGACACGACTGAGCGACTGAACTTAACTGAACTGATCATGCAAGATGACTGACTGCTGGCCCCCAAAGGTTCCGTTTTCTGGTTCAGATCCAGAAAGGGCCATACAGACAAATACGGTAGAGTGTCACGTGGCAGATTTAGATGTTCAGACTTCTGCCAGCCTTCCCAGGGTGAGGAAGCACACAGACCAGACAGAAAGCTGAGAGATCCCTCCATTGCTTGTGCCTGAGCCCCTTCTTCAGGCCAGCTGCTATGCTAGGTACTTTCCTTGTGGAGAAAGAAAATTAATAGCCCTGTCTATCTACCTGTCTATTTAATTTCAGCCTTCCAAGTGGCTCAGTGGGTAAAGAATCTGCCTGCAGTGCAGGAGACCTAGGAGATATGAGTTTGAGTCCTGGGCTAGGAGGATCCCCTGGAAGAGGGCACGGCAACCCACTCCAATGTTCTTGCCTGGAGGAGCCCGTGGACAGAGGAGCCTGGGGCACAGCAGTCCGTGGCGTCGCAAAGAGTCAGCCACGACTAAAACAGCCACGCATTCAGGCAGGCACATTGTTTTAAGTGAAGTATAATTGGCTTACAATGGCATGTTAATTTCAGATGTACAGCAAAGCTATTCAGATGTATATATGTGTGTGTGTGTGTGTGTGTGTGTGTATGTTTTTGTATATATTCTTTTCCTTTATAGGTTATTACAAAATACTGAGTAAAGTTTCCCATGCTCTCTATGCTAGACAGTAGATCCTTGCTGGTTGTCTGTTTTATGTATAATAGTGTGTTTGTGTTAATCCCAGACTCGTAATTTATCCCTGCCCCTTCCCCTTTGGTAGCCGTAAATTTGTTCTCTATATCTGTGTGTCTGTTTGGTTTTGTCTGTAAGTTCATTTGCATCTTTTTATTTCTGTTTTGTTTTAGACTCCTCATATACGTGGTATCATATGTATCTGTCTTTCTGTGGTTTACTTCACTTAGTTTGGTAATCTCTAGGTGCATCCATGTTGCTGCACATGGCATTGTTTCATTCTTATGCCTGAGTGATATCCCACTGTATAAATATGCCAAGTCTTAAAAGTCATATATTTCTATTCACAATTTTTCTAGGTCACAAGTGTGGCTGAACTATTGCTATAAATCTCAACATACTTAGAGCAAACAGGACTTGAAAACAAGACTTAACTCGAGTAACTATGGAACTAGAAAGCCTTGGGCTAGTTCATTATCAAGATAAGAAGTTAAAAGCTATTGACAAGTCAATTACTGTAAAATGACAAGCAAGAAAGAACTTTAGCCAGGTAAGACAAATGTTCTTTTGAAATAGTATCTGTAGGAATTCTGAATTATTAAATTTCTCACTATGTTATTTGCTGAAAAAATAAACTATCCTTTGCTGATCCACTATTTAAAGTACAAATATTTATTTCTGTGAAATGTAACCTTTAATTATATGGCTAGGTTTATTGCAAAATTCACTTTTTGGGTAAGAAATTCTATTTATACATTATAAGTTCAATAAGAAAGTGTTTTGTTAGAAAATGCTATAGAAATTGAGTTAATTTGCCTCAGTTTTGACGTACACACTGATTATGAGCTCCTTGTTTATGACATTTTAACTTAACTCTGTCACCTCAGTCGCTCAGTCGTGTCTGACTCTTTGCGACCCCATGGACTGCAGCGCACTAGGCCTCCCTGTCCATCACCAACTCCTGGAGCTTGCTCAGACTCACGCCCATTGAGTTGGTGATGCCATCCAACCATCTCATCCTCTGTCATCCCCTTTTACTCCTGCCTTCAATCTTTCCCAGCATCAGGGTCTTTTCCAATGAGCTGACTTCGCATCAGGTGGCCAAAATATTGGAGTTTCAGCTTCTTCAGCATCAGTCCTTCTAATGAATATTCCGGTGACCCCAGTATACAAATGTCAAGAATTTGCTTGTTAGTAAAAAGCGTGAATATCTCATACTTCGGCTTTTGTTCTTTTGTCCCCTTTAGCAAAACAAATGAGTGATTCAAACAGACTCATTTCGAATCACACTTGAAGTTTTCTTTGTTGTGCCATTGTTATTGTTTTCAGTCCTCACAAAACCGCTCTGAGAGAAATTGCATTATTGCCAGGGAAATAACTTCTGGGAAAACTGGAGCTTAGAGACTTTCTGCTCCAAGGAAACATGGGAGGCAACAGAGCCAGGAATCAAATCCAGACCTGTCTGTACTCATGGCCCAGCTCTTTTCATGTGTCAATGATGCAGATGTTAGATGTTTTATAATAAGACCATAGGTCCCTGGGTCTCCTTCTGAGTTTTTTTAATCTATTTTTTTCTGTTGTTCATATTGTGTCATTTCCATCATTCTATTTTCAAGATCACTCATTCTTTCCTTTGTTATCTCCATTCTGCTGCGAAGCTTGTCCATTGGGTTTTCATTTGGATTATTATATTCTTCATTTCTAAAATTTCCATCTGTTTTTTGTTGTTGCTGGTGACCTTTTCTATTTTTTCTCTTGTTTCAAGCATACTTGTTATTGCTTATTGAAACATTTATACAAAGGCTAAAATTGCATTTCTTGTGAAGTAATTCTGTCATTTCCATGTCAATATCTGTATATTAGTTTCTTAGGGCCTACTGCAACAAATTACTACAGATTTGGTGGCTTCAGACAACAGAAATTTATTCTCTTACCATTTGGAGGTCAGAAATCTGAAACCATGGGCTTCCCTGGTGGCTCGGTGCTAAAGAATTCACTTGTCATTCAAGAGACATGGGTTTGATCTCTGGGTTGGGAAGATCCTCTGGGGAAGGAAATGGCAACCCACTCCAGTATTCTTACCTGGGAAATCCCATGAACAGGGGAGCCTGGCAGGTTATAATTCAAGTGGTCACAGAGTCTGACATGACTTTTTGACTAAACAACAACAATGATCTGAAATCAGGTTTCTGGTGGGGCTGTGCTCCTTTGAAGGCTGTAGGGGTGAATGTATCCTTGTTTCTTCCAGTATCTGGTTGGTTAAAAGACTTACAGGAAAAGTTTCTGTACTCATAATTCCATTTCTAAGGCTCTGGGTGCTTTAAAGATGGCAAAATCAACAGCTTCAATTTAAGGCTGAGGTTGGCGGGGTTGCAGTTGCTATTGCTTCTGCTACTTTTGGGAGACCAAAGGGTTTGGGTTGTTTCCACTGACATTTTTGGTTCATTTCTGTGTTTGTGGTCTTATTGGGGCAGCCATGAAGTTTGCTGAGCATCAGTGAACTGCTTGGACCATCTAATCCTGAATAAAGATTCAGACTTTCTTTTATGAATCCTGCCTCCTTAGCGTCAGTCCCCTTCATCTTTTCATCACGGACCCCACTGCCATTGCTTTTCTGTCTTGCCTGAACAATTGTCAGTTTCTACCCCTAATTTTCCTTGTATACCTACCCTAGAAAAGCGAAAGTGTTAGGTGCTTAGTCGTGTCTGACTCTTTGTGACCCCATGGACTGTAGCCCGCCAGGCTCCTCTGTCCATGGGATTCTCCAGGCTAGAATACTGAAGTGACTAGCCGTTTCCTTCTCCAGGGCGTCTTCCCAACTCAGGGATCGAGCCCGGGTCTCCTGCATTGGAGGCAGATTTTTACCATCTGAGCCACCAAGGAAGCCCCATAATAGAGTTAAGGGTATGAAAGTAATTAAGATAGGATAAATTAACTGCATGAATGCGGCCCCCAGAACCACTTCTGCCCATGTTTCCTGACACAGAGAGGAGGCTGAAGAATAGAGTCGGTGTTTAGAATGAAACAGAAATGAGAGGGTGAGAGAAAGGCCTGGGTATTGGATCTCTAAAGTCTGTCTTTTATTAGCCAGTAACCTGGTAAATTGAACTAACTTCTGTAAACTCTGTATTTTTTAACCTATGAAATAGGGAAATTAAAAGGAATGCTACTTATCCAATAGAGTTCTTACGAAGATGTGAATAGAAAGTATAAAAGAACATAAAAAGCGCTTAACAGTGTCTAGCTAGAGTAAATAAATGCTCAGTAAACTTTAGGTAGAAGACAGCTTCCTTCTCTTCTTTCTCATCCATAGCGACTGGGGCTTCTCCGTCAGTATTTAGGCTTAAGTTCCCAGGTGGTGCAGTGGTAAAGTACCTGCTTGATAATGGAAGAAACGCAGGAGACTCAGGTTCGATCCCTGCCTTCGGAAAATCCCCTGGAGGAGGAAATGGCAACCCACTCCAGTATTCTTGCCTGAAAAATTCCATGGACAGAGTAGCCTGGTGGGCTATCATCAATGGGGTCGCAAAGACTGAAGGCGTGCACACACAGACAGACACACACACATCACTGACTGTGGGCTAACTGTGGGGCCAACTTTTGGTTCCCAGTATCCTCTTAGCCCATCTGTCAGGCTCATTACCATCCTTCGATGTCTCACTTTACTCATCCTTATTGCTTTAAGACACTTAAGTAAATTCAATCTTAACAAATATACTTTGAGAATATTTTCATTTAATTGCAATAAGATTAAAATATTTAAGATACTAAAATGCATTAGGAGATGGGACCAGTGAAGTTTATTTTTCCCATTACTGGAAATCTAATACATTGTAACACGAAATAATTTTGATCGTTTCAAGCATCACATTACCAAGTGGGTACCTTATAGGAAGAATATATTTGACAAGGGCATTCTGTAGGCAATTCAGCCTGCTCAGCACAATTGCTCCAAGAAGTTGCAATATTTTTTGTCTTATTAACAGACTGACTTCATATTTTTATGGGAAAACTGACAAACTTTCCTTTGTAGTGTCCTCTTAAGATGCATATGAGCTCTATTTTAAAGCGGGCAGCCAGTGACCTCATTGCATTTCTCTCTCTGTGCTTCTGACCTAGTTTTTTAAAGAAATGCAGACTCAGCACCTCTCTTATCTTTTCCTTTAGCTGCTTGAGATCTAAGCAAAATTCCCCCAGAAAACATCAGTGAGGTTGGTCTGGAGAGACTCTAATGATCTCTACTATTTCTCTTTAATATGGAGAAATATTAAAGAAAGGCTGTTTTGATTGCTCCAGTGGACATAATCATTGGAAAGAGCAGAGTCAGTGATGGTAAAGTAATAAAGGAACCCTGGACAACATGAAGGGCCCTTGGTCTTAGTCTTCATTCCATCAATTGCTGTGTACCTGGCTACCTTTTTTTAAAAAAATTTCTAGATATCTTTCTCCTCATCTGTAAAATGGGAAGCTTTTACTAAAGAATGTTTAGGGTCTATACCATAAGTGTACTTTATAGCCTACAGATAACCTCAATATTTCAGGATCAACATGGATATGAATTTGACACTCTTTATTCCCTGTTTAACTTTAAATATATTGAAAGTGAAAGTGAAATCCCTCAGTTGTATGTGACGCTTTGTGACCCCATGGACTGTAGCCTACCAGGCTCCTCCATCCATGGGATTTTCCAGGCAAGAATACTGGAATGGGTTGCCATTTCCTTCTCCAGGAGACCTTCCTGACCCAGGGATTGAACCTGGGTCTCCCGCATTGTAGGCACATGCTTTACCATCTGAGCCGCCAGGGAAGTCCCACTGGGTGTAGTTTAATTCAGGCCTTGTTAACTGCAAGAACAGAAGCCTATCAGACTAGTCCAGAGATAAAGGGAGATTACTGAAGGACTGCAAGGAACCCTACGGAAGGCATCCCAGGACAGGAGGTGAAGTTCTGCCAGGCCACAGCGGAGCCAGGGAGAGTCAAGAGCAGAGCCGCCCCACCCCAGAGTTTCTCAGTGCTGCCTTGGGTGGGCATTTGGTCTGTTCCTCTGCTTTCTGCTACAGACAGGTCGGTTTCTTCTAATTAATTTTGAATTTGTAGCTCCCATGGAATTCTGAGCTGTCTTGGCACAGTGCTGATGCTGATTAAACCTTATGACTTTTTTTTGCTATTTAAAAATTTTATTTTATATTGGAGTATGATTGATTTACAATCTTGTGTTAGTTTCTTGTGTACGGCCAAGTGATTCAGTTATACACATACACACATCTATTCTTTTTCAAATTCTTTTCCCATTTAGGTATTATAGAATATTGAGCAGAGTTCCCTGTGCTCTACACTAGATCCTTATTGGTTATCTATTTTATTTATAGTTAGTGTGTATATGTTAATCCCAACCTCCTAATTTATATCTCTTCTCCCATCTTTCCCCTTGAATAACCATATGTTTGTTTTCTAAGTCTATATAAGCTCTATGATGTTTACCTAAAAGATCTGATACCTCTTATAATCCAACTTCTTTAGCTCTCTAGAGATCTTCTTCTTCTACAGCCTAAAGAAGAAAGTGTGCAGTGTGAGTCAGGCACCCATCCTGGGTCCCACCAGTGGTGGCCAGAGGCCATGCAGTTCTCAGTCACACCTGTCATGGGCTGTGTGTAGGGCACAGAGGCGTTGAGACAGTGATGGGCATGTCTACTAAAGGCCTAAGGAAATCCAGTCTAGGGGCCCTGGGGCTTGAGTGGACCTTCAGCTCATTTATGAAAATCCACCGGAGAGACTGGGGGTGGGCAGACACTAAAGAGGCTCCTAGTCAATCAGTTGCTCAGCAATACTCAGTAAAGACCCTCACAGACAGATGACATCTGTGTATTCAGTAATCTATGCAGAGTGCTTGGTGGGGCACTTAGCACTGAGCATGTGCTGTGTGATTAGCGACTCCCCTCTCAGTCGAGCTGTAAAAATAAAATGTCCCTTTATCTAGTGATGTATAGGGAAATGGGATGGGCCTTTGAATTCCAAACAAGGGTGAGCTCTTTAGGGGTTGAAGCTGGAGGTCAGAAAAATCTCAGGTGACTCTCTAGCCTTGAGGGGTGGATAGAATTCACACGGGATACAGAGAGAGAGGAGTGAAGAATGCAATCAGATTTCAGGAACATAAAGAGAAAGAGAGGCCAGCTGCTGAGATTTATGGAGCAGAGAGCAGGCCATTTCTGGTGGGGGTAGGGAGTTCGCCAAGTAGTCAGCAAAGGCCCTAATGCTTCAGGATGGAAGGCTCGCCCAGGGACTGTTTGTGAGTTGGGTGAATGGTAGAGCAGATCCTTGATAGGCAGACTCCTAGGTATTCACTGAGCATGACTTGACTCAGAAATACTGTCAATGGCCCAGTTTGCCATGAGGTCCAGCACATGAGGCTCTTGATGACCTGGCACTTAGATGATTTAGAGGCTTATTAGGTAAGCAATGAAAAGGTATTTAAAGTACTACTTCTCAGAAGAAAGACTCCTTGAAGGCAGGTAGATGCCCTGGTAGCAGATGAGAGTGGCTAGTGGGCACTTATGACCTAGAAAGTGAACGTAAGGGTTCCACACTGAGACTGCTCTGTTGAGGTCAAATAGATCTTATTGCCAAAGAGTTTTTAAGAATGGAAAAGTTCATTATAAAGCCTTGCCAGACACAAAACGTTTTTTTTTCTCTAAATTACTCCATCACTTAAAAGTCTAGTGTGTCCTAAGTTTCACAGGTGCTGATGTTTCTTACTGAATATAAGATTCCCCACCTTGGGGATGATAGAGTTGGATACACTATCCCTGTTGGGTGGTGCTATTGTGAAACACATGTAGCCCTGTGTATCAGTTATCTGTTGCTGTGTAACAAATTACTCCAAACCTAGCAACCTAAAACAATGAACATTTATTCAGTTACTGAGAGTGAGGTATTCAGGAATGGCTTAGCTGAGTGGTTTTGGTACAGGGTCTCTAATAAGGTTGCACTTAAGCTGTTGGCTGGGACTACAGTTATCTGAAGGCTTAACTCAGGCTAAAGGGTCCACTTCCAAGCTCAGTCACATGGTTTTTCACGGTTCTTTGCTGGCTTTTGGCTGGAGACATCATTTCCTCACCACATGGACCTCTCCTAGGTGGCCCAAGGCCTCCTAATATGTCTTGAGAAGTGAGAGAGGAAGAGTGAAAGGGAGAGCTAGAGAAAGAGAGAGAGGAGCCCCCAAGACTGAAGCCAGTCTTTTTATCATCTAATCTTATAAAGAATGTGCCATTATTTCTGCTGACTGCTATAGGTCACACAGCCCAGTCCTGGCACAATATGCCTTGGTCCAGGGACCAGCTGGTCATCTTGGAGGCTGGCTATCATATCATGAAGCTTTGGGTAAGACAGCTAACTTCTTTCAATCTCCTCTTCCCCTCCATTAAACAGGAATAAAGACATGAGATAGAAGTGCTGATTTCATGGGGTTTTTACAGAGGATCGAGTCAGGTGATGGATGAGAAAGCCCTTTGTAAACTGTAAAATCTACTGGATGAAAAAGTTGATACGTGATCCGGAGGTGAGAACCAAAAGGCAAAAAACAGTGGAAAATTCCAGCCCAGCAGAGGGAAATCTTGAGTTCTCTTAGGCCATAAAACCCTTCCTCTTCTCACAGACACTGTAAGTCCCCCTAGGACTTGGCAGATGGAGACTATGTGGAGTTTGGGGTTGGAGTGCTTTTTTTTTCTTGGAATAATAAACTTCATGTTTCTGAGGAAAATAAATGAAGAAACAAGGCTTCCTGCACGGTTTAAAAGGTTTGAGGCCATCAGCTTGTTCTCACCATACAGTTTGTTAATGTGTCAATTGTCAATGAATTTAAAACATATGGATTTAATTTTACTGAAATAGTTCATCACTTGCAAAAATATATTTGGGGTTCCATTGAATGCAAGGACACTGAGTGTGCGATCTAATAAAAGTGCCCATGTCCTGAGCTCACATACCCCTTTTTCAGACCAGCATCAGAAGCAAACATTCTTGCCCACAAACTGGCTGGGTTTATTCCTCATTTGCATGTGTAGGGGTTATCTCTTGACATGATTAGAGCTGAGTTTAAGCAGATCATATTGACAAAAATGTGCAAGATTGATTAGAAAGTAGGTACACACTGGTCAGAATGACCGTCACCAAAAAAATTTACAAACAATGAATGCTGGAGAAGATGTCGAGAAAAGGGAACTTGCCTACACTGTTGGTGGGAATGTAAATTGGTGCAGCCACTTGGAGAACAATAAGGCGGTTCCTTAAAAGACTGAAAATAGAACTCCATATGATCCAGCAATCCCACTCCTGGGCATACACCCAGAGAGAACCATAATCCCAAAGGATACCTGCACCCCAGAGCTCACTGTAGCCCTACTCGCCACAGCTAGGGCACGGAAGAAGCGCACATGTTCACTGAGGGAGGAATGGACAAAGAAGACAGTGCATGTACACCATGGAAGGTCGCTTAGACATAGAGAGGATGAAGCGATCCCATTTGCAGTGATGTGGATGGATCTAGAGACTGTCTTATCAAACGGGGAGGGGAGGAACTTATTTACAAAGAGAAATAGAGAGTCACAGATGTAGACAGCAAAGTTATGGTTACCAAGGGGAAGAGGTAGATAAATTGGGAGATTTGGATTGACATGTACACACTATATAAAGTAGATCACTAATAGTTCAGTTCAGTTCAGTCGCTCAGTTGTGTCTGACTCTTTGTGACCCCATGAATCACAGCGCACCAGGCCTCCCTGTTCATCACCATCTCTCAGAGTTCACTCCACTGACTCTCAGACTCACGTCCATCGAGTCAGTGATGCCATCCAGCCATCTCATCCTCTGTCGTCCCCTTCTCCTCCTGCCCCCAATCCCTCCCAGCATCAGAGTCTTTTCCAATGAGTCAACACTTCGCATGAGGTGGCCAAAGTACTGGAGTTTCAGCTTTAGCATCATTCCTTCCCAAAGAAATCCCAGGGTTGATCTCCTTCAGAATGGACTGGTTGGATCTCCTTGCAGTCCAAGGGACTCTCAAGAGTCTTCTCCAACACCACAGTTCAAAAGCATCAATTCTTCAGCACTCAGCCTTCATCACAGTCCAACTCTCACATCCATACATGACCACTGGAAAAACCATAGCCTTGACTAGATGGACCTTACTCGGCAAATTAATGTCTCTGCTTTTGAATATACTATCTAGGTTGGTCATAACTTTTCTTCCAAGGAGTAAGCGTCTTGTAATTTCATGGCTGCAGTCACCATCTGCAGTGATTTTGGAGCCTAAAAATATAAAGTCTGACACTGTTTCCACTGTTTCCCCATCTATTTCTCATGAAGTGACGGGACCGGATGCCATGATCTTTGTTTTCTGAATGTTGAGCTTTAAGCCAACTTTTTCACTCTCCTCTTTCACTTTCATCAAGAGGCTTTTTAGCTCCTCTTCACTTTCTGCCATAAGGGTGGTGTCATCTGCATATCTGAGGTGACTGATATTTCTCCCGGCAATCTTGATTCCAGCTTGTGTTTCTTCCAGTCCAGCATTTCTCATGATGTACTCTGCATAGAAGTTAAACAAGCAGGGTGACAATATACAGCCTTGACGTACTCCTTTTCCTATTTGGAACCAGTTTGTTGTTCCATGTCCAGTTCCAACTGTTGCTTCCTGACCTGATAATGCAGGCTCAGATGGTAAAGAATCCACCTGCAATGCAGGAGCCCTGGGTTTGCTCCGTGGGTTGGGAAGACCCTCTGGAGGAGGGCATGGCAACCCACTCCAGTATTCTTGCCCGGAGAATCCCCATGGACAGAGGGAGCCTGGTGGGCTGCAGTCCATGGGGTCACAGAGAGTCCGACACGACTGAGTGACTAAGCACACAACCTCTGTAATGACCTATTTGGGGAAAAGAATGCAAAGCAGAGTGTATATGTGTACCTGATTCACTTTGCTGTACGCCCAAATCTAATGCAACCTTGTAAATCAACTATAACAAAAATTAGTTTAGAAAAAGGAAAAGGATGGTAAACTAGATAATTACACCCAAATAACCATTGTGTTCAAGCCGCTAAAATAGTCAAGACCAATCTAGAAATTACTTTGAAAGTGTGAAGGAACTCAAAAGAGAACGAGGAACTACAAACTATATCTGCGATCTTGGCAGACACAGGAAACTAGAAAGATGAGATCATCTTTTAAGACCACTTTATATACACTATCATGTGTAAAATAGTTACTGGAAGTAGAATAAAGAAATGAGAATCTAAAAATTAACACAGGCTGAGAAAGTAAAATCTGCTCCTCCATGTTGCCATCAGGTGGACGTAGCCACAGATAAAGACAGCTGCAAAGTTAGTGGGAGTCAATGATTCTCCAGGGACATGCTGCTCTTGTAAAATGTCACAATGACTTATTTCTTTAAGTGATTCTTGCTTTCTTACCTGTGAACTGTATTTTTTTTCCTCTGAAATCTTTTGTTACTTGAAATTATATCAACAAGAATGAAACATCTCACTTTGCCCAAAGGATCTGAGCCACTTTGATAAAGAGAAGGAACCTCAAGCTTCAGTCTGTTTGCAGAGTTTCAGGTAATTGGTTGCTAGACACAGCATTCCATATCTATCTTAACTTTTAGTTTCTAAGGAAACAGGACCCTGAATCCACTTTTCAGTCCAGACTTATTTTGCTGTGAGCCTGTCCAAGCACTGCTTCTTTTAAGTTTCAACTAAACTCCACCTTTCCCCCAAATTCTGTAACTTTGTCGTTTCTGTTGTTTGGTGAGATGTTTACGGTTCTTCTGTCATTTCCCTGGTGGTGTGGTGGTGGTTTAGTTGCTAAGTGGAGTCTCACCCTTGCAAGCCCTTGGACTATAGCCTGTCAGACTTCTCTGTCCATGAGATTGTCCAGGCAAGAATACTGGAGTGGGTTGCCGTTTCCTTCTCCTGATAGAGGAACTGAACCCAGGTCTCCTGCATTGCAGGAAGATTCTTTGTGGACTGAGCCACCAGGGAAGCTGTATTAATCTGACTTTATAGAGCGATGGGGTTTGCTGCTGGTTGTCTTACACTGATGGGTTAGTAGAGGAAGAAGCCATTTTCCCACTTCTGACAGTGACTGTAAGCCCTTACAGCTTTGATGCTGGTTTCTGCAGCATCAGTGGGTATACTCAGAGCTTCGGATTAGAAGTGGGGGTGAGTCTCAACAGCAGCGGCAAGAGCAGTGGCAGTCACGTGGGTTAGTGGGCTCTGAGCTGGGACACGACGCAGCTTCCTGGTCTCTGGGTGACTTACTCTTTTCCTTTTGTTCCTCTAATTCTTCTAACATTTTACAACCGATTCTCTCTTCTGCTTTTTTCATCCTTTTGTCTGTTTTCAATCTTGATAGATTCTTTTAACCTAATTTTCAGTTTGGGGCTTCCCTGGTGGCTCAGAGGTTAAAGCGTCTGCCTCCAATGTGGGAGACCTGGGTTCAATCCCTGGGTCGGGAAAATCTCCTGGAGAAGGAAATGGTAACTCCACTCCAGTATTCTTGCCTGGAGAATCCTATGGACAGAGGAGCCTGGCAGGCTACAGTCCCTGGCGTCGCGAAGAGTCGGACACGACTGAGTGACTTCACTTCACTTCACTTCAATTTTCAGTTTAGTAATTCTTCAGCTGTGTCTAATTTAGGATTAATGCCAACTATTAAATGACTTTTTTGTTACTGCTTTAATTTTCACTTCTAAAATTTCCAGGTGTTTTTTTTTTCCCCCAAATCTGTTGTTATTTTTAGTCTCCATTTTCTGAATTTTTGGCCTTATCTGTATTTTTAATTTGTATGCTCTTAATAACATGCTCTCTTTCTATATATATGTGCATGTGTGTGTGTGTATATATTTGATAGAATTACTAAGAGAAATAAATAAATCTACTGTCATAATGGAAAATGACAAAATCTCTCAGTAATTGATAGAAGGAACAGACAAAATGTAAAAATAATATAGATGTGAATAGCACAGCTTACAAAACTACTTAATTCCCATATATAGAACACTGTACCCAACTGAAAAATGTTTATTATTTTTTAATTACATGGAGACTAGTTACAGAAATTGACTACAGACCTATAGATCTATACAATTATTAGGGAAGATATATATCAAAGATGTCAGTTCTTCCAAATGGATCTATAGATTCAGTGCAATCCCATTGAGAATACCAGCAAAGTATTTTCCAGAACCCAACAAGTTTATTTTAAAATTTGTAGTAAAACTAAAAGAATAAGAAGAGACCTTCTTGAAAAAAATCTTGGCCTACTCATTGTTAAAATTTATAAATTTATAGTAATTAAGACTAGTCTAGAATTGGCAAGGGGGACTTCCTAGGTGGCCCAGCAGTAAAGAATTCATGAAAGAGATATGGGTTTGATCCCCTGTAGTACGAAAGATCCCCTGTAGTAGGAAAGAAGTGGCAACCTGCTCCAGTACACTTGCCTGGAATATCCGTGGACAGAAGAGCCTGGCGGGCGACAGTCCATGGAGTCACAGAGTCACATATAACTGAGCATGCATGCAAACCTGACACACAGAGTACTGGCAAAAAGCTTAAAAAAATCAGCCAGTGGAACAGAAGAGATGACCCAGATGTTCACTGACATGTGTATGGACTTGAGTTGTGACAAAGGAAACCATAGACTAGAAAAGAATGTTATTCCCAATAAATAGAGTTTGGGTAATTGGATAGTTGTACAGGCAAAAATGAAATAGGACCCTTGCCGGGAGACAGCGTGAGGAATCCCACCCATGATAAAGTCATGTGGCAAAGGCCTGATGGGCAAGGTGAATCAGGCCTCAGGGTTTCCCCTCCTGGTTTCCTGAGCGTGTACCCCCAAAATCCAAAATCTGCCGGCCTTTGTACTCTGCTTTTCCACTCTTCTGACACACTCTGGAAAAAAGTCAACTCAGGGCTTTAGTCCTCTGCATTTGAAAGGGATATTTCAGTTAAACCCCCTCTGATAGCTCTCTAACTTGCCTAACAGGTTCCCCCAGACCTCTTACAGCTTGTGAATTGCTTGCAGCCCCCAGCCAAGAGAGGCACAAAGCTTAAAGCATCTTAAGATACAGAGCCTTTTCTAAGAGCTAAAAATCATATTGGTAGAGGGTTTTCACTGTTGACTCAACGTTTGCCACCAGGCCTCCATATTCTTTATCTTTTAGGCACCTGGGAGGATGTTAATCAATGTAAACGGGATATGGAAAAAGATATATAGTAGTTTTGATGTTAGCAACACTAGACCTTTGAGTTAATTACTTTGCTTTTGTTATAAATCACTGTACTCCTTTTACTTGTTATAAATTGCTATATCTTTGCTATGTAAGAATGTAACTTTATTTAGTGCTTTCTGAGAGTGACACCAGACTTTGGGAAGATCAACACAAATAAGTCTTTTGGTTGACAAACCCTTATCAGAAAAAGGCTGTAAAATGTTAATTGGTCCTTTTGGCCGGAAGATGATGTAAATCACCTAAGACTTGTGTATACAACTAGGTATGCTGAGAGAAAAGCCTGGTTTTGATAAGAGTCTGGGCTGCTAACACTGCATAATTTTGTATTACCCATTGATCTCTATGTACAATCAAAAAGGTATAAAAGGCCTTTCTAGACAATAGAGGCCAGGCCAGTCACTGGACTGGTTTCCCCCGTGTCTACTCTTTACTCTAATTTCAGGCTGAATTCCCATCTGGGGCGTGGAGGCTCGCCATGTCTACTTACTTGTCCTGGCTTCTAAGATCCATGAGAGAGGGAGCCCAAGGTGGGGCACTCTCCGATATTCAAACAGACGCTGGCAGCCTAACGTAGATGGTGCAAGTTCCTTGTCTGGAACTTTATTGGCTTTCCACGTAAACCAAGATATTCAGCATCTTTTCTCCACTTAATTTTCCACTATACCATTATTTCTTAATCTAATCTTACATTAATGAATAAATAAGTTTTTCCTTGCCTACGCTGTCCACTCTTTGAATTTCCCTGGATCCACCAGGGCTGGACCCCAACAGACCCTTTTCTTGTATTACATATAAAAACAATTCCAGGCATATACAGACCTAAGTGTGAATGGTAAAACATAAAAGCTTTTAGAATGTAATATAGGTGAGCATCTTTAAGACCTCACAATGTGGAAAAAACCTACAGACAAGTCACTAACTGTAAAATAAAGAATTGATATATCTGATGACATTAAAATTTGCTCACCAAAAGACAAATAATGAGAGACAAAAAGCAAACTACAGAGTGGGAGAATAATTCCATAACATATCTAACAAAGAAAAGGTTTGTATCTAGAATCTATTTCAAAACTCCTTCAGATGAATAATAAAAATGCACGTTGTCTATTAACAATAGAAAACTGAGGAAACTTCACCCATAGTTTGTTATCTACCTTCTACCATTAGATCGTCCTCTTGGCAAGGACAGGACTGTTTTGTTGGTTTTGTGTTATGTACCCAAATGCCCGGCTTCCCTTATAGCTCAGCCGGTAAAAAATCCACCTGTAATGCAGGAGACCATGGTTCTATTCCTGGGTCAGGAGGATCCTCTGGAGAAGGGTTAGGCTACCCACTCCAGTATTCATGGGCTTCCCTGGTGGCTCAGATGGTAAAGAATCCACCTGCAATGCAGGAGACCTGGGTTTGATCCCTGGGTTGGGAAGATCCCCTGGAGGAAGGTGTGGCTACCCACTCCAGTATTATTGCCTGGAGAATCCCATGGACAGAAGAGCCAGGCGGGCTACAGTCCATGGGGTTGCAAAGAGTCAGATACTACTGAGCAACTAAGCACAGCACCTGAATGCCCAGAACAGCACATAATTGGCACATAATTGTTGCTCAAAATATATTTATTGAATATTCTCATTTAACTCTCATAACAAACCCGCAATTGAAGGACTGCTACTCTTCCTAAATTACAATGAGGAATCAGAGGCTCAGAGAGCTTAAAAATGGCCCATCCAGGCTCTCTAGATAGCAGTTAATAAGGGCAATACCCAAATTCATACCTTCAGATGTCAGAAGCCCATTTTATGTCCACTGTATTACCTGAGCCTCTTTACAGTGCTGCTAATGGCCAGTCATGGTAGCCAGGTGAGAGCACTTCAGCACGCAGGCCCCAGGTAACTCATGCTTTACACGAAAGACTGCATCTGGCCAACATAAGTGGCTTAGAATAATGGAAATTGTCAGATCCTGGTCATCTAATTTCACAGTTTTCCAGTGAGACGTTTCCCTCAAAAAACAGGGGTGCTTAGCCTCCATTCCACAGAATAAAGGAAGAGGCTTTTTCTCTGGCTTGACCAGTTACTCTTTCATATGAGATAATCTGAATGAAAACTACAGTTTTCTTCATCTGTTAACATTCAAAAGGCTCAGCTAAGAACTCTCTTTCCTTGTCTTCTGCCAGTATTTTTTTATTAGAGGCCCTGAGCTTGATGTACAATTAATGAAAAGTTGATTATTGAGATTATAAGAATTTACAGTGGTTTACTCATTCTTAGATTTAGACAATGTCATATAGGGTAAAGCCTCATGGAAATGCCAGCCATTTATCTTGAGTTCCATGCAGGCCAGTCAGCTCTAAGAGCAGAGTGCAGCGTGTTGACCTCCAGGGCTAGGACCTGCCACAGAGGGTGGACACGTTCCAGTCTCCTGACTGGCCATAGGATGGAGAAAGGCTCCTAGGGGTCTTAAATGAATTGATCTTTGAAAGAATGCAGTAGCGTGTTTTTTTTTTTTTTTTTTTTAATCTTCACAAGGAGATTTTTCGCAGTGTTTAAGAGAAATTAGTACCCAGGAAGTTTGAGAGTCACACAGGAAAGATGCTCCCCTCACTGTCATAGTCATTCAAAGATATTACTGCCATTCTGAGCTTCAAATCAGATTTGTTGATTTGAAGAATCAAGAATAGGGCCCCTTTGTGACTATATGTTTGCTCTTTCCCATAGGTTACCACTTTTTCTCTCACTTTTCAAAGCCCTTTCCATTCTCCATGATCTGCCTTTTTAAATACTGTCTAAGGTTGGCTAAGCAGGAGGATAAGAAATTGTGGCTGTGTATTACCAGAAATGGGGCTTCCCTGGTGGTTTAGTGGTAAAGAATCCACCTGCCAATGCAGGAGATGTGAATCTGATCCCTTGGTCAGGTAGGTCCCCTGACAAGCAAATGGCAACCCACTCCAGTATTGCCCAGGAAATCCCCTGGACAGAGGAGCCTGGCAGGCTGCCATCCATGGGTGGCAAAAAGAGTAGGACATGGCTTACTGACTAAACAACAACATTACTAGAGCAGAGGCACAAACCCACCTAGATAGTGAGCTGCTGAACAATAGGACCAGCATCCAAAGCAGTTCAGTTCAGTCGCTGAGTCGTGTCCGACTCTTTGCGACCCCATGGACTGCAGCACACCAGGCTTCTCTGTCCATCATCAGCTCCTGGAGCTTACTCAAACTCATGTCCATTGAACTGGTGATGCCATCCAATGATCTTATCCTCTGTTGCCCCCTTCTCCTCCTGCCTTCAATCTTTCCCAGCATGAGTCTTTTCAAATGAATCAGTTCTTCACATCAGGTGGCCAAAGTATTGGAGTTTCAGCTTCAACTTCAGTCCTTCAATGAATATTCAGGACTGATTTCCTTTAAGATGGACTGCCAGGGTCCAGCCCCAGTGGATCCAGGGTAATTCGAAGGTGAGACAGAGTCGTCATCCTTGGAGAAATACATATTTAATTACAGATATATAGAGAGATTAGAAACGGATAGTGTAGTAGGAAATATTAGTGGAGAAAAAGAGGCTGAATAATTCAGCCTGAAAAACAAGGAGCAAGAAAGAAATGACATGGGGGAATCAGTCTTTCTAGGAACTGATCCCATTTCTTTATTTTTTAGGTTTGCTTATATACCTTTTGTTACACATAGGGATGAATACAGAGTCAGTCATGTGGGGGTCAGCAGTCCTGACCTTTATCAAAATCAGGTACTTTACATAAAACAAAAGGTCTTAGGGGTTTTACATCATCTTCTGGCTATGAGGCTTGCTGACATTTTATGACCTTTTCTTTCTGATAACCAAAAACTTATTTTTTCCAAGGGTGTTTTTTCTTAAACCAGGCACCACCCTCCAAATAAAGTTGCATTCCTATAGGGTGAGGGTGTAGTGAGTTACAATCAAGAAAGGAATTTATTTAACCCAAGGTTAACATGATCAATCTTAAAGGTTAATACTTATTTCTCCTATATGCTAGTTATATTTATTATAAGGGCAGGGAATATGGAGATTTAGCAGCAAGCATCAGCCCAACAAGTGAAAACCCTTCACCAATGTTCCCCTTAAGATCTATTTAGTCTTAAGATAGTGATAAAGTTACATTTTTGCAGAGCAAGGACACAGTGATTTATAACAAAGTACAGTGATCTATTACAAAAGAGAAATTCATTAACTCAAAAAGTCTAGTATTGCTAACCTTAAAAACTACTATATTTCCTTTTCTATATTCTAAATACATTGATTAATATATTCCCAGGTGCCTAAGGATATGGAGGCCTGGCAGCAATCACTGACTCAACAATGAGAAAAGCCCTATGTAATTAAGACTCTCAAAATACTCCAAACTCTCTTGTGCTGTTTATGGTTGAGAGGTAGTAAACAATCATGTGCGCAGTGGCAGGAGTATGGACAGTCCTGTCACACAAGCTAGTTTGCCAGCAGAGAGGTTTGACCTGAGACACCCTTGTCACACCCAGGGCAGGGAATTAGCAGCAACTATTGGCACAACAAATGAAAAAACCCTTCACCAATATAATTCCTAATCAACCCACTGTACTAATAATTTCTAACCTCCCGAAAGAATTTGCCTTTAGTAAGTCTAAAACATCTCGTGCCTCTCACAGTCAGGAGGCTGTAAACAATCACATGTGGCCAGATGAACCTATATAGATGGGCTAGATAACCTTCAGAGGAGTTCGTAAGTCGAAACATTCTTGTCATGCCTAGGAATGTTTATTGACTTGGAGCTGCATGCTTACTCCTTCTCTGAGAGAACCGTAGAGAACCGGTGGGGAACAGGCCCCCATAAAGTCAGAGGTGTAGGCGAGCGCATGAAACAGACTCTGGTTTTGGGGGTAGATGCTTGGGAACAGGGGGTTTCCTGAGGCTTGATCACACCTTTGCATATGCCAAGCCTCCTTCCTCATGACCTTTGCCATGGGCGGAGTTCCTCATGCTGGCTCCCAGCAATGGACTGGTTGGATCTCCTTGCAGTACAAGGGATTCTCAAGGATGTTCTCCAACACTATGGTTCAAAATCATCAATTCTTTGGTGGTCAGCTTTCTTTATAGTTCAGCTCTAACATCCAAAACTTGATCTTCTGGTTATTGCCATCCCCAGGTATGGATCTGTCTGGTGGGGTTATGCCCAGGCATCTCTGAACTGTGGTGCTTCTCCTAGAGCCTTGGTTTTGAGGGTCCATCCAAGTTGAATGTACAGCCATAAGCTCTGCATGAGTGAGTGAGTGAGTGAAGTTGCTCAGTCGTGTCCAACTCTTTGCGACCTCATGGACTGTAGCCTACCAAGCTCCTCTGTCCACAGGATTTTCCAGGCAATAGTACTGGAGCGGATTGCCATTTCCTTCTTCAGGGGATTGTCCCAACCCAGGATTGAACCCCGGTCTCCTGCATTGTAGACAGACGCTTTACCGTCTGAGCCACCAGGGAAGTCCAAGCTCTGCATGAGAGCTTTCAAGAGCTAGGGGGTTTGTCAAGATACCAAATGTGGTGGGTTGAATGGCAGCTCTAAGATATGTCTATGTTCTAATCCATGGACTCTAACAGTGAAAAAATTAGTCTTATTTGGAGAAAAGTTCCTATAGATGTAATTAAGTTAAGGATCTTGAGATAAGATTATCCCGGATTAACCACATGGACCCTAAATCCAATGGCAAGTGTCCTTCCAAGAGGCACACAGATGAAAAGACACAGAGAGAAGGAAGCCATATGAAAAGAGGCAGACATTGGACTGATGAAGCCACAGGCCCAGGGACACCTACAGCTACAAAGAAATGACAAACATAGACAGCATATTAAAAAGCAGAGACATCACTCTGCTGACAAAGGTCTGCATAGCCAAAGCTATGATTTTTTCCAGTAGTCTGTATGGACCTGAGAGTTGGACCATAAAGAAGGGCTTAAGGGCCAAAGAATCGATGCGTTCAAACTGTGGTGCTGGAGAACACACTCGAGAGTCCCTTGGACAGCAAGGAAACCAGACAATCCAAGAGGAATCAACCCTGAATATTCACTGGAAGGACTGATGCTGAAGCTGAAGCTGCAGTACTTTGGCCATCTGATGTGAAGAGCCAGTTCACTGGAAAAGACCCTGATGCTGGAAAAGATTGAAGGCAGGAGGAGAAGGGGACGACAGAGGATGAGATGGTTGGATGGCATCACTGACTCAGTGGGCATGAGTTTGAGCAAGCTCCAGGAGTTGGTAATGGACAGGGAGGCCTGGTGTGCTGCAGTCCATGGGGTCGCAAAGAGTCAGACACAGCTGGATGATTGAACACCCTGAGGCTGGAAGAGACAAAGGACAGAATCTCTTAGTGCCTCTGCACAAGTATGGGTTTAATTTCAAAGTCCTGGCCTCCGGAGCTGTGAGAGGATGAGTTTATGCTGCTTTCTGTCACCTAGTCTGGGTAGTTTGTTACAGAAACCCTAGGAAGCTGATCCACCCGGCCACGGGCCTCATGCCCAGGCCAATTAGAGGCCTGCTGGGGATTAGGTAAACCTGGTAATTGGGACTGAAAGAGGCTCAGTTACAGGGATGAGACCTCTAAAAGGAGGCCAGGTGTAGACGAGAAGCTGCTGGTCAGTGAATGCCCAGTCGGCCAGTGGCTCATCTGGGACATAAGACTAATTCCAGACATTCCGCTGATGGGAATATGGTTTATGTTAGAACAGTAAGTTCAGTTATTTTTGATGAAGACAAGTTTTATTCCCCAAACTCTGGGTCACTACTCCTTAACTGATTGTGAAATCAATTAAGTGAGAGACAATATTTTTTTCATGTTTGTTTGCTTTTAAGAATGGAATGAAAAGCATCAGATTGCATCACCCAGGGCAGAAGTCAGGATTTGTATCAGTGAGACACTTTCAGGAAACAGATGACACTCAAATTGAATGACTTGAGTTAGTTTAAACTTGGAAAGTACTATTTGCAAGAGCAAAAGCAGCAAGAGATGGGGCAGCACTGGGGCACACACAGTGTCAGAGGGGAGACCTTGCCATTCCTATGAAGCCCATAGGAATGGGCTCAAGTGGTAAAGAACCCGCCTAATGCAGGAGGTGTGAGGAGGGCATGGCAACCCATTTCAACATTCTTGCCTGGAGAACCCCATGGACAGAGGAACCTGGTGGGCTACAGTCCATGGGGTTGTGAAGAGCTGGACACAGCTGAGAGACTAACACAACTCTGAGGCCTGAAGATGTAAATGGAAAGAATTCTAGAACACTGTAAGGGTGAGAGGGGGGATTGCTTGATGGGGCTGTAGTCTTCAGAGGAAGCAGGCAGATGCCCCACACTAAGCTGGCAGGTGAGAGCCAGTATTAAAAAAGTGCCCAGTCCCACTCCCCTCCTGCGTCCTCATCTCCCACCTGTGCCTCTCATTGGCCAAGACCACCTTCGTGCAGAGAGCCAATGAGTCAATGGATCCGGTGCACACACATCAGCTGGAGAAGGATGGATACTGAGCTAGAGGAGCAGGAAGAACGAATCTAGAGTAGTACTGCTTCCTGATGCTCCTTTGAGTGCCGAGTGGTGATAGAAAGTAGTACTTTGCTTACTGTGTGTTATGGTTAAAAACTTGAGATAACCTAGGAGGAATTCCAAACCTTCCAAACCTAACGAATGGAATTGTTCTGGAGCTTCAAGTTAAAGGTTTCAGAAACGGCAGCCAGGCCAAGCCAGGGTGGACAGCACGGACTTATGGAGTACCTTCCCTTAATTCCACACCATATCCATCCCTCCTTACGAGGACTGCCTGCAGCTTTGACTGCACATGATGGGCTTTGATTATACTGTATTCAGCATTGCACGTCATGCTAGCATTTAAAATTCTTTGCTTCAGATATGTAAGCCGGGTCTCCAAGATATTCTAAAGTCCTTCAGGTAAGAAGCAGGGTCATGGGCTTCTCACGTAACCTCCACAGTGCTTAGAGGAGAGTGAAGCTGGCCACCCCCTGGACATTTAATCACATATGAAGCAGAAGAGGCCACAGAGCCTCCTGGTCTTTCATCAGTCCTGGTGCTTCAGACCTTGGTTTGCGCTGAGGAAACTATAATGAGTTGAACTTAAAATCTAATTCATCCTAAGAAGTTTCCTTTAATGGTTAGTAAGGATATAACTGAAAGCCAGAAGTCATTTAGAGTTACTAGACTCATTGCAACCTTTGCAGGATCCATCTTTGAATTGTTTTTCCCCTTAGACTTTGACCTTCTTACTTCAGCTGCAAACCCAGAGACCATCCAGACTTGCCTTTCCAATTATATTTCTAAGGATCTCAGTTCTCTACAGAGCTGAAGCATGTCAAAGAAAATTCTGAATCTGAAAAAATGGAAATTCAGCACTCCACTGAGTTCTAGGTTTTGCCAGTCACCATTTGGGTAATCTCGAATGGGTAAGGTTGCCTTAGTTTCTCAGCCATCTGATCATCAAAGCCATAAGGAGTTACTATGAGGCTGAAGAGAGTGGTAGTCAGGGCAGTTGAGGTTCAGAATAAAAGTTTCAAGGGTAGAGATGGAAGGCTTTTCCTCTCTTCTAAATCCCATAAAAGAAGCTACATTTAGTTCCAACCTTCTTCCTCTCCAGTCCTTTGTAACAGACAGACACAGACACACACACCCAAGAGGATCTCACTGTCTCTACTGTCTCTAAAGGTGGCCGACTGCTGGTGGGGTGGGTGTCTGTTGTCTTTGCTGGAACCTTGGGTGAATGTGAAATCAAACTTGGGCTGAGGCAAGCTGCTCCTTGGTCATTTCTAGCATTACTTTACATACAGATCGTTTTCTAAAGAAGCAACGTGGAGTTTAGTTGTTCTGCACAGGGAGGGAGAGACACGGGCCTCAGGATATTGTGTTTGACATCCCTTACTTTCAAGGAAAATAGATGTTTTGAGAAACACACAGTTTGCTTACAAAGCTTAAATGTGTGTGTACCAACTCCATACTGCCAATGTCCGTTACCATCTATTATCCTCAAGAGTGAGAAGGTGGGAAAGATGGTTTTGCCTGTTACAAGCTGTGTTATATCCCCCAGAGGACTGCTGAAATCCTAACCCTAGTACCTGTGAATGTGACCTTGTTTGGAAATAGGGTCTTGGCAGGTGTGATTGAGTTGACATGAGGTCGTATATGATGAGCATGCGTGCTAAGTTGCTTCAGTTGTGTCCGACTGTTTGTGACCCCACGGACTGGAGCCCATGAGGCTCCTCTGTCCATAGGATTCTCCAGGCAGTAATACTGGAGCGGGTTGCCATGCCCTCCTCCAGGGGGAATCTTCCTGACCCAGGGATCAAACCAGTGTCTCCTGAATCTCCTGCACTTCAGGTGGATTCTTTACCTTGGAGTCACCAGGGAAGCCCCATATGATGAGAGAGGACCCTAAATCAGTATGACTGGGGTCCTTCGAGGAAGAGAAGAGGAGACGTTGACAGAGGGAGATGATGTGAGGAGATGGAGGGGAAGCCAGGTGGCGATGGAGACAGAGAAGGGAGCAGCGTTCCTGTAGCTCAAGGAGCGCTGGGGATTGCTGCTGTCAGTGGAAGCCAGGAGACAGGCAGGGACGAAATTATCCCTCAGAAGGAGCTAACCCTGCTGACAGCTCGATTTCCAGCTTCTAGGCTCTAGACCTGAGAAAAAAATCAATTTCCCTCAGTTTAAGCCACTCCTTTCTGTAGTATTGATATCAATATTTGTTGTGGGGGCCCTAGCAAACTCACATATCACCTCCTTTTCTAGCCAAGGGTTGTAACATGGTCTTAGCCACTACCAGCTTCTACAGAACTTTCATGATTTCTGCTCTTAATGTTTCAAATATTATAGACTTTATGTTTCCTGAATGATATCACACATCTGGCAGATGTTGTACATTTAGCTCTTCATTGCAATGCATTTTAACATCCTGAGTTTTCTGGAAAAGGGTAAGGCTGGACTCAGGGCTCTCGACGATCCCTTTGAACCCATCCTGTGATTGGAACACCCTGCTTAACAAACCTCTGGGGATGAAACTTTTTAAAACTGAACTCTTCCAGGTGGAGAGAGACCTGGGTAAAACAGGGCCTGCTTGAAGCTGAAGATCATCACACAGAAAGGCTCTCAGGGATGCTGAGAGGGGCAGTTGCGGCTAAGGGAGATGGTCTGGCAAAGGGGAGTGTCCGGTCCCCCTCCAGGGAGGGCCAGGAGCGAGGTGCAGGGACAGATGGAGGCACAGAGAAGCCCTCCTTCAGATGTGTCGCCTGCCCCTTCCCGCAGGGCCGACACGCTAAGATGCCGCCCCTCTTTAAAGAGCAGAGGACGGGCTGCCTTAGGGACCCTCTGGGCCAGGCTTGGTCCAGCTCCATGTCGTTGTCCCTCTGAAGAGCCACCCAGTCCCTCGGGTCCGCCTCCCATCACATGGATCTGGCTTGCTGGCTTTGGTTTTCTTTGGCTCCTCGGTTCTTCTTCGGATGCTCTTCACAGGGCAGTTGGGCAGGCAGCTGGGGGCCCGCTGCGGTGGTTGTGCTGATTGATTGAACACCACAGGCGACACCAGCCAGAACATCCCTCACTCTGCTTGTCCTGAGGGTCGGGCTAGCTAATGAACGGGCTCTGATTACAGCCCGGCCTCTAAGAGCCTCCCGTCAGCCCAGTGGGGCCGACGCTTCTGCTCTAAGTACATCTTGAAAAGCATGGCAGAGTTCTCAGTGGGATCTGCTGCCATGGGGCTGAGATTTATTCAGCCTGCTTGTTGCCCTCAACACTGTTGCAAGGCGGCAGGTGATTCCACCCAAGCCAGGTGCTGCCGTAAGAAGCCATGTGCCAGTGAGCAATGGGGAAGAGCTGGCTTCCTGGATCCTGACATTAGGCCCGAGTGTTCCCAGCTGGAACCAAGCTGGGAATCTTTTCAGAGTTTGCTGGGGAGACTAGAGGGTGTGATGGCTTCTTCTAGCAAGGTCAGCTCTTCCCATTCACAGCTTGCCACTTAAAGCTTTGGAAGATAACGAGGTTGATCTGTAATTTTGCCTGTGCCCAGGTCCTGGTCAGTGACCTGGCAGGAAACGGACCACAGGCATTTCACTCTTTCATTCTCTGTTTCTGTCTCCAACTCCCTGGGTTATAATAGGCAAATGGAGATCGATCCTTTATTTGTAAAATCAAATGAATTCAAGATGATTTCTAAAGTATCTCCTTATTTTTTATTTTTGCTTTTTTCAATTGTATTTAATATATTTACAAAAATTTCATCATACCAGGTTATTTTTCTTGCTGACAAATTTGCAACTGATACAATAATGTCTTATTTGACTTCTGTTAGACCTAGGTACAATAAAGGTATTATATTTAATATTGGTGACACTAGAGATCTATCTCTATTAATTAAACAACAAACTTAAACATTAATACCAGGTATTAATTTAATATTGAATATTTTCCAGTTCACGTAAACCTGAAATTATTCTGGCCAATTATCTATTTATTTTTTTCAGAATTTATATAAGTCCTTAATTTCCTTGAATCCAGTTAAGTAGAGTTCACTTATAAATTCTGATAAAACCATTCAAAGGTAAAAACAAAGATAATGTACAGTTCAGTTCAGATCAATTCAGTTCAGATCAGTTCAGTCGCTCAGTCATGTCCAACTCTTTGTGACCCCATGAATCGCAGCGTGCCAGGCCTCCCTGTCCATTACCAACTTCTGGAGTTCACTCAGACTCACATCCATCGAGTCAGTGATGCCATCCAGCCATCTCATCCTTGGTCGTCCCCTTCTCCTCCTGCCCCCAATCCCTCCCAGCATCAAGTACACATAAACATATAGACAAATACAACCAGAGATCTTACAGACCTCTTTTATAAACTTAGTTATGAGTCAAGTATTATAATATAAGACTTTCTAGTTTATAAATAACAGTTGGAATAGGTAAATTTTTAAAGTTCCTTACACATTTTATCCCTCAGTCTCAGAAATTATTATTATTTTTAATTTTTTAAAATTTTACTTTATAATACTGTATTTCCTTGTTTTTTTTTTTTAAATCTTGTGTTTCTATTATTTTAACTATTTCCACCCACATGTCCTCTTCCATGGGCTCAGAGCTGCCCATCCCTCGAAATGTGTTTCTGTCCTGAGAAGAAGCATGTGAGAAGCTGAGCAGGAAACTTGCCTCCTTTCAGATTTACTCCCAGACATGATTAGACAGACACACAGAGCAAAGCTCTGCTGTCCAAGGTTCCCAGCTTCCTCCTTGACCTAGGCATAGATACCGCATTCTCCCATACTTGCAAGGAGCATCCTGAGTTTCTGCCCACTGAGCTGTTTGGGCCCGCGGTACTTGCATATCCTGGCTGGGGCCAGGCTCTGAGGATGGTTATAGTATCCGGAGAGCTACCCAGCACCACACATACCGAACTGCACAGACTCCTTCAGCCCTGGCTGGGGTGGATGAATGGGAAGTTGGTTTCAAGGCTGAAGGTTTCAGCCCATCATAACAGGCTGAAGGGTTGAGAAGTCTAATTTAGGAGGCCCAGGGAAAGGAAGAAGGGACATCTGTGGGGCTTGTAGAAGCTAGGACTCTGGTGCCAGGAAGAACACAGGGGAGAAAGACAGGGCTTAAATCTGTGCATGAGAGGGTAAGGCAAGACCTGAACCTTCTTCCAAAACCCTTTGTTCAACAGAGTTTAGTTTTAGGAGAAGAGGTTACAGTAGGCCGGTTAGAAGAACCTGGTTATGAGTGGCAACAGCCTTAATAGCTGCTTTGGATTGAATTGTGCCCCCCCAATAATAGATGTTTAAGATTAACCCCCAAGTCTGTGATTGTGACCTTAGTTGGAAATAGAATCTTTGGAGATGTAATCAGAGTAATATCTCCCAGTGGGTTAAATCTGATGTGACTGATGCCCTTGGAAGAAGAGGGAAATGTGGAAGCAGATACTCAGGGAAGAAAGCTGTGTGAAGATGGGGGCAGGGATAGGAGTCACACGCTTCCTTGCTAAGGACCGCCACTGCGTGCCGGCAACCCCCAGAAGCTAGGAGAGAGGCATGGAAAAAATTCTCCTTTATAGTCCTCAGACGGAGCCAACTCACTTTGATTTCAGACTTCTAGCCTCCAGAACTGTAAAAGAGAATAAATTCACTTTGCTTTAAGCCATCCAGTTAGTGGTAATTTGTTATGACATTGCTAAGAAACTCAGTAACCAAGTTAATCTGATGTGGAACTGCTGAAGCGCTGGTCTGGCCCTGCTTATATATCCTCTGTGTGAGAGTCAGATGGGTTTCAAAGATGGATAAAGGGCTGAACCCAAAAGGGGGCTGTAAGGGCAGTGGCCTTCGAATGATGTGGCTGGGTTGTTTTGAAGGTGGGTGTGTGTTGGTACATAACATAACCACCAAGGCTTTATTACTAAATGTATTTGTGTGTCACGATTACCAAGGTGGGATCATTTGTAAGTGGGCTGGGGCAATGTGAGATACACCATTTCTGTAGCTCGCATCCCTGTCCTTGGAAGGCACAAACTTGCAATTCCCCATCCTCCTACCTTAAATCCCTGACTTCTTCCCAACATACAGGTTCAAAAACACATGTTAGAGGAACCTAGGGCAAAAAGATAAGGAGATTCCCTACCTATTTCATCTGACAACTCTGTCTTAGGGAAAGGCTAGATGATGTAACAACAACAACAA
The DNA here is from genome assembly GCA_917880005.1 of Nanger dama. Taxonomy (NCBI): domain Eukaryota; kingdom Metazoa; phylum Chordata; class Mammalia; order Artiodactyla; family Bovidae; genus Nanger; species Nanger dama. Next base: position 11,211,808 of record CAKJTW010000029.1, on the reverse strand, counting down.
AAAAACCGATAAAAATGTTACTGTTTCACATAGTAAAAGTTCTTTTCCTCAGTTCAGTTCAGTCGCTCAGTCGTGTCCGACTCTTTGCAACCCCATGAATCGCAGTACGCCAAGCCTCCCTGTCTATCCCCAACTCCCGGAGTTCACTCAGACTCACATCCATCGAGTCAGTGATGCCATCCAGCCATCTCATCCTCAGTCGTCCCCTTCTCCTCCTGCGCACAATCCTTCCCAGTATCAGAGTCTTTTCCAGTGAGTCAACTCTTTGCATGAGGTGGCCAAAGTATTGGAGTTTCAGCTTTAGCATCATTCCTTCCAAAGAAATCCCAGGGCTGATCTCCTTCAGAATGGACTGGTTGGATCTCCTTGCAGTCCAAGGGACTCTCAAGAGTCTTCTCCAACACCACAGTTCAAAAGCATCAATTCTTCGGTGCTCAGCTTTCTTCACAGTCCAACTCTCACATCCATATAAGACCACTGGAGAAACCATAGCCTTGACTAGACGGACCTTTGCTGGCAAAGTAATGTCTCTGCTTTTGAATATGCTATCTAGGTTGGTCATAACTTTTCTTCCAAGGAGTAAGCGTCTTTTAATTTCATGGCTGCAATCACCATCTGCAGTGATTTTGGAGCACCTCAAAATAAAATCTGACACTGTTTCCACTCTTTCTCCATCTATTTCCCCTGAAGTGATGGGACCAGATGCCATGATCTTCGTTTTCTGCATGTTGATCTTTAAGCCAACTTTTTCGCTCTCCTCTTTCACTTTCATCAAGAGGCTCTTTAGCTCCTCTTCACTCTCTGCCGTAAGGGCGGTGTCATCTGCATCTCTGAGATGATTGAGATTTCTCCCGGCAATGCATTAACAACAGTTCAGTAGTCCTGGATGGAATGACAAACTGGATCTGCTCCACGTGGTGATTCAGGGACCCGGGCTCCTTCCACTTTGAGATTTACATCCTTCACGGCTTTGAAGTTTTTTGTTCTAGGAAGGGGGTTTGTAAAGTTCCATGTATGTCTCAAAAGCCATGGTGTGTAAGTGAAAATTTTGAGTTCCTTCATTTTCTGTTGGAAAGGCAGACGCATGACCTTGCCTGGGAGGGAGTTAAGCTATGCTGGGAAATGTGGTGTCTGGCTCCGTGTCTCCCAGTCACACTCCCACGACAGATGGGCCCACTTTCTTGGTGGACAGCTGTCCGTCTTTGTCATGGTCTCTTATATAATTCTCAGAAATTTCATGACACAGTCCTCAGAAACTTCCTTCTACTCTTTATTGGAATTTTTATATAGCAGATAATAGAATTGGCAGCTAACTACAATTTAAAAATGGCAATTTTTTTTTCAAATAAGACCTGTGTTTGAATCCTGGCCCCAACATTTAATAATTGGGCAAATCTTGGGCAATTTACCTAAATTCTCGGAGTCCCCATATCCAGATGTGTAAAATAGAAATAGTAACATATTTCTTTGAAGTGTAATGATTAGAAATTATAAGTATACAGGGCTTGCATTTAATAAGTGCTTATTAAATGGGAGCTTTTCTTTTAATTTCAATACAGTTATCAGCAGTGGATTTTTATAAGTTAACATGTTACTGTTAAACTAAAGATTTCCTAAAGTCTGAGATATTTTTTCCTGTAATTTAAATGTTTCTGCTTAATCATGGAAGTTAGAGTTAAAGATCTCTTGGACATCACTGTATTTGATTTCTGGGGATTTGGAATGACTTATTCAAGGTTACAGAAGGATTTAGTTGCAGAGACAAGACCAAATCTTGCAACTTTTCAGCTTGTAGTTCACTGTGCCATCCACATCCTCCTGTTAAATTTACTGAAGATTGAGTACCCCAGAATAGTAGCTTCCAAACAGGCACTTTCGGATAAACTTTTGTCTGCTTTTGGGGCATGATTTCTGGGCTAGCTGTCATTTTCCTGAATCCCATCTCATTTTTAGTATTGCTGTGCCAGAAGGCTTCCCTGAAGGCTCAGATGGTAAAGAATCTGCCTGCAATGCAGGAGACCTGGGTTCAATCCCTGGACTGAAAAGGTCCCTTGGAGAAGGGAATAGCAACCCACTTCAGTATTTTTGCCAGGAGCATCCCATGTACAGAGGAGCCTGAAGGGCTATAGTCCATGGAGTCGCAAAGAGTCAGACATGACTGAGCGACTAACACACAATGAATTTTGTTGTTTCTAGAGAGGTTACTCCTCCCTAGTCATTAAAATATGACTTTTGGTACATTTTCTCCTAAGAAAAATAGCAATGCTTTAAAAGGACATGAAAACTTATTTGTCTGCGTGCTGTATTTTATACCAATATTTTTATTTTTGCTCCTCCCTTTCCAAACCTTTGGACCTCCTTTCTTTCAATGATTTTCTGATGGTCAAGAATAAATCATCTCTGTATGTTTGTGTGTATATGGGTGAGTATGTGTTATCGTTTTATAAATAGATTATAATATTGCACAGTGAAAATGCCAAACAGTTAAGCAACTTTATTTTGAGAGAGCTGAATTTCTGATAAACATGATCAAGAAGGATATAGACCTCCAGATCTGAGTCCGTGGTCATGTGTTGAATATTAGTAGGAAGAGTGAGTAGTCATAGCTGGGCATAGTAGCATACTAACTGGATCCAGCATGGTCCTTTCCTTTTTTTTTCTTAAGGGATGGTCTTAGCCAACTTCAGTAGAGAAGAATTAATAAGCAGGAACCAGAACTGTACTGCCTGCCAAGTCTGGAGGAGGTCTGCTGTGGCGCTTCTGTAACCCTGGAAGACTGGGTCATGGCCACCCACCTCACCAGTGCTCCTCCAGATCAAACACTCTAGGCTGCGGGAAGACCACAAAGTATTCTTAGCATTAGAGGCCTACGGCGTGGAAATGTCAGAAACTGGAGCCTGCCTCCAGCAGGATTAGTTCCTCTAGACATGCTTCCAAAGGGTAGTTCAGGCTCAGGCCTTGAATGGAGGCTCTTCGGTGAGTGTTCCTTCTCCTACCTCTGTGTCTTCCCTGTTCTCATGCACCTCCTCCTTGAAAACTCATCAGTTTGGATCTGCTCATTCTCAGCTTCATGAAAGGCCTTCTCCTGCCCACCTTCAGAAGCAAAGGTGGGATCCCTGGGCCCTCCATGTCTTAGAAATGAGAAAGTTCCATTCTTTGTCCAGATATTAATAGAAGTATTCCTTAGCTGCAATAGATTGATCAGAGTTATGTTCTGGCCCCAGTAACTACAGCCCATTTCCTTATTATTCACCTAGGAAGTAATCTCATTTGACCAAACTGAGGGTCCTAGAAGGCAACCCCATTTAATATCTCAAGAAGAACAGAGAGTTCTAGAGGTAACGTGGATTTCACTTTACATGTGTTGGAATATTGGATTGGCCAAAAATTTTGTTTGGATTTTCCTGTATGATCTTATGGAAGAGCCTGAACGAATTTTTGGCCAACCAAATATCAAGCCCTTGTATCATTGGGTTAAAGATATTTTGACTTCTTCCTACTTCTAAGTGGCCCAACAAGGGTTTCCCCATCCTACTTACTATACATATCTGGCACGCTCATATTGCTATCCACAAAGTGAGGCAATAGTTTTGATTATTTCCCTCTATTCAAATATACCAAAGTACTCAAATATGGGGATTGGCATCCAGGCTATTTTCACTTCATTCTTCCAATAAAGAACACAGAAAAATAAAAGGCACTCACTAATAATTTGGTTTAGATTAGGAAGATGTATTAGTAAAAATTCTTAACTGTGCAAGTGACAGAAAATCAATTGAAAATGAGAAGAAAAAAAAGATTAATATAAATGTGAAGTTCAAGGAAGTACATTTAGCTCCAGACCTGGCTGGTCCTAGAAAGCATATTAAAAAGCAGAGACATTACTTTGTTGTCAAAAGTCTGTATCGTCAAAGCTATGGTTTTTCCAGTAGTCATGTATGGATTTGATAGTTGGACCATAAAAAAGCTGAGCACAGAAGAATTGACGGTTTTGAACTGCGGTGTTGGATAAGACTCTTGAAAGTCCCTTGGACTATAAGGACCAGTCCATCCTAAAGGCAATCAGTCCTGAATATTCATTGGAAGGACTGATGCTGAAGCTGAAGCTCCAATACTTTGGCCACCTGATGCAAAGAAGTGACTAATTTGAAAAGACCCTGATGCTGGGAAAGATTGAAGGCAGGAGGAGAAGGGGATGGCAGAGGATTCTATATGGTAGGATGGCATCACCGACTTGATGGACATGAGTTTGAGTAAGCTCTGGGAGTTGGTGATGGACAGGGAAGCCTGGCGTGCTGCAGTCCATGGGGTCACAAAGAGTTGAACAAGACTGAGCAACTGAACTGACTGACTGGCTGGTCCAGAGATACTGAGCACTATTCTCGCTCTTCCCTTATCTCGGTGAAACCCTTGCTTTGGATTTCATCATGGATTGGCATGATTGCTGGCAGTCTCAGAGCCAGCTGTTGTTACAGGTCCTGAATCCTCTTGGATGATGGCTCCAGAAGTGATCTTGGCTTAGTGTGCTTTTCATCCAAGAACCACTTACTGGGGAGAGGGTCATTCTACTAATTTGATAAATCTGGGTCTTATGTTCAGTTTGGGTGGCAGAACTAACCCAGCTCAACCAAAAGGGTAGAGCAGAATTATCTTAGAAAGGTGGAGGGCAAGTTTCTCTTAGGGAGGAATGCTGTGCAGATAACAAACCTCCGTATGTCCACTCTGGGAATGGCCTATGGTGTCCTAATGGGAAACACCTAATATACAGTAACAAATGGTGTAATTAAATTCTGAAACACAGATCCCAGAAGGGCAGTGTGGAAGGAGCTTCCAAAAAGATGGATAGCACAGAGAAATGAGCATAATCAGAGAATATTTCATACAGGGGATCTTCAACCTGGATTTTAAGAAAGGTTTCAGACAGATGGTGGTTAATAAAAGAAATGAAGACACTGGCAGGAAAACAGAGTGGGGAAGCCTGAGATAGTGAGTTCGCATCAAGGCAACGGCACGGTTCATCCCAGACAGGAGACAGTGCAAGGCACAGCTCCCTGCCTTGGCAGTTCCTCTCTCAGCAAGCTGACTTAGGATGGCTCACTCCTCTGTGTTCACTTGGCTTCCTCCAACAGAATCAAAGCCCTGCTTGCGTTTGGGGAATCTGAGAGCTACTAAATGGTAGAGGCTTTGGGGATGGGAGAAGAGAGTGGAGGCACTCTAGGCTTTATCCTCAAGCCCCTTCCTTCCCTGCTGTCAGGTGCTTGAAATTGCATCCAGAAGACAGTGCTCATTGACAAGGCTTTATTTTGGGGGCTCCAAAATCACTGCAGGTAGTGACTGCAGCCATGAAACTAAGACGTTTGTTCCTTGGAAGGAAAGTTATGACCAACCTAGACAGCATATTCAAAAGCAGAGACATTACTTTGCCAACTAAGGTCCGTCTAGTCAAGGCTATGGTTTTTCCAGTGGTTGTGTATGGATGTGAGAGTTGGACCGTGAAGAAGGCTGAGTGCTGAAGAATTGATGCTTTTGAACTGTGGTGTTGGAGAAGGCTCTTGAGAGTGCCTTGGACTGCAAGGAGATCCAACCAGTCCATTCTGAAGGAGATCAGCCCTGGGATTTCTTTGGAAGGAATGATGCTAAAGCTGAAACTCCGATACTTTGACCACCTGATGTCAAGAACTGACTCATTTGAAAAGACTCTGATGCTGGAAAAGATTGAAAGTGGGAGGAGAAGGGGATGACAGAGGATGAGACGGTTGGATGGCATCACCGGCTCGATGGACATAAGTTTGGATAAGCTCTGGGAGTTGGTGATGGATAGGAAAGCCTGGTGTGCTGCGGTCCATGGGGTCACAAAGAGTCAGACACGACTGAGAGACTGAACTGAACTGACAACGCTCATGAAGTGGCTGATGTGCCCATTCCTGGAGAGAGCGGCTCTGTGACAGATTCTTCATGTGATGAGGCTTATGGATGAGATCAAGAAAGTCAGGTTGGTAAAGCAGGTAAAGGACTGAAGGTGTGAAAGTGAAAGTGTTAGTCACTCAGTCATGTCTGACTCTGTGCGACCCCATGGACTGCAGCCCATCAGGCTCCTCTGTCCATGGGATTCTTCAGGCAAGAATACTGGAGTGAGTTGCCATGCCCTCCTCCAGGGGATCTTCCCAATCCAGGGATTGAGCCCGGGTCGCCCATATTGCAGGCAGATTCTTTACCATCTGAGCCCAGGAAAGCCCAGGTAAAGGTCTGGGAAAAGATAAAACCCAGAGATGACAGGTGGGCACATGAGGAACAGATGAATGAAATAAGAAAGGGTGGGACACCTAAGGCAGGGACAAAGTGCACGGGCCAGAGTGCTGTGGCCTGGGGAGGCGGGAGCGGGTGCCCGACAAGTCCCTGTCCTTCTATGTTATGTTGGAGAAGCTTCTCTTATAACAATGTTGTTGTTTTTTAGTCGCCAAGTCATCTCCGACCCTTTGTGACCCCATGGGCTGTAACCCCAGCAGGCTCCTCTGCCCATGGGATTCTCCAGGCAAGAACACTGGAATGGGTTGCCATGCCCTTCTCCAGGGGATCTTCCTGACCCAGAGATGGAGCCTGTGTCTCCTACACTGGCAGGTGGATTGCTTACCACTGAGTTACCTGGGAGTTACCTGGGAAGTCCCTACAACAGTGTAAAGCAGTGTAAATATTTCTGTGTAGGCTCATCACGTTTTATATGCTGAGGGAGTGTGTGTGTCTGTGTGTGAGTGTAAGTGTGTGTCGTGTCGTGTTATCTGAAGAACGGTGTAACCTTTGGGTTTTAGGTCATATCACGCTGGGGAGGAGTGTCCTCATTCTGGTCTGCAGCACAGGGCTCAGCGAGTGAGCTGAACGAGCAAGCAGCTCCGTGGTCTGCCTCTGGCATGATCACGACGCAGCCCTGCTCCTGGGGGCCCTTTGTGACTTGCTCTGGGCTGTACTCCCATGTTTATTTTGGGAATAATGGAGACTCAGAACCCAGCATGACACTTGCCTGACAATTTATTTTCAAAGGGGTTATAAATATGTAACTCCTTGAATAAGAAATCAAAGCTCTTCAAGTATGCTTTATAATCAGCTATAATCTCTGAAATAAACTGGCTTTACATCTTAATGCAATTTGCATTAATAATTTCATTTTCTTTAAAGTATCAGTATTTGCTTTGTTGGCATGTGAGACATGCTGCTAACGGTTGTCTGTGGCAAAGCTGAGCTCAGAGGCCTGTCGCAGGTGCCCGTGACAGAGTGCCTCCCACTGTGGCTCATGCAGGGTTCATATCCTCTTTCTTACTTTCTGACATTCACTCCCTGTTCTCCTTTTTTCCTGAGCCTTCTTTTCTGACATCAGGAACAGAAACACTGGTAGAGCAGAAAAATAAGAGGCAGAAAGATGGAAATAGGTGTATTTTGCATGACTTTCTGAGATGGAGAGTATGGACTTGAGAGTTAGACACGGGTGGTTAGGTTCAAATCCAAGACCAGTCATTTGTTACCAATCTTGGGATATTACTTAACTTTTCTGAGTCAGAGCTGCCTTATTTGTAATAAGCATAATACTTTCTTCCTCACAGGGCCATTAGGATAAAACACTGAAAAAGACACCACATATAAAGTACCAAGCAGGGAGAAGTCATGAAGTGCTGGTTTCTTCTAATAAGGGTGAGTTTCCTCCTTTAAAGCAAAGGCAGGAGCCTTCTACCTTGTGAATGAGATACAACACTGACTTCATTTGGGGACATAGTCAGAATAGGCTAGGTGGTGTTGCAGTAACAAACAATCCCCAGATCTCAGGGGCTTACAAAGCAAAGGTTTATTTTCTATTCTTGCTGCACATTCATTGTGGGTCAGTTGCCTCTCTTCTTCACTGTGGGATCCAGAAGGACAGGGTGGATGCTACTGGAATATACTAGTCACGGTGAGAAAGAAGCTTATGAACAATGCTGCTGCTGCTGCTGCACCACAAGCTGGCTCTTTTACCCAAAGTGACATATCTCACTTTGCCCACGTTTCATTGGCTAAATCAAGTCACATGGTTAAGCATATTGATTAGGGTAGGGAATTAGAATGCTTTATCCCTTCGTGACTAGGGGGCTCCCTGTTGAGAGGATAAAACTGAGGTCTGAACCAGGACATTGCATACATGACAGAGATAAATGTCAGTTATCTTTGTACATACATGACGAAGCCCTAGTGAATCAAAATCTTGTGACAGGCCCATGAACACACATTTTTGCCACTTTCTGCAGATAATTCTGGTGTGCATTGTCTGGTTAACAGCCACTGTGTTAGAAGGTTAAAGTTGATCTAAAAGTCAGGAAAAATAGAAAGCTAATTAGCTTTGGAGGAAGAGTTAGAGAAAACTTGACTTTTTTTTTTTCTGTCTTACAAATCTCTCTTTTTTCATGTTATATCTTTATTGAATTGTTCCATGGTCTCCTTATTTATAATTTCGGAAGCAGGTGAATTGAATACTTACTATTTCTCCAGGGAAAATAAAGAACTAGGTTTCTTTTCGTTTGCTTATAGACCTCCATTGATTTTCTGATGGGTCAGTGGCTCATAAGGCAAAACAGCATCAACATCTTTGACTTAATCTTTCTGAGGATGGATGCTGAGAATCAGGCTTTGATTAGCCATTTTGCTTTGGGTACATTCTACCATCTGCTGTACAGATAGTCTTCTGTTAGCTTTTCATTGCTTTGTTAGTCAGTCAGGCATATTGAGTTTACCTTCCTAGCACACTCATATTTCCTTTGGTACAAAGTAAGGCTATGAAAGAAAATCACTGGGAATGTGAGTATGAGAGAGGAAAACACAGGGAAGTGAAGGGGCAAAGGAGCGTGTCTTAATTGAGTGCCCTGACTTCAGATTGCCTTTTAACAATGTGTTTCTTTAATCTTCATTAATCACATCCTTAGGTTCCAGACATTCCTTTGACCAAAGAGAAGCCTGAGCCAGCACCTCCCCACATCCAACCAAGGAAAGACCCAATCCATACTCCAATACTTGCAGACGTTTAGTAAAGATGTCTTACTGATGAGAGGGAGGTGGCAACAGGTATTTTCCTGGATCCGAAGAACACATCGTAGTTCAAGACTACAGAGAACTCTCCGTGGGATTTTTGGAGTCAGTATGACTTCTCCCAGATCAGTGCTTACCCTGGGGTTTGGCTTTTTCCTCCATGTCAGAAAGTGGGAAACTGAATTATAGAAAGTTTAAGAAATATTCAAATGTCTTAGAAGCTGGCGGCCCACCAGTTGCAGGACCTTGATTAGTGTGCTTTTGTTCTCACACTCTTCACCTTGACTCTGTGTGTTCGCATGCCTGGGGAGTGCCTGACGGGGCCGATGCTGTGTCTTGGCATGAGCTCCTTGTGCCGAGGTCTCGGAGCAGCGGAGTGGCCCCTCAGCTCCCCTTGCCTGCCGTCCAGGTGAGCTGGGATTGCACTGACTGGAACTTTTTTTTTTCATTTATATTTTCACTTTTTGTTAAAATGGAAATGTCTCTGGGAGGAGTCAAATCTCATTTTATGTGGGGCATGTGCATGCGAGTGCTTTTGAGGAAAGAAAATGTATGCTGGGAAAATTATAATACTGCTCTACAAATGTTTGCTGATTGTTTTTTTTTCTGAGAGAGTGACACAGACGGCCAGCTCTTCTACCGTCATGTAGATTCTTCCCTGGGAAGTAGCTGCCCAAGGTCTGCCAGCCCCTTTTATATCTAAGTGTGGCCACGTAAATGAGTTCAAGCCTATGAAATGTGATTGGAAGTTGTCAAGTAGAGTGCCTTGCACTGGTTCTCAGTGCCTGGGGAGGGCTCCCACTACGTGGAAGATAGCAGAGATCATCACAGTGCCAGCCACTAGGAGTGGAAGTTCAAACATTCTGCCTGCTGCGTCCAGGTATTAGAGTTCCAGGAAAACACCAGGAGTCAAGAACTGGATAGAACAATGCTGAACTTACATAGGAAAAGGCAGAGCAAGATCTGTTCCTGTGGATATCAGTTCCCCAAGGTCAGGGAGTCTTTCCTGACAGTCCATGCTAAGCAGCTGGCCCCCACACAGCCCTGCAGTGAAAGGAATCCACACGAGGTCCCATTAGATGGGGCTGGAGGACTTTTTAAATTTAAAATTTTTATTTATTTTTAAATAAATTATTTTTTTTTTTATTTAAATACAGTATTTTTTTTTTTCTATATATTGACGCAAATCCGCCATAGGGGAACCCAAACCCCCCAGACCTTTTAAAGATGCACGAAAAGGTCAGGGGTTGATTGACCTCCGCCCCCCCACCTTTTTCCAAAGGTTCTCAGCAGGTCTGAATAAGGTGTGGCTCTAAGACAAATATTCACTGATGCCCTAGGGACAGAGGCAAAGAGTTATAATGGGAATTGGACACATAAACTGGAAATTTCTGCATGGTGAATACCAGAACTATGGGAGTTCAAGGGAGAGATTTCAACTGTTAACTTGAAAAGTAACCCCAAACTATGTTATACCAAAAGTGAGTAAGAGGTAGACAGATAAAAGAAAGGATGGCTAGGGTGGGCGGATGCACTGAGCTCTGCAAAGGGAAGTGTCTCTCAGGCCACCTGCATGTTCTCTGCTGGGCCTGGGGAGGAAGGTGTGATGAGGGAGCAACTCCCTGAACTGAGGTTGGTTAGCATCAGAGACTAGACCCATCCTTCCTCACAATGCTAACTAGAGGCTGACACTGTGGTCAACTTCTTGCAACAGTGATCCTCACAGATATCCATTCCTACACTTGCTCCTCTTTAAAGGCTGAGCTGATGGATCAGAGGTGGAAAGTCTCATTCAGCTCCCATGAGGTGTGGAACTCAGTGGAAAGCTCTCATTTAGCCCACGTGGGACCCTACCTCCTTTTAGGAAGCCTAAGTCAGTAGGCTCAGTGACCACACCACAGACTCAGGTATGGGGTGAAGGTCGGCTGACACTAGGGACCTGAGCCTGAGAACTGGACACAATTTTTTTCCATTTTCTCTGAGTCTTTCCCCAACTCACATTCAGCCAGACCTCCACCTCCCACTGAGAGACCTGCATATCTGGGTCACAGTTACAGCTTCAGTTCTACCAGCTGGAGTATCTAGTTTTGACAGCTGCTTCTTGTGGCTTAGCTGGTGAAGAATTTGCCTGCCATGCAGGAGACCTGGGTCTGATCCCTGGGTTGGGAAGATCCCCTGGAGAAGGGAAAGGCTACCCACTCCAGTATTCTGGCCTGGCGAATTCCCTGGATTGTTTAGCCCGTGGGGTCGTAAGAAGTCAGACACGACTGAGCAACTTTCACTTGCACTTTGCCTGCCTGTACATCCCAAGTCCAAGTTAGACCTGAGGCTTTTTTTTTTTAAAGGTCTTCTGGCCTGGATTTTACCAAAGACAGAAATAAGCCTCTTCTTCTCTCCTGGTCCTCCTTTCTTGTCTCTTAACCTGCCCCCAGGTGAGCCCATGCAAATCACCAATGTGTTCCCCAGCCGGATTCATCATCAAGCAGACTTAGGAAGTATATGCCCCAACGACCCCAATGTCGGCAAAGGTGAAATGTTTTGGTGAAATGTTATTGTAGTATCGCTCATGCAATATCTCTTTTTACCCACATGACCATGATCATTGGATACTTCATTTACTCAAAGGCCTAAAAATGACAGAAAAATTTGAAAAAGAATTTGATAGTGTGTTTTTAGCAGGAACAAAAGCTTTCATGCAAAAGTATCACAGTGGGATTTCTGTCTTTTTCAGGTTGATGGGGATATAGCATTAAGAATTCTCTGTTCCTAAAATAATACCTCATAGTTTGAATGCCAGAAGAAGGTCTAGTATATAGCATGTGGTTGTACCTTGAAATTCAGGAGAGAAATGGAATGGATATTTGGAGTGGGCAGTACCTGGGGAGAAGTGCTCATCTGCTTTTTTTTAAAGTGAACTAAACGAGAGCTTGAGTATTCTCTCGAGACCAGAAGATGGAGAAAAGATGTTAGATAACTTCAGAGAATGTAAAAGGAAATTACTAGGGACATTTAGTAGGACTGCTTGGCAGTGTCTAGCATTTATTTGGGATTTATGTCAGATTAAGATGACTTGGCATAATGAAATGTGTGGGTTTTTTTTCCCTCCCTAGGAACGTTCAGGTGTTACAGAGAAGATTCAGGATGTGTAGATATTTCAGTTTGACAAGGATTGGGGTTTTCTAGGTGTGTGTCAAGTGAAGGGGAGACAGTGGAGCTAAAGATGTTTCCAATGGAAGTCTAAGAGAGGTTACGTGATTCATCTCAGGTCACATAGCAAGTTAATGGCAACAGCCCCAAATATGAACCCAGATCTGCTACTCGGTCATTAGAAACCCCTATCAGGGCCCCGGACACTTTAGGCAGATAAAGCGGGAAGGGAGACAATAAGGGTGGTTTCATCCAGATTATCCATCTGGTCTAATATTGTTATTTTGTTACTGTGTGTGTGCTTGCTAAGTCCCTTCAGTCATGCCCATCTCTGTGCAACCCTATGAAATGCAGCCTGCCAGGCTCCTCTGTCCATAGTATTTTCCAGGCAAGAATACTGGAATGGGTTGCCATGCCCTCCTCCGGGGGATCTTCCCAGCCCAGGGATCAAACTGGCATCTCTTGTCTCCTGCAGTGGCAAGCAGGTTCTTTAGCACTAGCGCCACCTGGGTAAGTTCGATATTGCAAATACTGTGCCAAATAAATTTGACATGTTGCTTTAACGTTAACAGGTATCTGGTTGTATTTAAGAAAATCATCCCCATGTATGCTTGTGGTCAAAGAGAACAGCTGTACCTTATCTGGGAGGTTGATTGGAGGACTTGCTAAGAGCTCTGAGCAGCCTTACCCACACTCTTCACAGATAGGGAGGCACAAGGTCTTAACACGTTTTATGGGAAAACCCATGAAAACGTCAAGCCTTCTGTAACACCAATTGTGAATAATTTAAGTCATTCATATTGTATTAGAAAGTGTCAGTGGCTGTGAGCTAATTCATTTCAAATGGATTTTATTTGTATAAAATTGGCATTTTAGAAAGTGAATTTTGTCCTCTGACTGAATCGATATCATTTAATCAAATATCCCTAAATTGAAATCCTAATCATGTCTTACAAGATTAAATAAAAAGACCCAGAGGATGTTTTTGCAAGGCCTCAACCAAGGAGGACAAACTGGTGACTTAATGGGGACATTTACTGTTTTGACTGCCTGGAGTGTGAAACCACCTATGTGTGAGGAATCCCCCACTTCACAGATCATAGCAGGAGGCGGAATCCTGCTTGAGAAGGTGGCCGGGTAGCAAACTATAAAGGCCAGATCCTTTCCCGGGTCTCCTTTGCAGCTAGGGTGGGATTGTGACCTAGCCTCAGCCAATCAGACACGCCTTCCCCAGCCCCCCACCGAGGCTTTGAATCTCTGCTAAGGAGGCCCAGAGCGGGCAGTGGAGAAGCCATTCTGGCAGCGCAGGTGATGGTAGAAGCAGCCCCAGGTCTAAGGCCAGCGGCAGAGAGAGTGCCAGCTGGCCTCCGGTGTTCTTCGGCTGTAGAAGACATGTCACTGTAAGTCAGTTGCAAGTGCGATGACGACACCTCCTAGTTTGCTTGGGACAGTCTCAGTTCATGCCTGTTGTCTTGTGACAATAGAATTCCCCTTCGTTTTCAAAACTGTTCCAGTTTGTCAAGTTAACAGTCTGGCCGCCTCAGTCATAATCAAGATCCTTTAGATCTGCAAACGCCTCTTAAAGAGTGTTCCCTTTACCTCCTTGCTTTGAAATCAGGTTCTTTCCTGAGAATGCTTCTTTATTTTCATCCCTCCTCAGTGACGGCCGTCTTCCTTCCTACACGCCTCATTCTTCTGTGCCCAGAAGGAGGATATATGCCTTGTCATCCTTGCTTCTTGTTCCAAATTTCAAATCATTCTCCAAATCATTCTTTCAAATGTAATAACCCTAGTACTTTCTCACCATCTATCACCCTTTTAGTGTTTCCTTTATTGTCACTTATGTGTTTATTCCCTGATAGCTCAGTTGGTAAAGAATCCATCTGCAATGCAGGAGACCCCGGTTTGATTCCTAGGTTGGGAAGATCTGCTGGAGAAGGGATAGGCTACCCACTCCAGTATTCTTGGGCTTCCCTTGTGGCTCAGCTGGTAAAGAATCTGCCTGCAATGCGGGAGACCTGGGTTCGATCCGTTGGTTGGAAAGATCCCCTGGAGAAGGGAAAGGCTACCCACTCCAGTATTTTGGCCTGGAGAATTCTATATAGTCCATAGGGTGGCAAAGAGTCAGGCCCAACTGAGTGACTTTCATTGTCTTTCTGGACTTGAATCCCATGATTCATTATTATCATGCCTTTGTGTATATCATCAGCTAGCTCGGTCTTTCTCCCTCTTATGTACTTGTCTGGTAAAACCTTTACCCAGATTCTATCCAGTAACAAGCTTGAGATCAGCTGAGGTGAAACCACTCCAGTCATGCTGTGACAGAGCTTTTAATTTTCTACCCTAGTAGCCCTTTCTCTGTTTTTGTTTTTTTCCTTAGTAAAAATCACACTTCAGTTTTAGCTGATTGCATGGAAAAATGGGCATCTCAAATGCCCATTGAGATGAAAGCAGAGCTGTTTTATCAAATTGTAGGGAAATGTTCCCAAAGAAAGGGTGTATGTGTGTGAGAACACCATTAGCTTTTTTTCCTTTCCTGGAAAGAACGCATTTGTGAGGGCTGGAACCTGAGCATCTGTCTTAGGCAATGTGGTCTTGTGTTAAGAAAGAGTTTGGGTCCTAATGATCACAATGATCAAGCATTGGAGACCTAGACCTCCTATTTCTGGGCCCCATGTCAGAGCAAAATGAAATTCTGTCATGTTGTGCTGGTCAGAACAATGCCTCCTAAAGATATCTGTTCCCTTATCTCAAAAACCGATAAAGATATTTCCTTACTTTGGCCAATGGGACTTTGCAGATGTGGTTAAATTAAGGGCCTTGATGAGAGGACCCTGGATTATTCAGGTGGGTCCAATCTGATCGCATGAATCCTTAAAATTGATAATTTTCCCAGCTGTAATCAGTCAGAGAGAAAGGCGTGAGGATGGAAGTTGGGACAGAGAAAAGTAGGCTTTGATGATGGAGGGAGAGGATGAGAGAAGCTGGAAAAGGCAGGAAAATGGATTCTCCTTTAGATTCTCTGGAATTGAATGCAACCCATCGACACTTGATTTTTGCCCTTAAGTCCCATTTTGGACTTTGGACCTATGGAATCATAAGATAACATATTGGTGTTGTCTTGAGCCGGTAATTTGTAATGTCAGTAATAGAAAACTGACACACTTGGTTTATACCTTATTATCTTGTGTTTATATATTACTCACAAATATACTCAATCTCAAATAATATACATACTGAATGATTTTAACTAAGTAAGATACACACTGAAGAATCCAAGACTGCTAGTCTTGAGGAGGTTTGAAACTACCCAGACTTTGTGTTGAGTTGACCAAAAAAATTCATTGGGGCTTTTCCATACCATCTTACAGAAAAACCTGAACAAACTTTTGGTCAACCCAGGACTATATTTCCCCAGTTGACTCATACTTCCCTCTTTCAAATGGCATCTTCTCTGTTCTTCAAACCGCAAACATTTCCTTCCCATAACATACACCAGTGCCTTTGCTTCTAATTTTATTTAGAAAATAGAAGCAACATAAGGGGAACCTGCTCGTCCTCTCTCCACCATACACATTAACTTGCTGTTTCTTCTTGTTATTAGTCGCTCAGTCATGTCGTCCTCTTTGCGACCCCATGGACTGTAGCCTGCAAAGTTCCTCTGCCCATGGAATTCTCCAGGCAAGAATACTGGAGTAGGCTGCCATTTCCTTCTCCAGGCGATCTTCCCAATCCAGGGATTGAATACTGGTCTCCCACTCCAGTCCCCTTGCCTGGCAGATCCCATGGACGGAAGAGCCTGTTGGGTTGCAGTCCATGGGGTCGCTAGGAGTCGGACACGACTGAGCGACTTCACTTTCACTTTTACTTTCACACATTGAAGAAGGAAATGACAACCCACTCCAGTGTTCTGGCCTGGAGAATCCCAGGGACGGGGGAGCTAGGTGGGCTGCCGTTTCTGGGGTTGCACAGAGTCGGACACAACTGAAGCGACTTAGCAGCAGCAGCTCCTGCATTGCAGGCAGATTCTTTACCAACTGAACCACCAGGGAAGCCCGTATACTAACCTACTCACATTTTATCCATTTGCTGAGCCATCTTTGCCTGTTTCGTGGACAGTGTATTAATGCTTAGTTTAGACTCTTCACACGTGCATTGTGAAGCGTATTCCCTGCCCTAGTCTCTACGCAGAGATGTTGTTCCTTTAATTATACCCTTTTGCTCCAGCATCATCAATATTTTCTATTTGATTACTTCTTCTATGCTTTTTGCTTTTACATGGAAAGGGAGAATTGAGGGAATGTGTATGTGGGGGACGGGTTTATGTGTATGTGTGTGTGTATGTGTGTATGCAGGGGAGAGCTATGTATAAATCTTAGTATTTTTCTCTGAAGCCTTAACTAGAACATCAATACATGTCAACACATGTTTATTTATAATCTATAAAATGCCTATTTATTTAATAAAGAGTTATGAGGTTATAAATTGATGTGCTTATCACAAGTCCTGGCTTATTTAGAGAAGTTCTAAAATCAAATACTTTTACTACTTATCTCCATAACTACATCTGTCACTGTCAGCCTAAGTAACTAATTTGGGGTTCCAAAAATAAGTCAGTCTGTCCATTAGATAATGGATTTTAATGAATTCAAGACCATCTTTGAATTCGTTAGGGGTTAGCACACATGAAACACTAAAGGATAAAAGATGCAACTTGAGGTGGCAACATGAATGGGCGAGATTGGAGGGTAGGAGAGTCTGGCTCTGCTGGAGTAGCAGAGTTTGTCCTGTCCAGGCCTGAGCAGGACGACTACTAAGCCACGAGTGGTTTTGGTTGCAGTGCTGTGGTTTGGCTAAAACTGTCCTGCGGTATAGACAGGCATCCAACTTTCTTAGAAACGACCATTGGTCAGAATAGCTGCACCATTTCCACTCCCACCGGCCATCGAAGAGTTCCCGTTGTTCTACAATGTTGTCAAGAGCTGTATTGTCAGTCTTTATAATTTTTAGGCATTAGGTGGATATGTAGTGATTTCTAACTGTGATTTTAATTTGCATTTCCCTGATGAACAATCATATTGAGCACTTTTTTAATAGGTGTTTTGGCCATTATGCATCTTCTTTTGTGAAGTGCCTGTTAAAATCTTTTACCTATTTTATTGGGGTGCTTGTCTCATTATTACTGATTTATGGAAGTTCTTTATTATTTTAAATACAAATCCTTTGTCACCTAGAAGCCAAGAATACTTCTGAATGCAAATAAAGAACTAGACTAGTGGTGACTTAAGCAGTCACAATGTCAATTATCTGATAAAGCAAAAGTCCAGAGCCAGTGAGTTCATGGCTTACTAAGCACATCTGCAGGCCTTGGCAGTTTGTCTTTTCATTTTGTGCTTGTGACCTCATGGCTACAAGATGGCTGCCATTGCTCCAGGTGCTAGGTCTGTGTTCAAAGGCCAGAAGCAGTGAGGCAACCAGGGAGGCAACATAAAAATGTCCTTGTATGATTTTCCCTTTTTCAAGGGAGATAAACACTTCTCAGTAGTCCTCCCAAACTTCCTTTCATTTCTGATGGGCCACACACACTCCAGCAGCAGAAAGGCTGGGAAATGAGCATTAGGCAATGGACTGTATATTGGTCAGGGTAGCTAAGAGGGTAAAGAATATGTCTGCAACCTGAGTTCAATCCCTGGGTTGGGAAGAACCCCCAAAGAAGGGAATGGCTTCCCACTCCAGCATTCTTGCATTCCATGAATGGAGAATTCCATGAGTGGAGGAGCCTATCAGGCTATAGTCCATGGGTTTGCAAAGGGTTGGACCTGGCTGAGCAGCTAACACTTTCAGTGGTATATGTAGTCATGGCGGCATCGGGCAATCGTGGTTCAGGCCCTGGGGCTGGGCATGCTGCCTAAGCACAGGTGCTATTATTTAGTTTTTATTTACTCATTTTATTTTTGGCTACACTGGGCCTTTGTTGCTGCTCATGGGCTTTCTTCAGTTGCTATGAGTGGGGACTCCTCTTGGTTTCCTTGCAGGGGCTGCTCATGATGGTTTCTCTCGTTGCAGAGCACAGACTCCAGGCCCGCGGGCTTCAGTAGTTGTAGCACTTGGGCTCAGCAGTTGTTCCACGGGCTTAGCTGCCCTGCAGCATGTGGTGTCTTCCCGGACCAGGGATCAAACCCGCGTCCCCTGCGTTGCCGCAGGGACTCTTAACTGCTGGGCTGCCAGGAAAGCAGAGGTGCTATTATCTAGAAGAGAGGAATGACACTATATAAGCACTTAACAAGGAAACATTAAAGCCCCCACACTTATGTGTGACTCCCTGGTGCAATGAGGGATTCTCTGAAAAATGTTGGGAAATCTTGGTAAGCTTGTGGGCATCATGGAAGTCTCATAAAAAAATTAGAAAACCAAATCGTTTGACCTAAAATCACAAACTTTCCTTGAATGTCTGATCTCAAAGAAGCCCTACTAACTTAAAGAGCTAAATCAGGTTGTTAGTTCTGATCACACTTCATTGCCGCAATAGGAAGTCAGGTTTCATATCTATATTGTGCAGGGGAACAAGGTCAGATGGGGTCCCACAGGGGTGCTGAAGGCAAGTGTGGGTTAATGGGTCTATACCTTTGTCTGGGTCTCCTTTAAAAGTGGAGCCTGAGATAGGGACGTTTGCATTTGAGAAGTGATCCTAGGAAGCAGGAGCAAAGGCCTGGGGAAAGGCAGCGCAGAAGCGCATGAAGGGTTGCTCTTTCCTATTGGTGGCTGACCCAGGACTGTTCCAGGGGACTCTGGGGAGCAGATAGACTACAGGGCAGACTGGTTCTCTAAGTGTGCCCTTGAATGAGCTGCACTGGCCTCACCTTGACTGGGTTATACACGCAAATTCATGGCCCCCTCCTTGATCTCCTGAATCAAGACATCTTGTGGGGAGGGGACCAGGGTGTTATATTTTAACAAAATCTTCAGGTGACACATACCTGTTCATGTTTGAGAAGCAGTGGTTTGCCCCAGAGAGAGCATTCATTCAATCAGCTCACATGCCCCAGTGATCAAACCATGTGGGGTTAACTTTCTTTTACTTGAAGGTTGCTTATGCTCTAGGGCATCACTCACCACCTGTCAGAGGAGACCAGGATGGAAAGCAAGTCTTCAGTGCAGCTGAGGCAAGGCCAAGGCCCATCCACGAACACGCCCAGGATGCTAGTTTCTAGCAACGGTTGGGGTAGAAGGAGGGACAAAGAATGTGACCACTGCACCAGCCATCCGTGCACGCTCAGTCATGTCTGACTCTTGGGGACCTCATGGATGGTAGCCTGCCAGGCTCCTCTGTGCATGGAATTTCCCAGGCAAGAATTCTGGAGTGGGTTGCCATTTTCTACTCTAGGAGGTCTTCCCAGCCCAGGGATCAAACCCACATCTATGTGTCTTGCATTGGCAGGTCACCACTGCACCACCTGGGAAGCCCAAAGAATGGGACAAGAGCTGTCTGATCCAGGAGAGGAGAACAAGAATAGGCCAGTTTAGATCTGACAGCTGGTGTAGTACCCGCACTTCAGAGAGGAAGCCAGGAAATCACTTTGTAAAGCATTACGCGCTTCATCAAGGGCCTTGAGCTCCCAGAAGGAAACACACTGTATCACTGTGTGGGACTTAGTGTACAGAATGCGTTAACAAGACACACGAGAAACAGTAGTATTTAGGCTGTAGGGTATCCTTGAAGCAGGTGGAGTGTTTCCATCTGTTGAAAGTGGCCTCAGTGATGTCTCCCTGCTGGGATCAAGTTAAAGAGAATGGATTTGTCACTGTGCTGGGAAAGAGCTTCTCAAAAGAAGATATTCACCAGCTCTCCCTTGGTTTCTTTGAGTGAGTGAGTGAGTGAAGTCGCTCAGTCGTGTCCGACTCTTTGCGACCCCATGGACTGTAGCCTACCAGGCTCCTCCCTCCATGGGATTCTTCAGGCAAGAGTACTGGAGTGGGTTGCAGTTTCCTTCTCCAGGGGATCTTCCCAACTTGGAAAGTTAAATCTGTGCAGTTTCCCATCTCTATTCTCTTTTACACGGCCCCAGGAAAATTTCCACTTCTTTGCCACAAGTGGCTTCCCATCTAGTTTTCTCCTTTCTCCTTTGACCCTAAAATTGTCACTGGTCTGATCTGAATTATTCGAAGAAAGAAAAAAATAGCCTGTTGAGACAAGTTAATGTGGGTTGGTGGGGTGGGGATGGTTAACTCAGGTGTGAAGTAGAAGGATTCAGCTTACAAGTCGTTAGTGAGTGTGTCTGATTCAATGTGAGAAATTTCCAGATTTTATTCAGAAGTCTCATTAAGCTGGGAGGCAATAACATGAGCTGTGAAGATGGAGAGAAAGAACATATTTGCATGCTTTTTCTACTGTGGGTGGGAGATGCTTGAAAATTCAATTTGAAAAGTTAACAGCCACGGCAATTTTACATTTATGCGTCTATGTGTATGCAGATTTCTCTGGGGAGATCTGATCAACCTCTCCACCACCACCCTGCCGCACCCCGTTTTAGGGCTTCCCTTCTAGGGCACATCTCTTAAGCACCAGTTGTATCTGGTGATGACTTTTATTTTGTCTCCATTGTTGGAAACTGAAAGTGTCCAAGACACAGGTCATGGCCTAGGCTTAGTATCTCAGAAAGCACGGTAATGCTCTTCTCGCTTCCTTTAAAAGAGAAGATGGTCGGATTCCAGAAAGAAACAATTCTCCCTTGGAATAAAACTGTTTGATTCATCTTCATAAAATGTACATTTTCTCATGTTCCCATTCAGTTCTAGACTGTAGTGATATTTAATAAAACAGTCCAGAAGCCGGCCGAGGTCTCTGCCCTCCAGATCTAGGGAAAATGAATCCCAGACTTTGTACATTATAAGCCCCCTAATGATGCCTACAGCCTGTGAGCTGATGCACAGGATGGAACTGTCAAATCAGACTCATAGCAGTTGGAGACGTTACCTTTGGAGCACTCTTCCAACCATTCATATTTCGGTCTTCCCCCTGGCCTCGGGGGTGTGGGCAGCATTATCAGAACAGCACTGAATCTCGTTCTTTCTGTTCCTTTTATCACAACTGAGGCAAGTCAGTTTTAAAAATGGACTATTCACTTACAAACGAAACAAACAGGGACATACAGAGAAAATGTTTCTGAAATTACCTTTTCTAGCTCACTTTTAGGCTCACATGTATTTTCACCTCCCCAATCTTGTCCTAGGAAACAGAGTTCATTATGGGCTAACCTCCAAGGCTGTTTTCCTCCACATTTATGGCTCCATCAAATGGCTCATGGACCAAATAGTGCAGCCTTGATTCCTAGACTCACAGTCAAGGAAGCAGAGAGTAACCCTACCACTTTTATTTGTCTAGGGCTACGGCCCCACCTTTTTAGGAAAGGCACAGGAACCAGAGATCAAATTGCCAATATCCGTTGGATCATACAAAAAGCAAGGGAATTTTAGAAAACATTGACTAGGCTAAAGCCTTTGCTGTATGAAAGAAAATAAAAGTGAAAGCAGTAGTCACTCAGTTGTGTCCGACTCTGTGACTCCATAGACTGGAGCCCGCCAGGCTCCTCTGCCCATAGAATTCTCCAGGTGAGAATACTGGAGTGCATTACCATGCCCTTCTCCAGGGTATCTTCCCAGCCCAGGGATCACACCCAGGTCTCCCCATTGCAGGCAGATTCTTTACCATTTGAGCTATCTGGGAAACCCAAACTTGTGACTGTGTGGATCACAACAAACTGTGGAAAATTCTCCCAGAGGTGGGAATACCAGACCACCTTACCTGCCTCCTGAGAAACTGGTATGCAGGTCAAGAAGCAACAGTTAGAACTGGACATGAAATAACAGACTGGTTAAAAATTGGGAAAGGAGTACAACAAGGCTATATATTGTCACCTTGCTAATTTGACTTATATGCAGAGAACATCATGTGAAATGCTGCACTGGATGAAGCTCAAGCTGGAATCAAGATTGCTGGGAGAAATATCAATAACCTCAGATAGGCAGATGACACCACCCTTATGGCAGAAAGTGAAGAGGAACTAAAGAGCCTCTTGATGAAGGTGAGAGAGGAGAGTGAAAAAACTGGCATAAAATTCAACATTTAAGAATTTAATATTCATTCATCACTACATGGCAAATAGATGGGGAAACAATGGAAACAATGACAGACTTTATTTTCTTGGGCTCCAAAATCACTGTGGATGTCAATTGCAGCCATGAAATTAAAAGATGCTTGCTCCTTGGAAGGAAAGCTATGACAGACCTCGACAGCATATTATAGAGCAAAGACAAAACTTTGCAAGCAAAGGTCCATATAGTCAAAGCTATGGTTTTTCCAGTAGTCATGTACGGATGTGAGAGTTGGACCATAAAGAAGGCTGAGTACCCAAGAATTAATGCTTTTGCACTGTGGTGTTAGAGAAGGCTCTTGAGAGTCTCTTGGATTGCAAAGAGGTCAAACCATTCAGCCCTAAAGGAAATCAACACTGCATATTCATTGGAAGGACTGATACTGAAGCTGAAGCTCCAATATTTTGAGTGAAGAGCCAACTCATTGGGAAAGACCCTGATGTTGGGAAAGATTAAGGGCAAGAGGAAAAGGGGGCAACAAAGGATGAGATGATTGGATGGTATCACTGACTCAATGGACATGAGTTTGAGCAAACTCCAGGAGATAGTGAAGGACAGGGAAGGCTGACGTGTCACAGTCCATGGAGTCCCAAAGAGACAGACAAGATTTAGTGACTGAACAGCCATGGGGCCCACCAGGAAGCTGTCTTTCTGAAGAACAGTCCTCTCTCCCTATTGGCAGATCTGTTGAGACTGAAGAAGTGAATGGCCTCCACATTTTGATGTTATTCTTCTTATACACAGGGAATCCTTTGCAACCTAAAACAGGCCCACTAATTTAGTGCTAATATTCTTTATCTTAGTTATGAAGTTTTAAAAATGTTATTGTATTGTTACTTTTTGGCTGTGCTGGGTCTTTGCTGCTGAGAGGGCTTTTCTCTCGTTGCGGAGAGCAGGGGCTAAGCTCGCGTTGCGGAGAGCAGGGCTTTTCTCGCATTGCGGAGAGCAGGCTTCCCGTTGCTGCAGCTTCTCTTGCTGCAGAGCACAGGCTCTAGGCCCTCGGACTGCAGTAGCCGTGGCTCCCAGGCTCTAAAGCACAGGCTCAATATTGTAATGAAGGGTTAGTTGCTCCACTGCTTGTAGGATCTTCCTGGATCAGGGATTGAACCTGTGTCTCCTGCATTAGGAGTCAGATTCTTAACCACTGAGCTGCCAGGAATGCTCCTAGTGCTAAAATTTTAAAAAGTACCCCAACACCCAGAGCTATGGTGGAAGAAACTTTATTGGAGAGTCCAAACATTACCATCTCTGAGCAATAAAAATTATTCTAAAGGAACTCACAAATAATTTTTTATATTTTTCATCATACCCTTGTCATAATTCAAGATTTATTTTGTAGTCTATTTTCCCCAGGCTGTGATTGATCAGTCTATGATTCCACAGTTGTTCAGTCTGACACATGTTTTGGCAGGCAAATACTCTTTTGAATAATAATTGTAAAATATAAATGATCCTTCTTATTCCTTAAATCTACACAGAAAGTAAATTACCAAACTGGACTGGATCTCAGCTCTGTTGAGCTGCAAGTTTGGTTTGAAGTTGAGTTAAATCAAAAAGAGTGCTACCAAAAGAAACCACTGCTTCTGGCAGTAGTAATTAACAAATATCCCAGATACCTTTGGGAGGGTTAGTAAATCATAGTGATCACATGCTTGCCATATGAATTAATATAGGTTATCCTTTCTTTATAGCGGGTTTGTGTAAGAGAGAGAGAGAACAGTGATGCATAAAGGATTAAGGGGCATTCAGTCTAATGTCTGCCTTCATGATGGTGTCCTCACAGATGATCAAGATTATCTTTAATCTACAATCATATCACAAATATACAATTTCATGGACTCCACAAATATTACTGACATAGTTCTGACAGTTTCTCTCTCTTAATGAGTTCAGAAATCAACTTGTCCCCTTGCTAATTCATGACAGTGGGTGATGAAGAAGTGAATTTCTCTCAAGCATTTTAGCCTGGGAATAAGATTTCTAGCAGCACATTGCTTTTCCTCAGATTTCAGTAGCTCACACCATTTTTCAGGTCTAGTGGATTTTGACAGAATATGATTTTGTGCTGAGCATTTCCTGTGAATATTTGAGTCTGGCTCTGCTCTAGGAGACCCACAGCCTAGCCTAAAAGGAGGATATGCAGGAGAGATGCCATTGCTAGAGGCTCAGATGGAATACAGTCCACGGTGTCCAGCCCATGAAGTATCAGGAGTCCTAAATCCTATGGGCAAAACTCAATCACTTCCTGTCTCAGCCCCCTATGGGAAAGCCTTAGCCTTTGGGTAATAAGAAGGAAATTCAAAAGAAATCCTGTCTAGGAGTTCACATATGTGTGGGGTAACATGTTTCCACTGAGACCCTAGATAGTGCTGGGTTTATTCAGAATTTGCAGTCATGTTCCTGTCCCATTCATTTCCTGATCATAACCAGGACTTATTCTATCAGGAAAATCAGTTTCCATAGACTATCAGCTATGGTTTGGGGCATGTGGAATCAGGGCTAAGCTTCCTGTTGGCTCATGGCTATGATGAGGGTTTGGGGCTTAAGAGTGAATTGGAGAGATAGAGGGGATGATGGGAAGGGATGTTGGTACTTTTCTGGTCCTGGACCAGGAAGCGTCTCTCTCGTGCTGCTGGAAAGAAAATCACCACAGCCTCAGTTAATACTTGATTTCTACAAGAAATTTTATGTAAGCAGAAAAATTACTTGTATGCCATTTTCTGTGTAGCTTCTTGGCAAACATCACATTCTATTTTTTAAACATCATCTGAACCAATTTTATGAGTCTCCAAAGTGTCTTGTTTTCAAACTCAGAGATTCTCTTAAAAATATTCACTAGCTGAAATAGTCCAAACCAATTTTTTTCAGTATCATGGCTTAAACTGTTTTTTTTTTTCCAGCAAAGTTTGAATTGCTGAAAGCTTAGTTTCAAGGGAAATGTAAACACACTAGAAATCAAAACAAATAGGATGAAAAAAAGGGACAGCAACGTGATAAATACAAGATCACTAATATGGATCCTGATGCTAGGGTGTATTTTAACTCTAAATGACTCTCAGCAGGTGATACTTATAGAGGAAAAAAAAAAGCCAAACCTGTTAGCTGAGTCATCTTAGTAGTCAGTTATGTGACCATTTTACTGTCTTAATCACTCCATGAAATTATGGGACTGGATTGTGATATCATAAGCACCCCTTCTCTTCTCACGTACTAGAAATCTGGCCAATATCTTTTATTTTGCATTTAAGATAGCATAAATTTTGAAAAGATGTCACATTTAATTTAATTTAAATTTGAGAAAATACTTAGTTGTGTTTAATTGATCAATTTCATTTTAGTTGAACAAAACTTCTTAGCTAGGGTATGTCCTCTAGATTTCCCATGACCTTTGACCAGAATAGTACATGATCAGCTTTGCCGTGATGGAACAATGGAAAGTTCCATCTCCATCTGCTTAGTGCCTCCTTCAGGCAATTCGGATGATCCAGGGCACATTTTCTCATCCAAACCACTATATACTCCAATAGGCTCTGGTGATACTGAGGGTCAGTACAGCCAGACACCTACCATTCTTTTCCCACGCACTGACTTAACCTATCATGACACTAGATTGGGACCAGAGCCATTCTTTCCAGAGGAGATGTACCATATTGGAAGATAAGTCAGCAGATGAGTTTTGTGATATGCACCCTTCCCAGAGGACAAAATACTGCCCTATAATCTTCCATATTACCATTCCCAATTGCCAAATAGCCGGGTAGGATTCCTGAGTGTGGTCCTCAGGATCATTTAGAGAGAAGCTGGGTAAGTTAGATCAAGTGCCAGGTCCTAACTGATTGATCAGATTTACTTTTTCTAAATTGAGGTATAATATATATGATGCATAATATATAAAATACACTATTATATAAGTTTCAGATATGCACAGAGTGAGCACAATTTTCAGAGATTATACTCCAGTTACTTGTATTTCCTATGTTGTACAAAATAACCTTATGTGCACCGATGGTTGCATGCTGAGTCACCTGTCATGCTGGACTCTTTGCAACCCTGCGGACTGTAGCCCACTGGGCATCTCTACCCATGGGATTCTCCAGGCAAGAAATACTGGAGTGAGGTGCCATGCCCTCTTCCAGGGAATCTTTCTGATCAGGGATCAAACCTGACTCTCTTACTTCTCCTGCTTCGGCAGGCTGATTCTTAACCACTAGCACCACCTGGGAAGCCCACAATATAACCTTAGAGCATATTCATTTTATCCATAGTAGTTTGTACCTCTTAATCCTCTTACCCCTATCTTGCCCCTCCCCCCTCCTTACACTAGTAACTATTACTGCTAACTGCTAAGTCACTTCAGTCGTGTCCAACTCTGTGCGACCCCATAGATGGCAGCCCACCAGGCTCCCCCGTCCCTGGGATTCTCCAGGCAAGAACACTGGAGTGGGTTGCCATTCCCTTCTCCAACGCAGGAAAGTGAAAAGTGAAAGTGAAGTCGCTCAGTCGTGTCAGACCCTCAGCGACCCCGTGGACTGCAGCCTTCCAGGCTCCTCCATCCATGGGGTTTTCCAGGCAAGAGGACTGGAGTGGGGTGCCATTGCCCTCTCTGAGTAACTATTATGTGTTTCTTCTTTTAAATTATTCACAAGTTTGTTTTATATTTTAGATTCCACATCTAAATGATATCATACAGTATTTGTCTTCCTCTAATTTATTTTACTTAGGATAATACTTTTCAAATCCATCCATGTTGTTTCAAATGCTAAAATTTAATTCTCTTTTATGGCTGAGTAGAATTCCATTACGAATCCCCCAGGAGGTGCAGTGTCAAGAATCCTCCCTCACAATGCAGGAGATGTGACAGATGCTGGTTCTATCCCTGGATGGGGAAGTTCCCTTGGAGGAAGAAATGGCAAGCCCCTCCAGTATTCTTGCCTGAAAAGTTTCAGAAAGAGGAGCCTGGGGGACTGCAGCCCATGGGGTTGCCAAGAGTCGGACTGAGTGACTGAGCCCACAGAATTCCACTATACACACACACACACACACACACACACACACACACACACACACAACATCGTCTTTATCCATTCATCTGTCAATGAATGCATAGGTTACTTCCACATCTTGCCATTTGTATTAAATAAATAATGCCACTATGAATACCGGTGTGCATATATCTTTTCAAATTAGCATCTTCATTTTTTTCAGATATATCCCCAAGAGTGGAATTGCTGAGTCATATGGCAGTTCTATTTTTAGTTTTTTGATACAGATCTGTAATGTTTTCCACAGTGGATACACAAATTTTACAGTCTCATCAGTAGTATCCAAGATATCCCTTTTCTTCACATCTTCACCAATGTTTGTAACTTGTGTTCTTTTTAATGACAGCCACTCTAACATCATATTCAAAAGCAGAGACATTACTTTGCCAACAAAGGTGCGTCTAGTCAAAGCTATGGTTTTTCCAGTAGTCATGTATGGATGTGAGAGTTGGATTGTAAAGAAAGCTGAGCGCCGAAGAATTGATGCTTTCTAACTGTGCTTTTGGAGAAGACTCTTGAGAGTCTCTTGGACTGCAAGGAAATCCAACCAGTCCATTCTAAAGGAAATCAGTCATGAATATTCATTAGAAGGACTGATGCTAAAGCTGAAGCTCCAATACTTTGGCCAAAGAACTGACTCATTGGAAAAACCCTGATGCTAGGAAAGGTTGAAGGCGCGAGGAGAAAGGGACGACAGAGGATGAGATGATTGGATGGCATCACTGACTCAATGGACATGAGTTTGAGTAAGTTCCGGGAGTTGGTGATGGACAGGGAAGCCTGGCGTGCTGCAGTCCTTGGGGTTGCAAAGAGTCGAACACAACTGAGCAACTGAACTGACTGACTTTAATAGGTGTGAGGTGACACTTCATTGTGGTTTTAATTTACATTTCTCTGATGATTAGTGATATTGAGCATCTTTTCAAGTGCCTGTTGGACATCTGTGTGTCTTCTTTGGAAAAATGTCTATTCAAGTCTTCTTCCTATGTTTTGATTGGATTGCCTTTTTTTTTTTTTTTTTTGACTTTTGAGTTGTATGACCTCTTGATATATTTTGGATGTTAACCCCTTCTTCATCATATGATTTGTAAATATTTTCTCCCATTTAGTAGGTTGTCTTTTCATTTTGTCAATTATTTTCTTTGATGTGCAAATGTTTTTAACTATGTACCAGTTGTTAATTTTTGCTTTCATTTCCCTTGCTTTGGGATACAGATGAAAACATATTGTTATGATTTATGTCAGAGAATATTCTATTTTTTTCTAGTAGCTTTATAGTTTCTGGTCTTACATTTAGGACTTTAATAAATTTTTGACTTTATTTTTGTGTAGGGTGTTAAAGAATGCTCTGGTTTCATCCTTTTACATGTAGCTGTCAAGTTTTTCCAGCACTACTTACTGGAAAAGACTACCTTTTCTCCATTGTGGTGGTTTTCCCGCCTCCTACCAAGTAAATGAGGAAGTTGGACAGTTTCAATATTTTCTTAACTAAAGCCGTATTTTTCAAAGTGTTACATTTGAGGAGTTGCTATGTATTATAAGAAAAAATGGTTCCCTGATTGAATGTTTGGGAAATGGTATGTGAAACAATGTTAAGCAAAACAAATACAGTATTGTAATTAAAAAAATAAATAAATTTAATTAAAAAAAAGAGAGCCAAAAAAAAACTTTGACAGACAAAAAAAAAAAAAGAAGGTTTCTTTACTACAGAATTTCTCCTAGTCTCTTATATGCAGATATGCTTTTGACTCTGATATGGGAGTTAAATTAAGCTTTTATTTATTTGAAAATGATTTTTTGAGGAGCTGCTGCTGCTAAGTCGCTTCAGTTGTGTCCGACTCTGTGTGACCCCATAGACAGCAGCCAAGCAGACTCCCCCATCCCTGGGATTCTCCAGGCAAGAACACTGGAGTGGGTTGCCATTTCCTTCTCTAATGCATGAAAGTGAAACATGAAAGTGAAGTTGCTCAGTCGTGTCCGACCCTCAGTGACCCCATGGGCTGCAGCCTTCCAGGCTCCTCCATCCATGGGATTTTCCAGGCAAGAGTACTGGAGTGGGGTGCCATTGCCTTCTCCTTTTGAGGAGCAGCCTATAATATAGGTGTTCACGAAAGTTCTTTCAGCTTTACAAATCTCACCAATGCACTAATCATTTTAGAAGATTTGCGTGTCCGTTAAACTCAGTGAAGATCCACATTCTCTGGGAAGTCATTCTGTTGTTCACTGTTTTCCAACAGGAACCTTCTCCTCCCTCTCAATGGAGAGAATATTTTCTCTGATCAACTGAAAAGGGAATTATCAAATGGAGTGCTTCTGAATAATTTGATGGAGATTTCCTTGACTTTTATTGACTCTCCCATCTCCACATAATGATTTTTTCTTCCATTTTCTGAAGTGTAGCCTTATGTAAAAAGTGAATATATGAAAATCCAAACATATAAAGCATAAAAGATGAGGGAGAGCTATTTATGTAACAGGAGAATATTTTTGCTTTACAAAATGATTCCTCCCAGAGTCTATTTTAGAGCAAAGTTGGAGACACTGAAGAAAATTCAGTGGTCTCACAGTTTCCTCTAACTTCACCATCTATTAACTTTTAGTCATCTTAACCTTTAAAAGGCACTCCAAAGTGGCGCCAGTGATGAAGAACCCGCCTGCCAACGCAGCAGACATAAGCCATGAGGGTCTGTAAAATTGCCTAGAAGAAGGCATGGCAACCCACTCCAGTATTCTTGCCTGGAGAATCCCATGGGCAGAGGGGCCTGGTGGGCTACAGTCCTTAGGGCGGCCAAGATTTGGACTTGACTGAAGCAGCTTAGCACACAGATGCCTCTGCTTACCTACGAGTGGCATTGATTTAGCCTTAGAAATGGCACCTTCCTCTTCCTCATGGCTGGTGGGCTACTCCCAAGATCCTCTGCTGGTCAGGGAGGTCGTTCCTACCAGCTGGGGACCACTGTTTAGTGCCAAGCAAGCTCCAGCCAGAATCTCATTTATTTTCCCAGTGTTGCTTGTGGCTTGGAGACTTATTTATCTGCAGAGATTATCACCCATTGGAAACAAATCTTTGTATATCATTTTAAAATCATGCCTCTGAAACATGTATTCTGTTTTGCCACCTGTCTGAGTTGCTGAGACATTCCCCCTTGGTTGAGAAAGTGGTTTCTCAGACAGCCACAATGAATCAAGACGTACACAAACTTGATTTTTAAAGGTGTTTCCTGCCTTGTTAACCCAATCATTATGAAGACAAAGGAACAGCTGAATCATTGATACGTTGGTGAAAAGCATTAGCTTTCTTGTAAGGGCAATTTGCCACTTCAGGCATAATTAGGCTAGTTAAACACATCTTTGTGAGTCAGTGGGCTGGAAAGTCTTTATCCTTATCATGAATGATGTAATTCAAAGAGACTCTTAACTCTGAATGGAGATGCCCTTTCAAGGCAACGTAGTTCCTATGATTGCTGGATGTTTTCATCTCTAGGCCTAACTAACACATCGGTTTATGTGCCTCGAGAAGACCATCACCTCTGAAATATTTCTGCAGTCCTTCATTAAGCAGGATTTGAAATCCTTGACGACACTTGAGGAGAGGAGAAATCAGTTAAAACACCAAGTCCTGAGAGTGAATGTTCTTTTTCAGGTTATTTTGTGCTACCTCTCTGAGAAAACAGAATGCAGTATGTAAGGGGTGGGGAGGAGGCCAAGAAGTCCTTGCATCCCCCGAACCACACTCTGCCTGTGGCTCAAGCCTGAGGACAGACATGGGTGACGGAAGATCAGTGTGCTTGGCTAACTTCTCCTATGGCAATGAAGCATACTGATCTGCCCTTGAGAGTGGGGGTGGGTTCTGATCCTGTTCCTGGTTCTGCTTCTCCAATCCCCTCTGTGATCACAGCGACCCATCAGCCTCTCAGTTTTCTCACAGGAAAGCGGGAGTCCATCTCTGCTTTGCTTGGATGCACAGAATGTTGTGCTGAGGGCCGTGCTACTAAGATCATGGTTCTGAGAATTACAGATTATGATGATTAATAAGGGCAAAGGTCATGACTTTTTCTTTGCTTCTTTTACATCTGTTTAACTTATGTGAAAAGAGCACAGGTTATAGAATTGCACCCATCTGAGATTCAGAAAACTAAATCATGTCATCTGGTCCCATCACTTCATGGGAAATAGATGGGGAAACAGTGGAAACAGTGTCAGACTTTATTTTGGGGGCTCCAAAATCACTGCAGATGGTGACTGCAGCCATGAAATTAAAAGACACTTACTCCTTGGAAGAAAAGTTATGACCAACCTAGATAGCATATTCAAAAGCAGAGACATTATTTTGCCAACAAAGGTCTGTCTAGTCAAGGCTATGGTTTTTCCTGTGGTCATGTATGGATGTGAGAGTTGGACTGTGAAGAAGGCTGAGCACTGAAGAATTGATGCTTTTGAACTGTGGTGTTGGAGAAGACTCTTGAGAGTCCCTTGGACTGCAAGGAGATCCAACTAGTCCATTCTGAAGATCAGCCCTGGGATTTCCCTGGAAGGAATGATGCTAAAGCTGCAACTCCAGTACTTTGGGCACCCCATGTGAAGAGTTGACTCACTGGAAAAAACTGATGCTGGGAGGGATTGGGGGCAGGAGGAGAAGGGGACGACAGAGGATGAGATGGCTGGATGGCATTATCGACTTGATGGACGTGAGTCTGAGTGAACTCCGGGAGATGGTGATGGACAGGGAGGACTGGTGTGCTGCGATTCATGGGGGTCGCAAAGAGTCAGACACGACTGAGCGACTGAACTGAACTGAGATCGTCTGCTCATTACTCAGTTTCCTCATCTGTACACCAGGGAGGGATCATCTTTGTCGCAGGTACCCATGAAGTCTTGGCCAATTCTACTGCTTTCAGTTGCGTCATCTGGGGTTGGGCCTAGCAATCTTTCCCTAATAGCTTTCCCTCTTGTGTGTTTGGTCAATGGCAAATGCAGCTTCATCAACGCTTTCCTAAGTCATTCATGGCACTTAGTTGTTGGGTTGTTGCTTTATAAGGAAAACACTAAATTATGACATTTCCACATTCCCTGCTATGCTATTTCTTTGCTTGTAATATATAAAGTCACCTTATTGTGTAATCTTTTTGAAGACACTTAAAGCAGCAGTCCTCAACCTTTTGGCACCAGGGACCAGTTTCGTGGAAGACAATTTTTAACAGACCACAGAGGACAAGGGGATGGGTTCAGGGTGATTCAGGTGTATTGCATTTATTGTGCATTTTATTTACATCAGCTCCACCTCAGATCATCAGGCATTAGATCCTGGAGGTTGTGGACCCTGTTTTAAAGCAATAATTAATGATCCAAGTATAAGTTAAAACTGAACTGCAGGTTAAAACCATAATAAGATACCAACAGAACATTAAAAAAAAAAAAAGCAAGAATTAGTTCTACTCCCCTTCCCTTGCCCCTGCCCCCACCCTCAACTCACGCACAGTGGAAACAAACCAAGCAACCAAACAGAAACTAAACACAAATCTGACAACATCAATTTTTGGCAAGGGGGCAGAACAACTGGGATTCTTATATATTGTTGGTGAGAATGCAAACTGGCATCACCATTGTAGAAAACTATTAGATAGGACCTAGGAAAGCTGAACATATTGCCTACCTTATGACCCATAAACAAATGTGTATGCACACCAAAAGTATGTAAGAATGTTCCTGACAGTTTTATTTAAAACCACCAGAAACTAATATCAGAATCAACTGTGGTGTATTCTCTCATTGGAACACTACCTAGTGATGAGGGGGCAGTGGGAAGCTTCCATGGTGCTGGTAATGTTTTATATTTTGATCTCAGAGGTAGTTATATAGGATTATTTATTTTATAAAAATTATCAAGCTGTACACTTAAGATCTCTGCATATATCTTATACTTCAGTAAAATATTTTGCTAAATAAATATTGATATTATTTTTAAAAATTCACTGCCAGATGGCTGGAAAGTTTCTTTAGGCTGCAATCAAAATATGTCACAATTCTAGAGATCTTAAAATAGATATAAAATAAAAATGCAACTTACAATTCAGCACTCACATATTCATGCAATTGTGCATTATTTTTTATTCAGAAATAGCTTACCAAAAATCCCCCACACAGATATTAAGTGTACAATTCAGTGAGTTTTGCTACATGCATACATTCAAGTAATTATAACTCCAGTCAAGATATAAACATTTCCACTTGTGCGTCTTCCCAATCAATTGTCCGCCTCTTCTACCCAGAGGAGGCTAACTGTTCTTTTTTCTAATTGTTGAAATATAGTTGACTTACAGTATTTCAGGTATACAGCAAAGTGATTCAGTTATGCACATATATATATTCTTTTGAAGATTCTCTTTCACTGTAGGTTACTGCAGGATACTGAGTGTAGTTCCCTGTGCTATACAGTACCTCCCTGTTGTTTATCTATTTTACATACAGCAGTGTGTGTACCAACTGTTCTTAACTGCAGCACATCAGGTTAGCTTCACTTGTCCTTGAACAGAATAGAATTAAAATAGAAATAGAATCACAAAGCCTATGTACTCTTGTGGCTGGCTTCTTCATTCAGCATTATGCTTTTGATATTCATCCAAATTGTTGAATGCCCCAGTGGTTAATTTTTTATTTTATGAATATATATATTTTTTTCATTTCCCTGTCGTTGGATATTTGGGTTATTTCCAGCTTGGAGTTACTGATGAATAAGACTGCTATCAATATTTTTGTGCAAGTTTTTCTTAAAATGTGTGTCCTAAGAAATCTTTGCCTCTTAGGTCATAAAGTCATTTCTTATGTCCTTTAAGAAGCTTTTTTTTTTTAATGTTTGTAACTGTGATCTATCTCAAAATAATTTTTATGTATAGTGTGAGGTGAGGATCAAGTTTCATTTTTATCTGGTTGTTCAAACCCTGTTTGTTGAAAAGAAACCTTTCTAGTAATCAAATGTATTGCATTGTCTGTTGAGAATCAATGAGTCATTTATGTATAGATCTATCCAGGAGTTTCTGCTCAGTTCCACTGATCTATGTACTTACCTTAATTCTCATAGAATTAACACTGTTTTAATTACCATAGCTGTAAAATAAGTATTGAAATCATAAAATGAGTATTTATGTATTGATTTTTCTCATTAAGTAATACAAGTGCATTTATAGACCTCTTGACAATGAAGATAAGCTGCATCCAGTGTCCTATATGGTAAGTCGATTTTATGTAGATGAGAAATAATCACTCTGATTTCAAAACATGGAGATGTCTCTGCTACTCAAAAAAAATTTTACTACTGTTTATCCCGCTTATCTAGGGTAGTAAGTAAAGTTCTTCTGGCTCTGTTGACATTTCTGCCCTTACCATGAAGTTCTTAGTACATCTAACCACATTAAATAGTGGCTTTGGGTATATTCAATTCAGTTCAGTTCAGTCACTCAGTCGTGTCTGACTCTTTGCGACCCCATAAATCGCAGTATTCCAGGCCTCCCTGTCCATCACCAACTCCCAGAGTTCACTCAGACTCACGTCCATCGAGTCAGTGATGCCATCCAGCCATCTCATCCTCTGTCATCCCCTTCTCCTCCTGTCCCCAATCCCTCCCAGCATCAAAGTCTTTTCCAGTGAGTCAACTCTTTGCATGAGATGGCCAAAGTACTGGAGTTGCAGCTTTAGCATCATTCCTTCCAGGGAAATCCCAGGGCTGATCTCCTTCAGAATGGACTAGTTGGATCTCCTTGCAGTCCAAGGGACTCTCAAGAGTCTTCTCCAACACCACAGTTCAAAAGCATCAATTCTTCAGTGCTCAGCCTTCTTCACAGTCCAACTCTCACATCCATACATGACTACAGGAAAAACCATAGACTTGACTAGACGGACCTTTGTCGGCAGAGTACTTTTGAATATGCTATCTAGGTTGGTCATAACTTTTATTCCAAGGAGTAAGTGTCTTTTAATTTCATGGCTGTAGTCACCATCTGCAGTGATTTTGGAGCCCCCAAAATAAAGTCTGACACCGTTTCCACTGTTTCCCCATCTATTTCCCGTGATGGGACCAGATGCCATGATCTTCGTTTTCTGAATGTTGAGCTTTAAGTCAACTTTTTGGGTATATAGTAATTGTTAAATGTGCTTTTATTTACATTTCAGTCTCAGTATCACTTTTAGCATACTTAGTTGGTCCAAATTTTCCCTTTTTTTAAAAAAAAAAAATTGCACTTTTTCCTTTCTTCTTCTTCTTTGTTTTTTGTTTGTTTGTTTGTTTATTCTTGCTTTTTTTTTTCCTTAGAAAAGGTGTACTATAACCTCAGCCCAGAGCAATAAAGATTGACCTTAAAATAATTAGGTGGTCTCATTTCTTATTTGTCAGTGACTGGCTGAGGTGTGGGAATGTGGTGCAATTCTAGGCAATAAGAGAGGATGCGGTATGACCTCTGGAGTTCCTATGAAAGGTTTTCTGGCTAATAAAATGAATTGGGGGTTGTGAACAAGGTAACAGTTTCTCTCCTGCTGTTATTGTTGCTGGATGTTGTGAGGTCAGGCTGTGATACCTGGAAACTTTGTAGCCATCTTGTGACCAGGAGGAGACTTACAAGCTGATTTGCTGAATTAAGCTGAGTCAAGAGAAGGAAGAAATCTGAGTCCTCAAAAACTGAGGGAGTTAAAAATGTTTTAATAATCCCCAGTCTTTTAGTTATGGGGCTTAAAATATTTTGCTCTTTGTCAAAATCATTTGAGTTAGGATTTTCTTTATTTGCTCCCTAATGCATGCTATCTGTTAAAGCATGCTATCTTGCATTTTAGCAGCTCCTTGATGTGCTAAGAACTCATACTCAGAAAATTGAATGAATGAGGCATTAGATTAAGAACCAAAGCATGAGCAAAGGCATACTCTATTGACCAATTTTAGTCATCAGAATGTATGATTCTAAAAGTGAGGGGGACCACTTACCTTCATAAAGTTTGGAAATACCTGTGTGAACTTGATACTGCTATGTCTTGGGATATGGATATTCATGACTCAGGTAACTATAGATGAAAGTAGAATGTTGGGGGTAGGAGAAGCAAAACCAACTATAGATTTTGAGGCGAAGTTCACGATCATGTCCCCTGCCTAAAGAACCACTGGACTATAGAGACCTGAGCTTATGAGGGATGTCAAGTAGCGCAGCTAAGAAAGCTGAGCGCAAGGCAAGACCAGACATAGAGCTCCTGAGTTTCTGTGTAGGAGGGGCTTAACAGCTGCAGCAGGTTTCTCTCTGGACCTGCCATCACAAAGAACTTTTCCTATTAGTTATCCATGTCAAAGAATGGGGCAGGACAGTAGCTAAGACACTGGTTACCTCCTCTGAGTCAATGATGAACACCAAACCAATTGTCCTGCCTTGGACTGAGAAAACCCACAGTCATTTAAAAGCAAGCCAACCTCAAGATCCATAGCTGTTTTATTTTGAAATGAAGTCATTGTTAAAGTCAGAAGTGCACAAAATATTCCTGAAGGGTTTTCAAGACAGAAAATTTTCAGTTCTGGTTGGTTTGCAATCAAGGTAGTCTTTCAGTTTTCAATTTTGTTGAAAGGAATGCTCCATAATTTGAACACCTGACGCTGAGAATTGAATTGAAAATGAGACTCTCATGTTGTTCAACCAATGCTCTGTTATTGGCCTGATTTTTATTAGTAAGTCATCTCATCCATGTCAGAGGTGAACAAGAGACTCCGTCCTTGCCCTCAAGGTGTACAGGCAAGACCCCTGGAAATCCTTTTTCAAAAGACCTGTGTGAGGTGGAGAATGGTATCTTCCACTGATTTGAGTCATGGTTCTTTCCATTTCAAGCAAAGAATCTTCTTTTTGGCTGAATTTCTACATTTTAAAAGTTCTTCCAATGGGAAAGAGTCAATATCCCTATTATCCAGGATGTGGCAGCATGAAATCCATAGACTGAATTGCCTGGGTTTATTTTAACCACTGTACACAGGCAGGGTTGGGAGTTCTTTGGAAGACCTGTCTTTCTTGCTAATATGTTAACATGGTACTTCTCTTGGTTAATACATTTATATATTTGCAGGGGTCTTTGGAAAAATAATGTGAAAAGCTATTTGTTCATAACGTATGTTTTCCCTACCATGGGGAAAATTGAACTGAATAATGTATGTTTAGCTCATCTAAAAACTATAGACCAAGGGAAAAAAAAGACCTCACACCAAATTGTTGCCATTTCAAATTTAATACTGGAGATTACTGTCTTTGTGTTGTTGGGCTTACTCTGTGTATGCGTGTGTGTGTGTGCATGTGTGTGTGCACGTGTATGTGTGTGCGTGTGGAGTCTGGCCTTCAAGGTAAAGCTTTTTCTACCAGCTATGAGCATATTTTTTAACTTGAAGAAAATACTACTAGATTTTACAAAAATTCAAGCCTGCCTCGCACGAATCACAGAAAATTGTACCAAAGAGTACAGCCCTAAAGTTTATGGAGGTCATACTGAAGCGGATGCTCAGAGCCTGTTCATATCATGCTGCTGAGTTATTAGTAGAACAGTAAATTAGCCTATGCTGCATACTGATACTGTTGACTGATGAGTAACTTTGGGGACCTTATTGTAAGTTTGGGGCACTTCTGAACTGACTCTAATATGTACAAAAGGAGGTGGGAGCTGCTGTTCAATATGGTCATGTGGCAGAGGTAAGCCTACTGAAGCAGGGGTACGATGGCCTTTTCCCTCCTGCACCTTCGGGGAAATGTTTGCCTGCGTGCCTTTTAGAATCAGCAGGGTAATGACAGGGTAGTGCAAATGGGGAAATCAAGAGACTGGGCCAGTGATTGCAGGTAGCGTGGATGTGAGGAAAGATGGGAGGGGAGGAGTTTGGAGAGGATCAAGTTCTTAAAGAGGGTTTGTGGAACAAAATAGCAGCCAAATGGGACTCTGAGGAGATAAGTAGGAAAGCATAATTTTCAGTCTTTTTTTTTTTTTTTCCTTTGTGTCAGTTTATTTCCACTTTCTGAAATCTTCAGAAAAGATGCAATCAAAATTGCCTTTGGCCACTGAAGGTGGCAGCAGGAGGTAGTCCAACTTTATATAGGTACAGTCACTTATTTCACATTATACAACCTGTTTCTGTCACTTGTCTTGCAAGTTCCCAGACTAGTTATTGAAAGTTTCTTGAAATTATGTCTTGGTGTTTCTCCGCTGTCAGGCAGAAAGTGCTATAGTTTGGTGAGGGTCCAAGAGTGAGCATGTGGTCTGGCAAATTAGATATAAAAGATTCTATTGGAGGACTTTGGAAAAGGTGCTTCCCTGATGCAGAGAGAGGATGCTTACAAAGTGAAGGTCTCTTTCTTTCCTGGCCACCCTTTGACCTAGTTTTTTGATGATTTTTTTGATGGCTCGTGACCATTAAGTGACTTCTCAGAGTAAAAGAACAGCCTAGGATGGAAATATGGGACACTGGGGTCCTTTATGACTCTGTTGAGCTGGTTCTGTATCGTCTACCTTTAGAGTACTTGTTCAAGTCTTCTAAACCACTATTTCTAACTATGCATTTTCCTGCATTACTGAATTTTGTTAATCGAGAGTGAATTTCCTTATGGTTAAAGCCTCTAATATTTAACCCTTTTCTCACCTGTAGCCAAAGTCATTACTAACTGGCATACAACACATTTAAAACTTTCACCATTCATAAGGTGCAACCAAACAAAATAGAAATAAATTGGAAATTAGAACCTATGAAAAATTGCACTTGCCATGCACACCATCTGATTTTTCAAATGTTTATATGGGTCAGAACTGTTTGGCCTCATTGATTGACTTTATCATGAGCAAATATCATAATTGAACTCAAATATAAATGTTCCTGAATAAATGTTTGCGTGTGTCTGTTTTATATATTGGTGTTCAATTAAAAATTCATTTGAAAAGAGCTAAAATAACTAATGGAGAAGGCAATGGCACCCCATTCCATTACTCTTGCCTGGAAAACCCCATGGATTGCGGAGCCTGGGAGGCTGCAGTCCATGGGGTCGCTAAGAGTCGGGCATGACTGAAGCGACTTCACTTTCACTTTTCACTTTCATGCATTGGAGAAGGAAATGGGAAGTAGGATAGTTATATATTTGTGTTTGTGTATATGTGCATGTGTCAATCACTGCATTTAATATCTGATCATTTAAGTTTATTAAACTCCTATGTGGGATCCACTGTTCTGGGGGCTAGAGATAAAACACTAAATGTGATACAGATTCTGACATCTACAAGACTCCAGCTTGACCACATGCTGAGGATGAAAACCAAGTAGTCATCCTTCAGAGACTTCACACGTCCCATTTGTAATGTGTCAACAAATCACTTCTGCTCCACCCCCTGGGTACAGCCCCCTCTTATGCTCTTCATTTCTCCCACCTTGAGCTCAAGGCATCCCTGTCTCCCATTTGTCCTCTGTAGGTTCTTCTTTACATGGTAGGTTCTTCTCTACATGGTAGCAAGGGTGATTTTTAAAAAAAAAAAAAACCTCAAGGAGATCATGATGGTCCCTTCTTTTCAGCTTTTTCATGGCTTTGCACCACTATTTAAAAAATAATCTAAAGACCTATCCCTTTTTTGTGCACAGAGCTTTAAGATCTTACACCAGTCACCTCTCCATGTAAATTCTGCCTTCACTGAATCCAGCCCGAGTATCCTGGCCTCCTTGCTATCGTCCTGCAGCAGGCTATTCCCCTCCTGGTAACTTGCCCTGATTTTCTCGCGTCAGTCAGGTCTCTGCTCTGAGTCACCCAGGTATACTGTGTATCTACTCATTTATTCTCTGTTTTCCTCACTTGAATATCAGTTCCAGGAGGG
Source organism: Nanger dama (assembly GCA_917880005.1). NCBI lineage: Eukaryota > Metazoa > Chordata > Mammalia > Artiodactyla > Bovidae > Nanger > Nanger dama. Next base: position 11,171,576 of record CAKJTW010000029.1, on the reverse strand, counting down.
CAGGGTCTTGGCCATTCTAATGAATCCAAATGAGTGAATCAGTTAACGAATTGTGCGTGATAAGCTCTTTTTCCCCTGCCTCATCTTGGTTCTGCCCTGATTGGCAACATTTTCTGGGCCAGGTTCATCCACTCTCTGTGCCTATGTGTTTGCGTTTGTGAGATGAAGGGAAATTTCGGGCCTGTTCGAGGGTGAGAGGTTTTCAAGTGCAGGCCTGGTGGCTCTCCTCCAGTATTGCTGGGGCGGCTCCCACCTTTGCTCATGCATCAGACCAGCTTGTTGCTGGGAAGAGTAGGTAGCAGGACTGTGCAAAGGTGCTGACTAAAGCAGGTGTCTCTCTCTTTATCCGAAGAAGAAGAAAAGCCAGCTCAGGTTGCCCCAGGCAAACACAGGACGTCAGCAGTGCTCTCTCTGGCTTGGCGTTTGTCATGCACAGTCCTCCACCTGTTTCTGCTCCTCCTGCCAGTGAACTGAGTGGGATCCTGAGGCCCTGTTTTGCATTCCAAGGGTGTGGATTAGAGAATATAATTGATCCACAGAGACTCAGCATATATTCCCTTCTATGTGTGCACTGAGTGGCAAGAAGATGTCTAGAACCACACACACCTGTGTCCAGCTCTGGCTCTTCTCTAGCTGTGTGACCTTGGGCAGGTGTGTCTACCTTTCTGAGCCTCAGTCATATTGTCAGCAACATGGGACCACTAAGACCCACCTCATGTGGCTGACACAACAGCTACGTGATATCTAGGAGGAGATATCTATCTAGCATCACAGCCGAGAAGATTGTAGTAAGCAGATGATGGTTCATTCATCACTGTTTTGGCCCCCTTGTCTTTTTAGAAGCCTTTAAATTCACTCTCGAGGTCATTTCTGTTCAAATAAATCGCCAGTCTTGTTGACAAGACCTGGGAACTGTGGGAAACCAGGCTGAGACAAATGGGAAACAATTGTGAAAACCTGAACACACTCATACGCTGGGACCCATTTCAGAAGAAACTGCAGCCTGTACACCATTCCTGGAACACTGCTCTGAGGCTGGAGAGGCTGTGGAACCCACAGCGAGGCTCCCCTCTCCCACCGGGACTTTGCTCCAGGTGGGCGACCCTGCAGGAGCCAGGGCTGGCCTGGACGGCAGGCCCCTCATCTGCAACCCCAGCCTGGCTCTAGAGGCAGTGGTTTCCCTGCCCCACCTCCTCACTGTTGGCCCCCTTCCCCAGGTAGGGTGGGGAGTGGGGTGGTGGGGAGTCCAGCTCACTTCTCAGGCCTGGGAAAAGGGGGCCCAGTGAGCATCACACCAGCCTGTCCTCCTGCTCTGCTCTCCCTTACCTGCCACGTTTCAAGCTCCTTTGTGGGAGGGGAGGGTCTGGGGAGGGAAGGGGTCTGCTCGGGAATGGATGGAGTCTTGTCAATAGCTCCACTGGATCGTGGAGTTTGTCAGCAAAGGAAAGCCCATGTTGAAAGACCAGGAGTCCTCAGGACAAAGGGGTTTGGAAGAACTAGACTTAGGACTCTGGCAATAGAAGTTTTGGGGGCAGGGCCACTCTGAGATGGCGAGTTCAGCCTGAGGGCTGGGAAGGCCCTGGGTCTACCAGAGAGGGAAAGGCTGGCTTCTGGGATAGGACGAGGATTCGGGATTCTAGGCCAGGGAGGAAGGGAAGGAAGTCAGAGGAGTCTCCTGTGTCCTGAAACATCGAGGTCGTTTCCACCTCAGGGCCTTTGCACATGCTCTCCCTGGAACGCTCTTACTTCTAAATCTGCTTGGCTTCTTTCTTGCTTTGAAGATCCAGGGCTTGTCCAAAAGGTGCATAATCCTCGAGGCCTTCCTGGACTTCCTCTCTCCCAGTATCAAATCCCCTCTTCCCCTTACTATCCACAGAGCATCTCCAAGTGTTTTACTTGGTGTATTCAATACTCCCATGAAGTTCTAAGTCAATGTTCAACAAGTAAAAGAATGAATTTTACATCAGAGTCTCCCCAGCCAGTGAATGTAGTCAGTTTCCAGAACATAAGTTTGGGTTCAGAATAAACTGTAGTAACTTTGGCCAAAAGGAGTGATACTCAGACAGACCTGATGAGTGTGGCTGGCTCCTCTTGTGATCAGAGGCTGTTTATCCTCAGGTGTTCTAGGTTTCCCCTTCAAGGCACATCTGGGAAGCTAAACAAACATGAGCTGTTTTTGTAAAGTTACAATTAATCTAGTGTAAAGGGTCACAATCATGACTGTCCTCTTACTTAGAACTTCATTCTCCAAGCAAAATGATGAAGGCCATTATTAGAGGGACAAGAATCATTTTAAAAACACTGACATACCACAGGCTTGCGCGCTTAGTTGCTCAGTCATGTCCGACTCTTCGTGACCCCACGGACTGTAGCCCGCCAGCCTCCTCTGTTCATGGGGATTCTTCAGGCAGAAATATTAGAGTAGGTTGTCATGCCCTCCTCCAGGGGACCTTCCCAACCCAGGGATCGAACCCAGGTCTCCTGCATTGCAGGCGGATTCTTTACTGACTGAACCACCAGCGAAGCCCAAGGTGGGGAGAAAACATTTTGCTGTAGCCATCAATGTGTATTTCTATTTTTTTTTAAAGTGCTAGTCACTCAGTCATGTCTGACCCTTTGCAACCCCATGGACCATAGCCTGCCAGGCTCCTCTGTCCGTGGAATTTTCCAGGCAAGAATACTGGAGTGGGTTGCCATTCCCTTTTCAGAAGATTTTCCAGAACTTAGAAAAGAAGTACTGTAGAATGTTAATTGCTGTGTCTATATGTCTTACCAGGCTCGGGCAATTCCTAACAAACTGGATTGATGGCTGTGAAACTGTTCCACTTTGGTAGAGAGAAAAGGCAGGCAACTGACCACCTCTAGCTCTTTGTGGATCCCAAAGATTAAGCTGTGACGGGCTCAGCCACAGAGCCAAACACATAGTAGCTTCATTCATTCACTTACAAAACATTCATGGGATCCTCTACCATGTGCCATGCATTTTTCTAGGGGCTGGGGATTCAGCAGCGACAAAGAGACAGGTGTGTCTGCCTGTGAGCAGCTGCCCATTCTAGTGGAGGAGACAGAGAGTATCACAGTAGATGAAGCAGCCAGGATGGTGGAAGGCGACCCACGATGGAAAAGAGGCAGAGGAAGGCAAGGCAGGATGCAGGAGGCTCTCAGGTGGCCTCTGGGCAAGCATCAAAGGCAGTCAGGAGCAGATGGGGCGAGGGGTGTGCCAAGCAGAATGGCCAGGGGAGACGCTATGCACATTTAAAGAGGAGCAAGGAAACCAGCGCTTCGGGACCACAGTGAGCAAGGAGGTGGATGAAGGGATGATGAGCCAGAGAGGAACACAAGTGCTGATCACTTAGCGCCTGCAGCCAGTGGAAGGAGCCTTGGGCTCTATTCGGGGTGATTCACAGTGGAGCCGCATCATAAGTTCACAATGTAAAAGGACTCCTAACTTCAGGTCTTGGACAGCCTGTGTTATTTTGGTCAAAACATTCAAATCTAAAAAGGGCCTGCAGGCAGCATCATCGCTGGGAATAGTGGGGACCCTGATGAAAATCCCCATCCATGCAGCAGATACTTGCCATCCTCTAAAACTTCTGCATTGTTTTCTCTTGGCAATGCCGAAGGTCAGAGCCAGGGGCAAAGGGTTTGAGCCCTCAGCCTATCTTGGCCCCGCAAGGTCACCCTCCCCCTCTTTTTGGCATCCCTGACTGAAGGAAGGAACTGGGAGTGGGTCAGGGAAGCCCAGTCTGGGAGGGTCTCGCTGATGCCCAGCTCGCAGAGTCCTGGTCACCGCTGACCTCCCCCTGCAGATTCTGAGGCTAGGATCGCCCCCATCATTCTTCTCCAACTTTTGGCATTGATGCAGTTCTTCATTTCATGGCTCGTGATCAGCGATGTCTTTTAAACCTGGGGCACTCTGTTTAATGGGATATTTGAGTTATTTAAGTTTGAGAAGTAGCATGCGAGATGTGGTTTGGATGCAAAATGTTCAAGTTAGCCTCTCTGGGGTTTTGAGTTACTTACCTTATGAAGACAGTAAGGTAATGAGTCCTGGCCAGTCCTCCTAACGAGATGGGCCAGGATGAGGCATTGAGACAGAGGCACATATCCAGAGCTTCAGGAGCTGGGAAAGCAGGAGCCACTATATTGTACAAGATGAGCTCACCAACCTTCTAACTGTGTCCCTTCAGAGGGTCCTGAGGGCACTCCCTTCACCAAGGCTGGGGGAGATACATTTAAGGGGGCCCCAGTGTTCTCTGTGCAGGCTCTTATCCGTGGCCAGGAGTGATGTGTGGGCAGCTGCCATTCCACAGGGCTCCTTGACTTCAGTGGGGATGATGGATGGAACACAGCACCAAGACGGGGTATTGCGTTGCTGAAGACAGGATGGGTGTGTTTCCTGTAAGAGTTCGCAGAACCCAAAGTAGCAATCAGGATAGTATGGCCTGCAGAGCCGTTGACTGGGCCTGTTGATCACGTTCCTTGAGCAGAAATAGATTGGCAGGCTATGAAAGCCTTGCTTGACTTGCAAAAATGGAAAAGCTCTAGCTCTGGTGATCAGAGCCACCACGATAGAAAGCAGTGATCCCTCAGCCCATTCTCAGGCTTGAGTCACGCCACAGACTCAGCACCTCTTGATGAACGGGAGGAGAAGCCTCCGTGGAAATCCTGCTTCACAGCCAGCAGTTCACACTGTGAATCCCCCTTCTGGCCCTTGCTAAAGGGCCTTTGGCAGTGTATTAGGGTGGCTGTGCATGGGGGTAAGGGGTGTACCTGGACTATCAGGGACGAGAGGACCCTGGAGACCCAAGTTGCCACTGTAGTCCACTGACTAGGTGATCAGTGGGGTCTGGCTCTGTTCCATCTCACGGTGGGTCCAGGGGACCCCAGACTCACTCTGGGGTTATTTCTCCAGTTTCAAAAATCATAGCTGGGGAAAAAAAAAAACAAACATGACCCAGTGCCCCACAGGGTCAGAATCCAGCACCTCTTCATTTAAACGCTTCTTCCTGAATGCCGAGTTTGCCCAGTGCTCAGAGCACTCTCCGTGCACAGATGACCTCTCACAGACAGCTGTCTCGGGGCTGTGTCTCCAGGGCTCGGCCACCCTGGCTTCCCGGCTGGTTGCTCGTGAGGCCGAGCATGATGGAATGGAGATGGCAGGACAAGGAAGGACTGTGGAGGACCAGGAGAAGAAATCTGGCTCCTTGTGTGTTGCTGGACAGACCACTCTGCCTTTCTGTGCTAGAAGCCAGTGATTCTCAACCCTGGCAGCAGACGTATTGATACGAACACCAGAGTGACTCATTATCTGTGGAGGATATGTTCCAAGACTCCCACAGAATGCCTTAAACTGGGGATCGTCCTGAATCCTATAAACACTATGTTTCTTCCTATGCATACACACCTATGATATGTTTACTTTATAAATTAGGCACAGAGATTAATAATAATAATAATAAAATACATCAATTATAACTATATACTGTAATAAATGTTTGGATATGTAGTCATTTTATTTCTCAAAATATCATACTACTGAACTCAACCTTCTTCTTGTGATGCTGTGAGATGATAAAATATCTATGTGATGAGACAAAGTGAGGTGAATGTGGTAGGCGTTAGGCTTTGGACCTTTGGACTACGTGTCAAAAGCAGATCACCTGGAGGAGGTGATCCTGGATCGAGTTCCCATGATGATGTCAATGGTTGGGGATCCCAGGCTGTATGGTGTAAGACTTCATCACAGCGCTCCAAAAAAGCATACAGTGTAAAACTTCTGAGTTACTTATTTCTGGAATGTTCCATTTAATATTTTTTTGAGCTATAGTTAACTGTGGGCAACTGAAAATGCAGAAAGCGAAATCACAGATAAGGAAGGTGGGTGGGTCTACTGTACTTAGACCCTACACTAGAGAATTATATTTAATTGATCTGGGGGTGGGGCCCTAGCATTGATCTTTTTTTTTTTTTCCAAATATACATCCCTTCTACTTGGATCTCCAGCTCATTCTTTTATTTGTTTATTTGGCTGCGCTGGGTCTCGGTTGCAGGATGTGGGGTCTTCACTGTGGCTCACAGACTCTAGCCGTGGCCCGTGGGCGTAGCTGCTCCACAGCACATGGGATCTTAGTTACCTGACCAGGAGCCGAACCCTTGGTCCCTGCCCTCCTGCTCTAATAGGCTGAGTCTCCATGATGTTCCTCCCCAAGAGAGGAAGAGCATAGGACACATTTGAAGTCAAAGCTCCAAAGGGCCTTCAGAGAAGAAAACCCCCCAAATCCCTAATTCCCAAATTAAAATCTGCAATATTTCTCCTTGGAGGGGGAAATGTGACTGACCAGACCTCAGAGCAGTTGGGTTGGAGAATAGCCCCAATATTGGTTTCGGTCATTTCAGGGACGTTTTGGAGGGCTGCTCAAAGGTTTGTCTGTGGTGTGTGTCTATGTCCTAGACACAAGTCAAAATCTGTCTTCTGTGTTATCAATATATAGATTCAGAGAGACAGACCCAGACCTTTATTTAGTTACTGATGGATGCTCTTACTTCTGTGTCTCGTTCTTACCTCCATCTCTGCCCAGCCTTTAAAAAGAACTCCCATTCTGTGAACAGCAAGATGGGTTCTAGTGTTTGAGTCTGACCCAACCATAAAATAGCTGCATGATTGTGAGAAGCAGCTTTTTCTCCTTGGGCCTCCATCTTCTCATCTTTTAAATGTGTAGCTCCGAAGAGTCTTATAGGTGAAATGAACTACAGTAATGAAGTTTTATGAAACCTTGCTTATCCATTCAGAATATTAAGCTGAGCTGCTTTCCTGAAGCTAAATGGACTCCAAGCTGTCGCCAACGGATCGTGCTCACTGATAGCAGAGCTGGATTTGCAGAGACCATCTCTGCAAGTTGGTCAGTCTCAAAAGAATGGCTGTCAACAAACCCAGCTTTGAAGCACTTAGAGAGAGGACTGCTAGGTGGCGCTGTTTCCCCAGATTTCCAGGGAGTCCGGTTAGGCAGATGGCTTTTGGAGAAGAATTAACAATTAACGTCCACAGTATGAGCCAGAGCCTGTAGAAAATATGTTATGTTCTAGAAACTACAGAGAGCTGAGATTGCTCAAAGACATGCTGCTGCCAGCCTGGTTCTCTCCTGGCCAAGAATCTAATCACACAGCCTGTCCCATCCACAAATTTGTGCCGCAAACGGGACGTTAATAACAAGGGTAAATAAGGAATATGATAATAAATGATTTGTATGCTTGTTTTTTTAGCCTCATTGCATTTTATTTTGGAAATTTTCCCTGCATATAATAGCTAGAAAAGAATTGCCACTGGGCAGGAGGGTAAACCAATTCTGATGTGAATTCAATTTCCAACAGCTTAAAAAGGAAATCACCAAATGAGATACCTAGGCTTTTCCCCTGAATTCATATGGATGCTTATAGGGTCTCCCAAACAAGGGTGCCAGGGCTGTGATGACTGGCAGAAAATATTTCTTGTGTTTTCCTGACTTTTCCTTTTCTAGAAAAAGGCCATTTGAGTTCAGGACTTATGCTCTGATGCTATCGTTTTCTTCATCAAAGGCAAAGGAGTCCTATGTCACACAAGGAGTGCAGGAAGGCAGGAAGAGGGAAGGGCGAAGAGGTCATTCGGCCCATTTTTGGCTCTGTTTCTTGCGTTTTTCCCTTGAATGTTTGACTATTTCCATGGATGCCTTTCTACGCAAAGGCAAACTCCTCCTGGACAGCAGAACTTGTGAGGAGGAGGATGCCAAAGGTTTTGCTTCCCTGCCCATCCTCCATGACATTTTTCTCATAGAAATGACCATACGGAGGTGCAGGGAGAGGCGCAGTGACCGGTGGGGTCAGGAGAACCACAGGGCCCTTCTCTCTTGAAGGCCAGGACATGCTCTGAAATAACTATCTGCACCTCCAGAGCCACGCACCGCCCCCTCCCTGCACTGGCTTCTGACTTCTCCCTTGCCCAGAAACTGCAACTTGTCAAAATTAAAGCAACTGCCTCGCCCTCTCTCTGCCATGCCCACCCTCTGCCACGCCTTTTGCAGCTGCCGTTTGCAGGAAGCAGAGTGAAACCCCTGCATTTGTCTCCTGTTTCCGCATTAGTTTAATTCCACCTTTCATGAATTCATGGTATGCATTGTCAGGTCTATAAAAATGTTCCCGGTGCCAACTCCTCTTTTGTGTATCCAGAAATAAATCATTTTCAATCAGCAGCATCAAATACTCAGTCTCTAGCCTGGTGGACAGGATCCTTGCGCCGAGGGGGACGGAGAGGGGGCTGGTTCGCATCACTGGGAAGCAGAGCATCTCCCCTCCTGGCAGGGAAAAACGAGGCCCCTTGACCCCTGGCACCAATTACTATCTTAACCACCCTCCCCCACGGCCCAGGGGCAGCTGGAAAGGAAACCTCACCCTGGGGGTCCCCACAGCGTCTTACTGGCTCCTTAAGGCTCCCGGGCGTTTGCCCATCTGGTGCGGCCTGCCAAGCGGGGGGCCTCATTAGGCGTCATCTGGCCACCTGAGAAGGCTCGGTGGGCCTCCCCAGGGCCCCCTCCTCCAGGCAGGACTCCACTCTGCCAGCTGCGGATCTCTGGAGCTTGTTTGCTCGAGCAGCTGCCCTGGCTAATTATTGGATCGCAGTGTCCCCAGGTGGCTGCCCCAGACTGGAGGGGCTGGGTCGAGAGAGGGCCTGGGGACATAAAGGGATAGAGATGGGGACAATAGGAGGGGGTGGTCAGAGAGGGTCGGGGGGTGAAGGAGCAGAGAGCATTAGATGAGCATCGCAATTCGAATTTCTTGAGCTGGAAGACAAAGCTGACCTGACCTGCAGCGGGAAGCTGGCTGTATAGCGGGAGCTTATCCATGAGAGACACCCCTGGCCCCCTCCGCCCCCAGCCTCACCTCCCACCTCCCAGCATGCCACGATAGATTTCTCTTTTCCTGCTCTTTACTGCCCTCTTAGTGCAGGGTCTAACCGGCGGTTTTCCACTAGGAGAGTACGGCCTTACAGCCCTACTTTGGGGGAGTTGCTGTGGGAAAAGGATATTGTTAAACTCAAAACTATTCTTTGCTCTTGTTGGATGTCTAGGCATGTGGGTGTGTAGGTGTTTTAAGAGGTATTTATTTCACCCTTTGTGTGTCTAAAGCGGGCTTCCCCGGTGGCTCAGATGGTAAAGAATCTGCCTGCCACACGGGAGGCCTGGGTTGGGAAGATCCCCTAGATAAAGGGAACAGCTCCCTTCTCTAGTTGGGAAGAGTCCACAGTCGGGCAGTTGCTGATATGCAGGCCAGGCCCTGCCCGTCACTTCTTGGGCATTTTTCCTTTGTCTTCCAGGCAGTCATACCCTCAGGGTAAGACATATGACAAATGTCACAGTGACAAAAATGTTGGGAAAATTGAGGGGAAGCAGATGGAGAGTAGGATCATCCCCAAAGGGCTGTGTTGGCAAAGATGCAGCGTCCAGGTCACCGACGGCCTGCTGTCACTTTGAACCCTGGCTCTCGAGAAAACTAGACTGAGCCACCAAAACACTTAACTCGGTGGTTTTCTCTCTTGTAACATAGGATCATTTGAAGCAATGAGATTCTGTTGAGTAGGGGAGGATCCCTGGACTAGGTCAGAATGAAGTTTAATTTCTGGTTCTATTATATCTGGGGTTTTGACCATCGTAGTTCATTGAGTTTCCTCTCTCCTCCAATGTTCTCATTGGAAAATGTAAGAGAACGTTTCTTTTAGTGTTCTAGAAGTTATCATTTTCTGAACGTATTAGAGGTTATAATATTATGTTTTTATATTTGGCTTGCTGCTGCTGCTGCTGCTGCTGCTGCTGAGTCGTTTCAGTCGTGTCCAACTCTGTGTAACCCCATAGACAGCAGCCCACCAGACTCCCCGTCCCTGGGATTCTCCAGGCAAGAACACTGGAGTGGGTTGCCATTCCCTTCTCCAATGCATGAAAGTGAAAGTGAAGTCGCTCAGTCGTGTTCGACTCTTGGCGACCCCATGGACTGCAGCCCACCAGCCTCCTCTGTCCATGGGATTTTCCAGGCATGAGTACTGGAATGGGGTGCCATTGCTTAGCGGGGTTCAAAGAGGAATAGCTTTCTCCCCACCAACCCCTCGAACTGCCACAGTGCAGTTTTGCTCAAGGAAAGGAAAACTGGTACATGGAGAACAGCTGTTGCGAGAATAGCTGTTGGGAGACTCATGTGCCCCACACAGCAGAAGGGTGGGCTGTACAGATCTGCAGCAAGAATCGGAAGGGTGGCAGGAAGATAATCTCATTAAGTTTTTGAAGACTTGTCAGGTTCCCACATGACTGTCTGCCCATCCTTGTGTTTCCAGGACCGACATGCAAAGCCTCAGACTCAGAGATTTAGATCTGTCTAAGGAGATTCACAAAGGTGAGCAGCTCTTTTAGAACACTCACATCCTTTGATTCCATTAGTTGTGGGCTGTGGTCACCTTTGGCTCCTCCAACGGGCCTCTGGGCATAAAATGCAGGGATGCAGGGCGAAGCCCTAGAAGTAGAGAGGGGAGCAAATGAAGGGAATCTTCCTACTAATGGGTGTTGTCTTCAGCTGGGCTTGCAAATAGAGGGAAGTTGAATTTTTCAGTCTCAGAGGAAAGGTCATTATTTTAAAAGGCCCTTGGGGCCACAATAAATCTTAGAGGGATAACTGATATTCTTTTCTTCAGGCCACAAAGCACCCCAGTTTTGTCCTTGAGCTCCAGTAGAAAATGATTAATCTCTTTCTGACTTAATTCCCTCTGTACTAAAGACTCTAGGTCCATCTGCATCTCTACGCAAGTTTGTTCCTTTTTATGTCTGAGTAATATTCCACTGTATATATATATAACCACAGCTTCTGTATGCAGTCCTCTGTCAACGGACACTGAGGTTGCTTCTATGTCCTGGTTATTGTAAATAGTGCTGCAATGAAAATTGGGGTACGTGTGTCCTTTTTAAATGATAGTTTTCTCAGAGTATGTGCCCGGTAATGGGGCTGCTGGGTTGTATGGTAGTTTTTATTTTTATTTTTTTAAGGAACTGTTTTCCATAGTGGCTATATCAATCTACATTCGCGCTAACAGTGTGTGACGGTTCCCTTTTCTCCACACTATCTCCACGGCATTTATTATTTGCAGATTTTTTTCTGATGATGACCAGTGAGAACCCACTGTATAGCACAAGAGTTCAGCTCAATGCTCTGGGGTGACTTAGGCGGGGTGGGTTGGAGGGTGGGGTTTGAGGAGGTCCAAGAGGGAGGTTATATATACCTACATACGGTTGATTCTCTTTGTTGTATAGCATAAACTAACACAGCTTTGTAAGGCACCTATACCCCAGTTATAAAAAAAAGGAAGGAAACAACTAAATCTTTCATTAAAGTGTATAGATTCTGCAGAAGGATTTTTGAGGCTCGAGAGTTGATCTGGCCCAGCACGTCAGTTCGTGGGCACCTCTCCCGAGTCTCAGATGAAAAGCAACCCTCTGCTTGACTAGCCCCCTACAAAAGTCACTAGTACATTCCACTGTGGGCAGTTCAGGGACTTAGAGGACTGTTCCTCTTAGAAACCTGCTCCCAGTGAGTGAGAAAACTTCTGCCTGCTAATCATTGTTCTGCCCTCCAGGACTACATGAGATAAATATAATCTCTTTTTCGACTGAAAGCTCTTCAAGTAGTCGAAGCTGGTGATCACATTCTCTAAGTCTTCCTTTGAACAAGACATGCTTTCCAAGTACCACACGGTATCCATCTCCTACTGTGGACATCAGCATTTTGCATCAGTCAGACCCCGAAAAGAAGACAGAAATCTTCTCATTTCCAGTAGAGGGAAAGTAACACAGGAGCTTCTCCTATAGCTACACGAGGACAGAGAGTAAATGTGAGATAACCCAGACATGAGTAACTGAAGGAAGCAACTACCATCCCTATAAGTGTGGGGTGAAGAGGAGGAAGCTCGCAGAGAAGAGAACTGCAGAGCGGGAGCCACCGGGGGGACCGTGGTGGAGGTCCTTTGGCCATGCTGGAATGTCTGAAGGGCACCAGCTTACTGATGCTGACCCTGCCAAGGTTGTATTAGTCCTCTTACTGTGCTTACAGCCAACTAAACCCCTTATTGACATAAAGGAGGTAACGCCAAACCTGTATTCTTGAAAATGAGTGTTAGGCTGAAGTTCACGTCTTTTGGCTGTTGTTGTTCAGTTGCTCAGTCATGTCTGACTCTTTATGGTTGACTCTTTGTGTGACTCCATGGACTGCAGCCTGCCAGGCTTCCCTGTCCTTCACTATCTCCTGGAGTTTACTCACACTCATGTCCATTGAGTCGGTGATGCCATCCAACCATCTCATCTTCTGTCATCCCCTTCTCCTCCTGCCCGCAGTCTTTCCCAGCATCAGGGTCTTTTCCAATGAGTTGGTTCTTCGCGTCAGGTGGCCAAAGTATTGGAACTTCAGCTTCAGTATCAGTCCTTCTAATGAATATTCAGGACTGATTTCCTTTAGGATCAGCTGGTTTGATCTTCTTGTTGCCCAAGGGACTCTCAAGAGTCTTTTCCAGTACCATAGTTCGAAAGCATTAGTTCTTCAGTGCTCAGCCTTCTTTATGGACCAGCTCTCACAGCCATACGTGACTACTGGAAAAACCATAGCTCTGACTAGACGGACCTCTGTCTGCAAAGTAATGTCTCTGCTTTTTAATATGTTGTTTAGGTTTGTTGTAGCTTTTCTTCCAAGAAACAAGCATCCTTTAATTTCATGGCTGCAGTCACCATCTGCAGTGATTTTTGAGCCCAAGAAAATAAAGTCTGTCTCTATTTCCAATGTTTTCCCATCTATTTGCCATGAAGTGATAGAATTGGATGGCATGATCTTAGTTTTTTGAATGTTGAGTTTTAAGCCAGATTTTTCATTCTCCTCTTTCACTTTCATCAAGAGGCTCTTTAGTTCCTCTTCGCTTTCTGCCATAAGGGTGGTGTCATCTGCATATCTGAGGTTATTGATATGTCTCCTGGCAACTTGATTCCAGCTTGAGTTTCATCCAGCTTGGCGTTTTGCATGATGTACTCTGCATAGAATTTAAATAAACAGGATGACAATATACAGCCTGTTGTACTTCTTTCCCAATTTTGAACCAGTTCGTTGTTCCAGCTGTTGCTTCTGGTTCTAACTGTTGCTTCTTGACCTGCATACAGGTTTCTCAGGAGGCAGGTAAGGTGGTCTGGCATTTCCATCTCTTTAGTGGGTCTATTTTTTCTTTCTTATTCCACATACTACCCCTTTCTTCTAAGAACCGTGCCCTTCCTTTTCCCTTGGGGAGATTTCCCTCCTCTATCTACATGACCCCAACTGTTCTGATCAAAGGGAAGGGGGCGCATGAAACAGTGTCTGAAACTTGGGCAGAGACACAGAAGGACCAATGGCCAGTGGAACTGAAGCAATTGATGGCACTTCCTTAAGGAAGCTGTGTCTGGGCTCTTTGTGAGCTCCCTGGAGCTCCTCAGACCAGGGGCCTTCCCAAGACCCTTGTCTGCCTCTTCTGCTATTGAAAGCATTGCTGAGTAGCCTTCTGAAAAGTCCTTCCTGGCTTAGTCAGCCAGGGTCTATTTCTACTTCTTACAAAGAACTTGAATGATACATGGTCTTTACTTTTATTCCCGAAAGCAAGAAGACAACATCTGTTTTGGTAGAGGTCTATCAAATATTGACTAAAACCATTCTCCATCTTTCTGTCCTCACAAGTATTAGAAGCACAACGAATTATTGCTGACCTGAAAAGTAAATGTCTCAGAGAGAGCTGAAGAGATGGATCCTTACTGTTATAGAGTTCCAAAATCTGTAATGCATATAAATATGTGAAAATCGGGTCTGTAAGGAGATTTTGATGTGACTACTTTGATTTGGTCATATTAAAATGGGTGCATCAAAATACAGGCACATCTTTTTTCATTCCCTAGCAAAGTCAATAATGAATTTCGCAGTCTCATCTCACTCTCGAATTTGACCTTACTGCCCCTCTAAAATTCACTCAGAAGTGGGACGAAGGTCAGGAAGTGAGTATGTATGTGATTATGTTAATTGGCATTTGAGAAAAATCTGTAAAATTAAATTATTTCACAGGGCTGTCAAAATACTTTCAAAATAAGTATCAAAATATTTTGTACCTGATTTCTGTATATCCTTATGAGCCATAAACATTATTTATACACTGTGTCTATCTTTTCCTTGTCTGTTTTTTCTGAGATTTGATAACAATTTTTTGTCCAAAGTTCATTTTGTGATATCAAACATGATTCATAAAATATTAAATCAAATATATATTTTTTACTTTGGAAATACACAGTTTCATCTGTTTTATCTGTATTAATTATAGTTTTCACATTAATTATTAGTCACTCTAATTTGGAAAATAATATGATTAGGTCTCAATGTTAAAGAACTTCAGAAGATGGTTTGTATTCTGAAGTGTCTTTACTTAGAATTGATTTTGCTGATTTTACTTCAGTTACCATTCAGTTCAGTCGCTCAGTCGTGTCTGACTCTTTGCGACCCCATGAATCGCAGCACGCCAGGCATCCCTGTCCATCACCAACTCCAAGAATTGACTCAGACTCACGTCCATCAAGTCAGTGATGCCATCCAGCCATCTCATCCTCTGTCGTCCCCTTCTCCTCTTGCCCCCAATCCCTCCCAGCATCAGAGTCTATTCCAATAAGTCAACTCTTCGCATGAGGTTACCATTCCTACTTAACAAAAAATACTTGGGCCATCTATTTGTTTTAAAAAGATCTTTATGCTTACTGAAATGTTGCCCTAAAAAAGTCTTCATATCTGTAAAAATATTGCCAGGTCTTGGTCCTTTTCCCTTTTCTAAGATTCATCCTTTGGAGGTTTTTGTTTCTGTTTTGTGTATTATTTATTTTTATTGAAGTATAGTTGAATTACAGTGTTGTGTTCATTGTTGCTGCACAGCAAAGTGACTCAGTTATACATATTGTTGTTGTTTAGTTGCTAAGTTGTGTCCAGCTGTTTTCGACCCCGTGGACTGCCGAAAGCCAGGGTTCCCTGTCCTTCACCATCTCCGGGAATTTGCTAAAACTCAAGTCTATTGAGTCAGTGATGCCATCCAGCCATCTCATCTTCTGTTGCCCTCTTCTCCTCATGCACTCACTCTTTCCCAGCATCAGGGTCTTTTCCAGTGAGTGAACTCTTTGCAGCAGGTGGCCAAAGTACTGGAGCTTCACCTTCAGCATCAGTCCTTCTGATGAATATTCAGAATTGACTTCCTTTAGGATTGACTGGTTTGATCTCCTTGCTGTTCAAGGGACTCTCAAGAGTCTTCTACAGCACTACAGTTCGAAACCATCGATTCTTCAGAGCCCAGCCTTCTTTTTGGTCCAACTTCCATACCCATACATGACTACTAGAAAAATCATATCTTTGACTAGACAGACCTTTGTTGGCAAAATGATGTCTCTGCTTTTTAATACACTGTCTAGATTTGTCATTGCTTTTCTTCCAAGCAGCAGGCATCTTTTAATTACGTGTGCGCGCACACACACACACACACACACACACACACACACACACATATATACATTCTTTTCCCTATTCTTTCCACTATGGTTTATCACAGGATATTGAATATGCTGTATAGTAGGATCTTGTTTGTAAAAGTTGGAGCCTGGGTCTGTTCTCTAAAATCCCCTCAAGTTCTCCAGCACTCACTCCAGCTGGACCTGTGGACTTGGACTCACTTGAGGTGCTTGGTATTTCCTTGTCCCCTTGCCTATCTCAGGGTTCAGTTTCCTACAAACTGTATTTGCTTAAGCCTTCCAAGTTTGAAGTCGCTTTCCTCGATAGAGAAAGCAAGATAGAGACCACTTGTCCTGTTTTCCCTGTTAGCTTTCAGCAGGACATTCTCTGACCCTGAGCACCCTGTCTTCAGCCTTATTCCTGCTCTGAACTCAGTCCGAAGCCAGTCAGTGCCCTGACACTGTCTGTTTAGGCCTGGGGCAATTTTAGCTCTCTTTTTCTTGGTACATTAAGAGCAGCTAGTATTTCTTGGATATAAATACTTCTTTTCGTATTTTAGGCATTTCTTTTGTAATCCGCGATCATTAGAGAGCTATCTGCATAGATTTTGTTTGCCTTTTTTTTTTTTTTTGAAGGACACTTTCCTCTTCTTGATCAATATCATTTGTTTTTATGGACTGAATATTTGTGTTGTCTAAAACTCATATGCTGAGATAAAATTCTTAATGTGATGCTATTTGGAGATGGAGCCTTTAAGGGATTAGTGCCCTTATAAGAAGAAGTCAGAGAGCTGGATTACTTTCTTTGTACCATGTGAGGATTCATCGAGAAATCGGCAGTCAGCAACTCGGATGCGGGTTCTTGCTAGAAACTGAGCATGCTGGCACTCTGACCTATGACTTCCAGAACCGTGAGAAAGAAACTTCTGTTGTTTATAAGTCATCCAGTCTATGGCACTTTGTTTCAGCAGCTCAAACAAACTAAGACACTACTGATTGTTCTGATAGAATTCTTTTCTATGAATCTTTCCTCTTTTAGCCATTTTAACTTTTGTCATGTTACCAAGGAGTTTTACCACCCCTTTCTCCAAAATTTTATAAATTACTTTCTTCTTAAGTCTAGACTTTTATCTAGCTGCAGCCAATGCTTGCTTTCTTCTTTGGCTGTTACTAGTTCTACCATGGTAACAGTTAATTTATCTGAGTGTTCATTTGACTGTACTAAGCTGGTTTTGCCTAGCAATGGATAGGAAGGATGCTGGCATAGTTGAAAGGGCAGGGGCCTCTGAATTTGGCAGATCTTGATTCAAATGTCCACAGATCTGCTGATGATCTTGAACAATCTGCTGGGCTTGTCTGACTCACAGGGCTAAAATATTGTCATTTATACAGTTTTGCAAGGATGCTTTTAAAATCATGAAGAAGGTACAATGCCATTAGCTATTGTTATTACAGTTTGAATAGTGTTTTTGATCTTCTGGGAATCTTTCTTGCTCTAGCATATGTGTTAATATATGGACATGAGTTGGTAGTGTAGTGTGAAGAAATTAAAGCTACAGTAGGTAACATTAGGGCTGAAGTTTAGACACACTGGTGGCAGACAGCACACTGGCTGAGCACATCGGTTCTGAAGCCAAACTATGACTATGTAGTTCTGCTGTGCTACATATCAGCCCTGAGGTCCTGAGAAGAGGGCTGGAACATTTCATGTTCTCATTTCTTTATCTGCAACACAACTCTAATTCATGGCGTTATTAACTATGATTTAAATTAAATGTATGCAATTGTTCAGAACATTACCTCGTACCCACCCACCACTTAATAATGTTAGCTCTTATTATTAGCATGTTGAGGATAGCTTGGATGAACACCGAGCCAGAAGCACCAGCATTCTTGAGTCAACCAAATTATCTGCAGCAAAGCTGAGAAACCTTAGAGATCAGGCTACAGAAATGAACAAAGAAAGTTACTGAAAAATGTTTGCAAGAAAGCTGAGGTTGATGTCTCCACTGGCAAACATATGGACACTTTTGGAGGAAATGTTTTCAGAGTCATGAAACTATGAGGGATGAGCTTCTAAGAGCAGCTGAAACCTGACCATCATTTTGGGGTGCGTATCGCTGAATCGCTAGAGCCCTCGTCACTGGGCTAGTGCTCCCTGCCCTCTTAGGAAACTGGAGGTGTGCACCATTCTCGACGGCTTGGCAGTGGACACTTGGGTGGACAGCTACACGTCTTTATAAATGCTTCTCTCTCTCTCTCTGTCTTTTTTTTTTTTTTGCTGTCAGGCCAGCCAGCTTTTAAAATACGGGGTCCTCATATTGTGAGATTAAAGTTTGGGAGAGTTGCAAAAAGGCAGGGCACTTAAAGCTAGGTCAGTGCCCCTCAGGACTATTCCCTAGACTCAAAGGGAGCAAAACATTGCTCAGAGATGGAATAAACATGTTTTCAAGTTTGAGAAACTCTCCTCAGGGAATGGAGTCGTTTGCCAGACAGAAAGAGCCAGATGAATAGTTATCCCGCCTCCCACAGTCTCATAGCCACTCAGGAAGTTGACTCCAAACTGCTGACCTAATGCCCTTTACTTTCAAAACATAACCACGTGTGCACCCAAAGGAATATCAAGTCTTCTGTCAAATATTGTCTTTCTAACGTTTCTCTTCCCACGTAATGAACTCAGCAAATTCCCCTAAATTTCCACCCAGGCTAGGTTGTCAGTGTAGCTGATTGTCAGAGTTGCTGTCACTGGACTATCAGGGTCTAAATCCTGTCTCTACCATTTCCTACCTGCTACATCTTGGCCAGGTTTATGTCATTTAAAACCAGGCATGGTAACAATAATACCTCACCGCAAATGTTTGGATAAGGATTAAATGAGTTAATACCATGGTTGACACTCAGTGAACACTCAGCAAAGTCTGCCTTATCCCTGGAGGCCTATTGAAGAACTGGGAACTCACGAACCAGGGAGCTTTTCTTTGTTTGGGAATTCCTCTCTCTGTCACCCATAAATATTTTCATTATCAAGAGAAATAGTTGAGGTGGATTTTGGGGGAGATTCTGGTTTGTTTAAACCCAGGGTCTACATACGGTAGAATGAATTCAAAATTATATGGACTCTTCAGAGCTGATTCAAAACAGTATTTCTCTAGCAGCCCCTCCAGGGACTCTGAATTATATGAAAAAATTAAAAGTGTTAGTCACTCAGTTGTGTCTGACTCTTTGCAACCCCTTCTGGACTGTAGCTTGACAGACTCTTGTGTCCATGGAATTCTCCAGGCAAGAATACTGAAGTGCGTATCTTTTTCCTTCTCCAGGGGAGACAATATATGCTCTGTGCTTTTAATATAATGAATGCATATACTTCTCTTGTATACTCCCAGTTTGGCATATAAAGAGCAGGTTGTTTGGTGTAATTTTTAAAAATGTAGAAGTATTAAGTTGGACTGCTCACCACATTTTGCTTTGTGACCCTATGCAAGTTATCTTAACTCTCTGAACGTTGATCTCTTCATCTAGAATACAAGAATGATTGAGAGGAAGGAACTGGCATAAACCACATGCTCATGCACTTGGACTGAAGCAGATGCTGGACTCATATTAGACTCAAGATGCTGGATTCACATGATCCAACTCAAATGTTGGCTCCTCGCCAGTATCAGTGGGCACCCTCTTCTCAGTCAGACGACCTTGATCTCCACCCATCCTCTTGGTCCTTAATCAATCGACAATCAATTAGTTATCAGTTTCTGACACTTTTTTTTTTTTAAAATCAGCTTTGGGTTTTGATTGGACTCCCAAGACCTTTTTAGGGCCATTCTCAACTCTCAGGAGCTCTCAGTCTATAAACAGTGTAAATACTACTCGAGTGCTTTTAAAAATGCAAATTCCCAAACCCTATGGTGAATGAGTCTGATTATTTAATTCTGAGAAGGGGCTCAGGAATCTGCATTTTCAGCAAGGACTAGGTGATGGCACCAGGTGGCTGCGATGTAAATGCTGCGAGAGGCACACTTTGAGAAATTGCTAGTGAGGTTATTATATCCTATAAATAAACTGCTCACCGGGTGCATTCAAGAATGCCTCCTGAGCAAGGCTTCTTGACCTTGGATGCACACTTGGGATTCAGGGTTTCTGTGAGCTCCCTGAATTTGAAGGCAAGTCATGTATATATGCATTTCTTTGTGGAAAAAGTTTCACCTGTAGCTTTCACTTAAGTTATTTTTTTATTGTTGTTTATTTTTTTAATTTTTTATTTATTTTGACCACACCACGTGGCATGTAGAATCTTAGTTCCCCAACCAGGGATGAAACTCACATCCCCTGCATTTGAAATATGGAGTCTTAACCACTCAACTGCCAGGGAAGTCCCTACGTATGTTCTTGAACCCTCTATCCCACTGCCAACTCCTACCAAAACCACAACCAGACAAAAAACTTAAGAACTGTGTCTCCAAGCTCCAGGCTATTTCCCACCCCAGTTCTCTTGGTCTTTCTCTAATAACCAACTTGATAGGGCTGTGTGAACAGCTAGGCATCCCCTCACTGACTGACCTTGCCCTGGAAACTCCTGTTTAAAAACACTCATTTATTTACTTGGCTGCGCTGGGTCTTGGTTCGAATGCGGGCTGCTCGCTGGTGGTGGTGCATGAGGATGCCTCTAGTTGCGGTGGGCTGGCTTCTTGCTGCAGAGCGCGGGCTCTGGGCTGCATCTGCTTTCAGTCGTTGCAGCGTGTGGGCTCAGTAGCTGGGGTGCCGGGCTCCCAGAGCACAGGCTCAGTACTTGCGGTACTAGGGTTTACTTGCCCCGCGGCTTCTGCGCCATGTGGGATCTTCCCAGACCACGGATCAACCTGGGGCCTCCTGCACTGAGCATCTAGTTCTTCACCGTTGAGCCCCCGGGGAAGCCTCTCATTAAGGTTTCCACTGCCGACAGGTGTTCTTCCTTGCCAGGCACAGCTGTATTCCACGGACGGGAGCAGAGCATGCAGCTGTAACTTATCTGGCTTCTCTTCAGCTGTTTCCTGATCATTTTGTGCCCCTGGTCTGGAAGGTCTGGGAAGAACCTTGCTCTGGTTCCTGTGTGGGCCTATAAGGGGCCCAAAGATGGCAGTCTATTAGTCCTCTCTGGGTTTAAATCTGTTTGCCAGGGTCTGTTGTCAGAAGTTCTGTTTCTCATAAGAAATGCATAGAGTATCTCCACAGAGGTCTAAATCGTCTACACTGAGGTAGGACTGAGCCCCCTGTTACCAAGGTGGTTCTCGCTTTCTGGAGACTCTGGCCACATTGCTGCAGCCTCTAGCCACACTGCCTTTGGTACCAAGCGGGAATCGAGGTGTGATTTCCCTTTCTCCAGGAAACACAGTGCAAACAAATCAGATCCCCAGGGGATGGGGAACATTTGCTTGCTGCCTGTACTCACAGTCCCCTAAATTTTCACTTTCTCTGCTGTAAGCTTGTGGGGGTGGGACCCACCTAAACCCATGAGCATTTAAGTACCTTGTCTCCTAAGCATCTCTCTTGACAGAGGAATATCAAAGTCATCCATCCACCACCTCCACCACCACTACCAACTCCTGATTCCCCAGTGATGAGAATCTTATTTCCCTTATAATGAGCTTCTACACTGCTCCAGGCCTTGGGCCAACTATAAATGGCTATAAGATGTTTGCTGATGATGCCTGCAGGCATGTGTTCTTTCTCTGAGCAGACCCTCTTTGACCCAGTCTTTAGAACTGATGATGTCTTGGTTTTGTGTGACTGGAGAGGAGGGGCATGGACAGCGCGGGAGTGGGGTGGGGGTGGGGGGCGCCGGGCAATGGGACACTGGTATGGTCAGGCAGCTCTGCCTGACGGCCCTGGGGATCTCTGAGTGGATCCTAGAGATGCCCAGCATCGGTTTCTATATTGCTAGTATCTACCTGGCTGGTAACAGCAGTCTGGAGACAGTAAAGGGCCTTTGACATTCACTCCTTCCCTCCAGTCACTCCGTTCTCCTGCCTAGTGCTCTATGCGAAGAGCTTAGCAGTGCTGGACTCTAGGAGAGAACGGGCAAGTATGGTGTGTGAAAACGCTAGCACCGGCAGATGGCAAGACGAGTTTCCTTAAAATCCACATGAGGAGTTGCTTCTCCTAGTGGGTTTTTATTATTAAATTCGTTTCCATCATTTGACTAGATAGGTCCATCCTCATGTTCAGTTAGCATGTGCTAAAATCATCTTGCTTATAACATCTGAAACGAAGAGCTGTTCATTACACCAATTATAAATATAGCCAGATGGTCCCATGTGCAGCTGTCAACTCAGCTGCATGGATGTGGCCTTTGAATTTGTGGGGAGTGAATGCTCACCTTTTCCTACAGAAAATGGGATGGTTCTGAGCTTTTAGGCTCTTGCCAGTCATTTTCATAAGGATAAAGTGAAACTTTTGGGGGCCCAAAGTTATCAGTCCTTAAATTGATTTCAAATATATGACCCTTATCTTAGGCCCAGAGGTCTTGAATCTAATCCTTATTTTGCAACTAAATAAAACCCAGCACCTTAATGTTAAGCCATATCTGCTCCTTCCCTCTGTGAACTTGTGAATTTTTTTCATTTCCAACTTCCAATAAGAGGAATCAAAGCTCATCAAGTTCTTTGGAAATTAAACTCAAACGAGTCTTATACCTTCTACTCCCCACTCCAAACCAAAGTAGAAGTTCTCACGATCACTGTTCGCAGCAGCAGCACTTGCGTGATCACCATCACCATCCTGATGTATGGTTATCACCTGTGATATTGATCAACTTCATATATGGCAGAAATAGCATATTATATATTTTTGGCTATTTCCAGCTCCGGAATCCAGGAATCATAACATTTCAACACACCAAGGGACATCAGGAACTCATCTACCCCACCCTCTGCTTTTCAGAGATGTTCAAACCATATGGAAAGACTTTATTTCCAAGCAAAATATTTGTGCGTGTGTGATGAGATGGCTAGTGAAAGGAAAATAGACACCAACAGGAAGTTGAAATGAAATGCTTCCTTTTTTTCCATAGGATTTTAGTTAGTAATAAAAGACCTTCCGTGCTGTGGGAGAAAGGCCATCATGGGTAGTTTTGTGAATCCAGCGATAATCTCTCCATTGAAGAGAAATGTGCAGTGACCCTGATTATTTCTCGAAGTTCTGTCATTTTCGCAAGAGCTGGCCTTCCAGCCTCTTGAAGAACAACACTGTCATCACAGCTCCAACTTGAGCAATCAGTTGGGGGTCTGAGACATTAAACTCGAATATATAATTTCAAAGAGGATAATTTTAGGAAAATTCACCCTGAACAGAAACAGCTTCAGTCAGCCCTTCTTCAACAAAAGGGTCACTGCTCTTCTTGGCTCTGACGGTTGCCTCCCTGCACTCAGTCTGGTCTGCTTCTCAGCCAGAGGAAATGAGGCACCAGGCCATGGATTTATGAGGTTCCCTGAAAAGAATACCCAGAAACCTTCCCAAGGAGGCAGACACAGGCTACTTGGAAGAATTACCATGCAGTCTAGAATAGGGATGATATAGATGGAAAAGGTGGTGTGAATCTCTGACCCTACTGAATATCATAAATGATACAACTTTGGCTCTGGAAACATCACAAACCAATTTAAATTAAAATTCATTAGCTACATTGTCTTGGCTAATCACATAACCCTTAATTTCTTCTTAGCTAGCCAAGGGGAAATTTATGTTGTAGCAAACACTTTTTGTTGCATCTAAATTAGAAATCTATAATTAGGCTCCATTTGGATCTCAAGAGAACCCTCTTTGGAACGTGGGACAGGTTTCCGTTGCCTGTGTTTGGTAATCTGGGTCCCTATCTTCTGGGTCTATTCCATGAACTAACTACCATTTTTGCTTCTGTTTCTGGTGACTGCCTGTGTTTCAGTTGGCTGCTGTGTCCCGTCCAGAGGTATAGATGCTACCGTGCAGCCATTGTCTTGTTGGATGTTAACCACTTGTCCTACCACAAAGAGAACTGCAGTGACAAGCTCTAGTCCCCCTGCATCCGTTTCAACCTCCCAATCAGCAAAAGCTCAGCAGTGGAGACAAAAGGAATATCCTAGATGAGTGTCCTGCAGGCCAACTGCCCTTATCTGCCCTTGACCAGAAGGGGTGACTGAGAAGAGAAAGCAGCTCCGACAGCTGGAAACTCACCTGGCCCCATCAGGGAGGCTGTGCCGTTTCTGGGAGCTTTCTGTCCTTTACAGCTAAACCGTGGTGCTGTCTGGCTCAACACAAATGATTTCAAAGAACACTAGCATCAGGCAAGGCTGCTCAGACAAGACACAAGCAAGATCATTCTGTAGTTGTGTCTGAACATAGACGAAAACATAAACGATGTCCCTAAAACAAGAATGATCAAACATCACCCATCCTGTGTGCTCCCAGGTATGAACTATGAAGTTACCCAATTACCCCCACTTCTCTACAGCACCCAAAGCAGAGCGAAACCCCATTTCCTCGCGCAATCCCCAAACCACCTATGAGAAGCCCAAATTCTCTAACACGTCCCTTCTCGCACCCCCTCCCCGCGGAGCCGTGCAGGTCCCCGTCACGTGCTGCTCCTCGTTAGCCAGCACACCCAGCTCTGCTCAGGCGCACGCAGGTTTCCGGCGCTTGTCTGTTTCACATCAGGGTCGCTGTCGCCCCCATCTCCTGCATCCCGCTGTGTGTGCAGGAAGCACGATGACACACTGGGCGTTTCCCTCTCCAGCTTCATCATGTGTCAGTCACAAAACCTGATGATTTCACCCCACAGACAGCTCTCTGAACCAGTTCCTTCTCTCCGTCTTCAAAGCGACCTCAGTGGCCCGAGAGACCAGCCTCTCTCATCTTATCTGCGGCAACTGTCTCTCAGCTGCTCTTCCTGTAGCTCCACTGGCTTTCTCCAGCGTTTCCCACACTGCAGCCAGGGTAATCCTTTCTAATTAGAAATCTTAAAAAGTCATGTTGAAAGCCCTTTAATGCTTTCTAATGCTCTTAGAATAAAGCCACGCTTGCTTAAAATGGCTGAGAAGGTCATGAGGAGTCTGACCAATCCTTGCCTCTTCCGTGTCTTCTCATGTTACTCCCCGGTCTTTCTGGTCCAGACACATTGGCCTTCTCTGGTTTCCTTCATCCTCACCTGCTTCCTGCTACCACAGGGCTTGTACATGCCCTCTCTCTGGATATTCCCTCCTCACCCTCACTGAGTAAACTCTCCTTTGCCTTTCAGACGTCAGTCCGACAGTGTCTCCAGTTAGCCTCCTGGACTCCTGAGTAATCAGTTCATCTTATTTACATCTCGTAGCACAGACACCTGTCCGTGGTAGCACTTCCTGTAGTCATAGTTTTATTTGCGTCGTGTGATTCTGTGACCTGCCTCCTCCAGAAGACCCCTTGCTCTCCACTGCTGAGCTGCCTCCTTTTGAACATATCATCTAACCTTCTTAACTTAGTCTCCTCCAGCTGCCATAACAAACTAGTTCTGGCTGTGGGGCTCATACAACAGACATTTATTTTCTCACAGTTCTGGAGGACAGAAGGCAGAGATCAAGGTGTCATCAGCGTTGGTTTCTGATGAGGGCTCTCTTCCCAGCTTGCAGATGGCCACCTTTCTGCTGTGTTCTCAGATGGCATTTTTATCTGTGTAGAGAGAGATGGGGGGAAGGAGAGAGATCAGTTCAGCTCAGTTCAGTCGCTCAGTCATGTCCAACTCTTTGTGATCCCATGAATCGCAGCACACCAGGCCTCCCTGTTCATTACCGTCTCTCCGAGTTCACTCAGACTCAAGTCCATCAAGCCAGTGATGCCATCCAGCTATCTCATCCTCTGTCGTCCCCTTCTCCTCCTGCCCCCAATCCCTCCGAGCATCAGAGTCTTTTCCAGTGATTCAACTCTTCGCATGAGGTGGCCAAAGTACTGGAGTTTCAATTTCAGTATCATTCCTTCCAAAGAAATCCCAGGGCTGATCTCCTTCAGAATGGACTGGTTGGATCTCCTTGCAGTCCAAAGGACTCTCAAGAGTCTTCTCCAACACCACAGTTCAAAAGCATCAATTCTTCGGTGCTCAGCCTTCTTCACGGTCTAACTCTCACATCCATACATGACCACAGGAAAAACCATAGCCTTGACTAGACAGACCTTAGCCGGCAAAGTAATGTCTCTGCTTTTGAATATGCTATCTAGGTTGATCATAACTTTTCTTCCAAGGTGTAAGCGTCTTCTAACTTCATGGCTGCAGTCACCATCTACAGTGATTTTGGAGCCCAGAAAAATAAAGTCTGACACTGTTTCCACTGTTTTCCCATCTATTTCCCATGAAGTGATGGGACCGGATGTCATGATCTTCGTTTTCTGAATGTTGAGCTTTAAGCCAACTTTTTCACTCTCCTCTTTCACTTTCATCAAGAGGCTTTTTAGTTCCTCTTCACTTTCTGCCATAAGGATGGTGTCATATGCATATCTGAGGTAATTGATATTTCACCTGGCAATCTTGATTCCAGCTTGTGTTTCTTCCAGGCCATCATTTCTCATGATGTACTCTGCATAGAAGTTAAATAAGCAGGGTGACAGTATACAGCCTTGACGGACTCCTTTTCCTATTTGGAACCAGTCTGTTGTTCCATGTCCAGTTCTAATTGTTGCTTCCTGACCTGCATATAGGTTTCTCAAGAGGCAGGTCAGGTGCTCTGGTATTCCCATTTCTTTCAGAATTTTCCACAGTTTATTGTGATCCACACAGTCAAAGGCTTTGGCCTAGTCAATAAAGCAGAAATAGATGTTTTTTTCTGGAACTCTCTTGCTTTTTCAATGATCCAGCAGATGTTGGCAATTTGATCTCTGGTTTCTCTGCCTTTTCTAAAACCAGCTTGAACATCTGCAAGTTCACGGTTCACGTATTGCTGAAGCCTGGCTTGGAGAATTTTGAGCATTACTTTACTAGCGTATGAGATGAATGCAATTGCCTCTTAATAAATACAAAGTGCTAACCCACGGAAATAGGTGGGATTCCTCTCTTTGATCAAAAAGGATTTTTGTTAATACCTTCTCAGTGTAGAAACAGGTTATAGATAGGGGAAGCTTAAATCTTATCTTTATAAGATAGAAGGAGGTAAGAATTGTTATAGTTTATAACAGAAATGTAGCAGAAATATAGCATGGTGGAGGGGTTTGATGAAGGGCTAGGCTTTTTGGAAGCTTGTTAAGTCCTCCCTCCTGTGTTTCTGCAGGACATACTATGGAGTGGAGGGCTGGGCCAGGAGTCTCCAAATACTCTTTGAAGTTTAAATTTGTGCCTTATACTGTGTCACATGTAACCTTTACTTCATAAGGGATGGAACCTGAACTCATTTTGCATATTAGAGGTTGGCAAACTTCTAAGTGACAGCTAGTGAATAAATATTTTAGACTTTGCAGGCTAAGTGGTATCTTCTGTAGCTACTCAGTTTTGCTATTGTAGCAGGAACGTGACCTCCGACACACATTTATTCGTTAATGAATAGTTGTGGTCCTGTTGCAATAAAACTTTACTTTTGGGTACTGGAAATTCACATTTCATATGACTTTCCTGTGTCATGAAATAGTCTTCTTTTGATTTTCCTCCCATCCATTAAAAATTGTAAAGCCCATTCTTCTCCAGTGAGCCTACAGAAACGGGCAGTGGGCTAGGTTTGACCATAGTTTGCCAAATTCTTGATATTGTACATCATTGACTGAAACCTTGAAATACAATTATCTTTCTGGCTATCCTTAGACCACCAAACTGCACTGATTTTCAGGTCTGGTTGGAAGCATCTCCTGTTCTCTATTTAACTTACTGGCTAGGCAGAACATTTACATTATTTTTTCCATACATTTAATTTTACAACCGGCTGTGGAAAAATTGCTTATCCACTTGCCAGGTTGCAGCAGCTGATGCTGAGGCTGTTAAGCCATGCCTGGCCTTTTCCACACTCCTCTGCTTCTGGGCAGCCTTCGTCTTGCCATATTCTCCAAGCCCCTCAGCTGCTGACAATGCCAAATTCTCAACCTGTAAGCCAGCCTCTTCCAATAAGTGTGTCCAATCTCTGAATTTTAAAAGTACCCCAATGCCATATTTAGATTCAATTACAAAGCATAGACGTGCAGGTAGAGAAAGGAAGAGTTAAAAAGGGACTGATGCTCTACCAGCAACTCTTCGGCCACTTGGTAAGAACGTGCCACCGATTTAAACTGTGGGTAAAACATTGTCACATTTCCCCCGATAGCCTAAAATTAGAGAGCACAAAGACTTCTTCAAATGCCCCCCATGGACTGTAGCCCACCAGGGTCCTCTGTCCATGGGGTTCTCCAGGCAAGAATACTGGAGTGGGGTGCCATGCCCTCCTGCAGGGATCTTCCCCACCCAGGGATCGAACCCAAGTCTCTTGCTGTGGGGAGATTCTTTACCATTTAAGCTACCCAGGAAGTTCCTTCAAATGCCCAGCCAGATGTAATTCTTCCATGGGTATTTTTAGTGTTTGCCTATTATTTAGTGATCAAGGGATGTGTGGAATCTTAAGCTTCAGATTTCCTCTTGGCTACTAAATGGTTTAGCTGTACACCCCAGCCTTCCTCTGCTTCATAGATAAAAAGATTGGCTAGGGGATGTCATATGTACTAGCAGTGACCAATATGGCTTGTGATAGATGGGAAAAAAAGTGTAGAACTGCAGCCAGAAGTACATGGATTATTCTAACTACAGAGCTTAAGCTTTACAATTATAGTCCTGGGGCTTTTCTGTGAAAAACTATCCAGCTCATTTATTGATCAATATTTATTGGTAATTTCCCATGTTTTATGTGGCACAAAACTCCCAATCAGATGATTACATGCCCATGTCCTGATTTTAAAGGTGCCAATTTGGGTTACAGACGTGCATGTGTGCCCACCTCAGGTAGCACAGCTAAATCTTCTCCACTTATGTGTTCATGATTCATTCATTTATGTGTTCATGCCATCCAGCCATAATTCTGTCTTACACATTGTATTCATTCTTGCTAGAGACATTTTGATCAAGTACTAAGAGAAGAATTAGGTAATTAGGATAAAAAGATGAATAGACACAGCCTCCTTTGAAAAACAGCATGGGTATTTAGTTGTGGGGAAGTCAGATATTTTAAGGAGAAGGCAATGGCACCTCACTCCAATACTCTTGTCTGGAAAATCCCATGGATGGAGGAGCCTGGTAGGCTGCAGTCCATGGGGTCGCTAAGAGTCGGACACGACTGAGCAACTTCACTTTCACGCACTGGAGAAGGCAATGGCACCCCACTCCAGTATTCTTGCCTGGAGAGTCCCAGGGATGGGGGAACCTGGTGGGCTGCCGTCTATGGGGTCACACAGAGTCGGACACAACTGAAGTGACTTAGCAGCAGGAGCAGCAGACATTTAAAAAAAAATACGTCGATTCATGTGAAAAATGGCATAGCAGATGTGTGGGCCAAGTGTCTTAGGACTAGTGAGAAAGATATAAATTTGGAGGCAAGTATGTTAGTCACTCAGTCATGTCTGGCTCTTTGCAAGCCCATGGACTGTAACCCACCAGGCTCCCCTGTTCATGGAATTTGTAACCCACCAGGCTCCTCTGTTCATGGAATTCTCCAGGCAAGAATACTGCAAGGCAGGTTGTAAAGACTTCAAAGGTGGCTTATGGATAGGTTATGAAGGATGAGTGTGGTCTGTCAGAGAGAAAATAGGAAAGAACATTCTAACAGAGTAGATGGTACAACCCCCTTACCATCCCAGCTCATGCTTTTTCCCTACACCCAACCTCAATCATGTCTCCACTCTACCCATAGCTCACTGCCACCTTCTGCTACTCCCCTTCCGTGGTCAGCCTTTCCTGGCCAGGCTGGTATATGGAGAACCTGACTGACTGGTAGACGGCAGGTGTTATAAGGAAGGAGTTGAATGCTAAGCCAGTCTCTTTCCACTGGTGTTGACAGAAAGGTTTCTGAGCAGAGAAGCAAGCTGCGTATATTGTGGAACTCTGCATGGCCGTGGTATGTAACCTGAGTTGGAGGGAAGAGGCTGGGTGTTGGGAGGTCACCTGGGAGACTTTGTTGGGGAGGTACCTTCTGTCTCTCGTGGCATGAAACAGGCCCCACATTGAGGGGGTGATTGATGGGCTGTCTGGGTCCTGGTGGAGGAGGGTGCACCCGCAGACGCCATGGAAGCTGCTCTGAGAACAAGGCAGAGCCTGGGAGGAGAGGCTTGGGCTTAGCTTGCAGCTCTCTCAGCCTTCCTGGGAAGAGCCTGGAATCACTCAGCAACCAGGGAAACTTGGCCAATGTGGCAGATGGGCAGGAGCAACACTAGAGCTTGGCCTGAGGTTGGAAATGAGGTCGGTTGCCGTCGTGCTGAGCGGGGACAGGGGAGAGAGAGGCCCCTGGGAAGGATATGGTGAGAGCTGCCATGGTGCGTGTCCAGCAGGACTCACAGAGTTCCAGAAGCCTGAGCCAAGAGGGAGGAAGTGATAAGTAGAGACAAGGCTCCCTGCAGAACCCTGGCAGGTACAAGAGGGTTATCAGGAAATACCCTTTCTCACCATAGAAGGAAATTTGTTACTTGCCGGGTCCAGATATTCCAAAAGCTGCTTCCCTTTATCATCAAAATGAAGATGTCAAGTAATGGCAGCCATGCAACACTGCTGTTGAACAGATAAATAGATCGTCAAATGGTTTTTAGTTTCCTGGGAGACAGTAGGGGAGAGTGGGATGGCGGACCTGGCTTCAGCCCAGGTCATCCCCCAAGCGACCGTGACCTGGAACAGACCATTCCGGTCAGACCTCAGTTTCCTAATGCATACAAGATGGAGGGAGTCTTCCATCTCTAACACTGTTTTCCTATTACAGTTCAAAACGTGATGGTTTTGTGTGTGCTTTTGAAAGAAATTATCAAATTTAAAATGATGGTAAAAGCCAAATCACTGTTAGTGGGGAAAAAATTAGCACAACTCATTTGGAAAGCAGCTTTGCAATCTATGTCAAGAGCTTTGAAAGTGTTCATATCCATTGGCTCAATGGTTTGTCTCCTAGAGAACTACTCTACAAAGTGTTCTTAAATTCTGAAAAAAAAAAAAATTTCACCTTACTGTTGAAAAATGATCTAGGATTGGACAGAATGTATAATTGATAGTCTGTGCCCCATACAATGAATTTTTTCAGTCATTAAAAATGATTATTGAGCATACCAAATGATAATTTTAAGTCACTTAAATGGTAAATAGGGAAGTTATTGAAATTCTTGAAGTAAACAGGAAAATGTTTATAATAGTAAGTTAAAAACCTACAATATAAAAACTGTAATCTAAATTATATCAAAATACATAAACATATTGGCAGAAAATATTCATTTAAAATGTTTGGAAATTATTGATTTAATTTATTTTATCTTTGTTCTCTTCTAATGATCTATAGTAAGTTCATATTAATTTCATTACGATAAAAACAGAGAACTCAAGTTTATGATTATTAGTTGGTAGTATATATTAAGATACTGTCAGAAAAATAGAAAGAACCACAATTATAGAACTTTATTTGTTAACATGATATGAAATGATGTCTACAAAGCTCAGTGGTACATGGATTATTGGAAAGGTTCCTGAACTCAGTCAAGCTTTAATTCAAATCATGGTTCTTATATTTCCCGGCTGTATAGCCTCTAGTGATGAGAGAGTTCCATCTCTGGAATCTCAGGATTGTCCTCTGTAAAACAAATTGAATTAATATTAAAGTATTTATTGAATATCTACAATCAAATTGATTTATTCAATAAAACAAATATTTATCGAATAGCTACCATGTGCTAGGTACTTGTGAAATGCAGTAGTGATACAGAGTTAAAGAAAATGATTCACACTAATAAAAGGTTCATAAATTAATGGGCTGAGTCTTTAAGCTCAAGCAGTGAAATAAAAGATTCATAAATTAATGGGCTGAGTCCTTAAGCTCAAACAGGACCTTACAGATAGAAAGAATAGGGAGCCCACTTTCAGGGACCTACTGAAGTGCCTCATGCAGTGAAGTGGCCTGGCAGCATGGGGAAGCAGAAGGGCCACAGTCCTGGGGCCCTGGGTCTGGGGTCACACCCCTGACTGTCTTTGTTGTGTGGCATCATGCAAGTTGCTCGACCTCTCTGTGCCTCAGTTATCTTCACCTTAATATAAAGATGATAATACTCACATCTCATGAAAAGCACGTGACAAAGTCATGATCTCCCTTCAAAAAATACGTATTGAATGCCTGGTATGTGTAACACACAGGGACACATTCTGAGTTAAATAGGTACTTGCTCTTGCTCTTTCATCTAGAATAAATGATGTTATTATTGCTGTTATTAGTATTAATCACATAATTGTTGGAAAGACGTTCTCAACATTTTCTAGGTGCTGAGTGGCCCCGTCGGTTTTCATCACTGCAGTGGTTTTCAACCCAGGGTCACATCGGATCGTGCCATCAGACATCACGATATAGATGGTTGATCTGCTGGTGGAAAATGTCCCTTTGTGTACCCTGTGATGCCCCTTCCTCCTTGCTGCCCCACTGAGTCTCCTGGGAGGGGGAGAACAGATGTTGTGTGGATGATGGTGGGCAGGATGGGATACTGCGATGGCTCCCGGAAATGGGACACCCCCAACCCCTGGCAGCCAGGGATGGCTGTCCCCCTACCCAGAGTGGCAGGGACAGAGGAAGAGAAGGAGCCACGGGCACACTCCTTCCAGAGGGCTCCTTAAAGCCACAGCGGGTAATTATGGCAATGTCTCAGCAACCCCAGGGGCAGGAGGGGGTACTGAGGGGATAGCCTGGTTAATTACGGAGCAGATGCCCACAGCACCTTGGGGTGAATGCATTAAGGTTGGGGAACTGTCATCTCACTCACCCCGTCACATTTATTTACAGACCCCTAGGCACCCAGCTGGGGCTGCCTTCGGCGTGCGGATTCTGGCTCAGTTGGAGAGATCTGCAAGTTCAAAGCCTGCGTCTTCTTCCCAAATGGGATTCCCCCTCCCGCCTTCTCTCCCTTGCTTCCTACCCCACCTGCCTCCCATCAGGACTCTCCTCCCCACTCCACCCCATAGCTGCCTCCTGGCTTCCTCCTAGGCTACAGACAGCCTGAATTGTTTTGCCTGCACTGGTTTAGAAAGGAGGGTTTCAGGCCTTCAGGCAGGTTGGAGGAGGGGCTTCCAGGCCTCCCCTGGCCCCCAAGCCCCTTCCTGGTCCCCTCCTGGGGCTGCCTGTGGCTGACAGCAGACCTTTGTACGGATGGATGGTGCCCTGAGAGGAGTCTTCAAAGCCCTGCTGTCCGTGCAGAAACGGGTCAGCGGGGAGCTGTCACAAAGAGCAGAGGCCCCAGTGCTGTGTGCCAGCCCTCTGCCAGCTTGCAACTGTGCCGAGGGCACCTGGGCCACAGTGGTTTAGGCTGGAAGTAAAATGTGCCAGGGCCACGTGGGGGCAGAAAAGAAGTCAGGGACCCCTAGGTTGTCCTGGTTCATCTCGTCTCCTCATTGTCTTTCCCACACGAGTCCCAGGCTGCCAAATGAAGATAAAACTTGCAAATCCCAAGAGGAGAAATTGAATGTGCACCCTCTGACTTCCTGCCTGCATTTTCGAACATGACTCACCTCTCCAGGGGCCTGACTCCATCCACCTCTGCTACAAAAAAGAGCAAACTCCTCTACCATCTCTCATCTCTCTCCCTGCTGAATTTGTCCCTGAGTTAAGCTCTTGCTTTTCTGTTAATAGGCAGAGATCCTTTTGCTCTCTGGCTAGATTGTCAATTTCTGGAGAAACTATGCCCACTTCAGAGCCACCCTGAGTTAATCTGGTGAAACAACAGAAAGGGCGATCTTTTCCTACAGTCTGCCTCATTCTGCACATGCTTGCCCTGGGGGTAACAATTTCAGCCAGTAAAGCAAGATGCCACCAGTAATTAGACACGTCTATAATCTCTGGCGCAAGCATCCAAAAAATGATGAGCAGGTCCAGCTTATATTTTACCCTTAGTATGTAATTCAGTGATAATTTTTCCTGCACAAATGAGATGATTGAACGCTTTGAGTAATTTAAACCAGATAGCAAGGGTGGACTCACTGGAAGTGAAGTATTTAATGCATCATTGCCTTCATTCTTGTTATACTGTTATTATTCTCGTAATTTCAAGCTGGGGTTGTCAGTTAGATTCAGAAGCGACCTTTGAAATCACCTAGTCCAGTGCCCTCAAAAGATAGCCCTTTTGCTCAGCAAACACTGAGGTGAAATGCTATGTCAGTTTATAAAGAATGTGGAATTGCTGTGAGCTGTTTGCCATGCTGGACAAGAAGCCCAGGGTCTGGAACAATGGGATCTGTCTGGCTTTGTACTCTGAGATCTATAACCTTCCATGATGCCATTTCAAGGCCGAGGCAGCAAACTGGCTCCTCAAAAGTTGAGTCCCACCTTCCAAGGTGTTTGGTTTGGCCTGTTTGGAATTTAATTTTTTTAATGTGAGTCAACAGTTAAAAATCAGGAGAGTTCATCAGAATTATTTGCTTTACTTTAAAAAGTGAAGCTTTGGAAACAGTGGCCCTGCAGTTATACTTGGAAGCAATTAGCTGAAAGAGTTTCCTGCAGATCTGGGTGAATGCTTGTTTCCCATGGTCTTCACCACTCCCTGTCACCTCCCTGTTCCTAAGCACAGGTCCCGGTTGCCACGTACCCTCATGCTTCTTTTTATTTTCCTTCTTTTCTTCTTCCTTTCCTCCCCTTTCAACTCCCTTCTTTTATTCTTTTTCTTCTGGTAAAGATGGAACAACAAAAGACAGATTAATATTATTTATGTTTCATGCTGGAAAAGACCGTGATGCTGGGGAAGATTGAGGGCAGGAGGAGAAGGAGGCAACAGAGGATGAGATGGTTGGATGGCATCACCGACTCAACGGACATGAGTTGAGCAAACTCCGGGAGATAGTGAAGGACAGGAAAGCCTGGTGTGCTGCAGTCCATGGGGTCGCAGAGTCGGACACGACTGAGCGAGTGAACAGCAACAACAGCAATCATTTAAAATGCTGCTCACTCATCTGAGCTTTCCTTCCATAGCTACTGTACTCATACAGCTTGTTCCATGCTTTCCGTCCCTCTCTGGACAGTGAATTCTAAGCAGTCATCCACTGTCTGTCTTGCTCACGACTGTACCTCATGCTATGCCCGACAGTGTCCACATCCGATATATGTTCTTGGACTGTTATTAAATTCTCTTATTCTTGTCTGACAGGTAGTGAGATACCTCCTCAGCCAGAATTGACTAAAACCTCAGCCATAACAAGATAAGTGGGCTGTAAAAATTCAGTGGCATACGATGCGGCTGACGTCCTTGGGAGGTAGAGAAAGGGCTCTTTTCCGGTTGATCTGTACTGTCACAAGGAGCCGAACGGGGGAAGGATAATGGTCACACATCTGCCACTTCCTCACCCGCCTCTCCCCACCAGAATATAAAAAGCCAACCCACTCACATTTGAGAATAAGAGCTGGCGCAGTGCGGGAGCCAAACATCACCGGAGACGTACAAAATGCCTGTAATCTCAGCCACGGTTTCTCAGGACCCACAGTCAGGGGTTTCCGCGAGTGCTGCAGCTCCGGCTGGAAGCTGTGCAATAAAATGCCCACGTCTTGACTGGCTAACCAAGGCCGCCTGCAAGCAGCCCAGCTGAGACGGCCTCGGGGAACAGGCCTTGGCCCCATCTCTGAGCAAAGTGCTGGCCCTCCGCACGTGGCAGACGCACTTGCTCCCGGGTCCAGCCTGAGCTCCCAGAGGGAGGCGTCTCTGCCTGGCGCCCCCCACCTGCTCTGCACCCTGAGGGCTCTGCCTTTCTCCAGGAGCCTCAGAACGCTGTGCGCAGGGAGCTCGGGTCAGAAAGGGCTGCTAACCTTCTCTTGGGGTCTGTGTCAGGGCACTGCTTTGTGTCAGGGAGTCCCACTCCTTTGTTAGGAGTTTTGGGACAGGGGGTGGTGGGCATGACTCCCGGGAGGCTTGTGTCAGCATCCGTTGGCACCTACTGTTCTTGCCTGAAAGGAACATCCAGCCCATGTGCTTGCTCCACTCTCGTCCCTCTGGGCTTTGCTGGACTCCTGGGGGGAACCCGGCTGGAGCATCTGAAGGTCACCCCCAGGTCCCGGTCACAGCCAGTGTGTGGGTGCGGCTGCCTGACTGCATGAGACCCTCAGTGTCTGCCCGACACCCAGCCCTGTGTCCTTTGTCTGATCACATATGACTGCTCAACATTTTTGTTGTTCAGTCGCTCAGTCGTGTCCGACTCCTTGCGACCCCATGGACTGCAGCACGCCAGGCCTCCCTATCCTCCACCATCTCCCAGAATTTACTCACTCATGTCCATTGAGTTGGTGACGCCATCCAACCATCTCATCCTCTGTCGTCCCCTTCTCCTCTCGCCTTCAATCTTTCCCAGCATCAGGGCCTGTTCAAATGAGTCAGTTCTTCGCATCAGGTGGTCAAAGTGTTGGAGCTTCAGCTTCAGCATCAGTCCTTCCAATCAACATTCAAGGTTGATTTCCTTTAGAATTGACGGATTGGATGTCTTTGTTGTGCAAAAGACTCTCAAGAGTCTTCTTCAGCATACATTTTAAAGGATCAATTCTTTGGTGCTCAGCTTTCTTTATAGTTCAAATCTCACATCCATACATGATTACTGGAGAAACCATGGCTTTGATTATACAGACCTTTGTTGGCAAAGTGATGTCCCTCCAATATGGAAAAGAATAATTTTCCCCCCCTCCTTGCCCTCCCTCCTTTTCATAAATCCAAAGGCAAATTACCTCTTCTTGACGCGCCGCCTGCGTGGCACTGGAACGCGGGCGGCGGCGTAAATTCACCTACTTGGACTCTCTGCTTTATCATTTTTAAATTAATATTTTTCTTTGGCCAATTCTTTATGCTCTTCTTGATACAGCGTCTGCGTGGCATTGGAACAAGTCGGTGCTGAAGCAGGCGTGGCTGAACCCTCGTGGTGAGGTGGCTGGAGGTGGGCTTACATGGAGCCACGGTGATGACTGACAGGGCAAATACCTGGACTTAAGGAGTGGTGCTCAGCATTAGTGATTCTGATGTTTCAACATATATTTCTTGCACCAGAAGCGGTGATTGTGCATCGAGAGGGACCTAATGGGCCAGTTCTGATAATCCAAGCTACCCAGCAGGCTTCTTTGCTTCTACAAGCAGTTGGTAGAAATCCCACTGTACTAGGCTGTTGGCAGGTTTCTCTAGGATTCAAAAGTCACCTGGGGGTCATCTCTAATCCCTTCTGATCTAGCAGACACCTTCTACTCTTTGCCTGCGTGCTTCCCTCTCCCCCAGAGACTCCTTGTCTACAACTGTCTGTTTCAATCGTGGCTTTATCGGTCCTCGCACTGACACTTTTAGTACCTTACTCTTGTCAAAATCTTTCACAAAACCACTGCCTCAGCTTCCTGGGGTCTGTTCCCCCTGAGCACATCCCTTCATTAATGCTCCATTTCTCTGATGAGATCCACCCTTCATCTGTTTAACCCGTTCGCTGTGCAGTTTGAACCCTTCCCTTGGAAGACCATTTCTTTCTCTTTACACTGTTATTTAGGACATGTTTGAAATGTGCATTATTCATGTGTTATTCATGTGTATTAATGGAAATCAGTGTGCAAATCAGCTTTATTGGGAACCCCAGAGACTGCAGCAGAATCCTGGCTACTTACACATTGCATAGTATCATTTTCTGAAGAGCAGGCTTGCTCTGCCTGTTGGTGGTGGGGGAATGACAGTTTCATGCAACTTCCAGGAACAGTCCTGCCTTTGAAAGAGACCATGCAGCCGTTTTATTTGCCGTTTGATGCACATCCTCCAGCCAGGCTGGGGAAGTTCTCAGCTGGATGTGACTCACTTGGTTTTGAGAACGTATTCAGATCCAAACTGGCCAGGACTCAGCCGAAGTCATGGGAGAGTTGTAGCTTTCAAAAAAAAAATTCATCCTTTTTGCTTAACAGTCATGGAAAGGCTACTGTAGAGAATGTCCCCAGTCCAAGGACACACACAAACAGCCACAGGGATGAGCATGGTCGAAAAGGGAAGACTTGGGTATAACTTGGGAGCCCAGCTTGCCTTTCTGAGTGTGTCTTCTCTGCTCAAAGTTCCCTCCATGCCCTGAGGCTTTCTTGTCTTGGAGAAAGTGATCCTCGGACTATAGAAGCTGACCTTACTGCTCCTCCGAGGCACACTCAGCTAGTGTATCCAGTCGGGATAGTTCTGTTGATGGAGATCAAGTGTTGTGGTTCTTTGGTGGGAAGACATCTAGGGGACAAGATGGCTTTCCAAGAGTCTCTCTAAATCCTGTTGTGTATGTGACTTAGATCCCATCTGAACTTTGAAAAGACAACCCCTTCTCTGCCTGTAGGTATAATAGGCTCTGTGCCAAAGTGAACTAGACCCTCTGACTCCATTTTTTCTGTACTCATTTCCCACATGCTTCGCTAGTCCTCAGGGGTGAATTAGGGATTTTGGAAAATACTCACTCTGTGAGGCTTCTGTACTTATAAGCAGGTTGTATATTCTAAGACTATTAAAGTTGATTTGTTCCTGGAGACCAAAGTGACACCATAAAAAACAGCTCCTATGCCATTGATGGGAATGAGCAGAGTTCTCACAACTCTGCCATGGTTCTGGCTTTCTTCTGTCTATTGATGCTCTTATATGACACTCTTATATTTCTTATATGAAATTGAGAAGTTTTTGAAGAGGGAAAAAGGTGAATGACTCCCTTAAAAGTGTAAAGTGTTCATTGCTCAGTAGTGTCTGACTCTTTGAGACCCCATTGACTGCAATCTCTCAGGGCGCTCTGTCCATGGGATTCTCTAGGCAAGAGTACTGGAGTGGGTTGCCATTTCCTTCTCCATAAAAGTGCAAAGGTCAACTTTATTTTTGTATGCATTTAGCTCCTCACAGTGCATTTGCATGCACTTAGCTCCTGACAATCTCAAATTGGCAGAGCTCTCTAAACCTAAAAATTTTGGCTCATTCATTCACAAATGGAATAAAAAAATTGTGAATGTTTACTCGATGTCAGCCCTATGCCCGGTGTGGGGATAAAGCGAACTCGTGTGTGTGTGTGTGTGTGTGTGTGTGTGTGTGTGTGTGTGTGCTCTTCATCATGATCATGCTCAGTTGTGTCTGACTCTTTGTGACCCCATGGACTGTAGCCCACCTGGCTCCTCTGCCCATGGGATTTCCCAGGCAAGAATACTGGAGTGGGTTGCCATTTCTGCATCCAGCGGATCTACCCTATCCAGGGACTGAATCTGTGTCTCCTGTATTGCAGGCAGATTCTTTACCACTAGCCACCTGAGAGGTCCATGTACCCTTTCGACACACACACAAATGCTCACACGTGTTACAGGGCACTAGTCCAATAGTTATGTCTCAGTGGGAGTCAGATGCAAGGAAGGTGAGGATGTTAGGGAGTGAGCAGATAAAAGGGCCCAGCTTGAGGTTGGAGGACCACAGCCAGGGAGATGAGCCAAAGGAACTGATGCCTAAGCTGGTTCTTGAAGGATGATGAAGACCTCTGTGTGGAGAGGAAACAGGGTGGTCAAAGCAAAAGAAGCATAAAAAAAAGAAAAAAAAAGGCACAGAAGCAAGAGGGAACAAGGCTGCTTACGAAACTGGGACGGGGTCTGTTGGGAGGTCTGAAGCATATGGGGATTCTAGCAGGAGAAAAGGTTAGAGAAGAAAACTGGATCACCAGGAGGTTGCAGGCATGTCAGGCTAGGGGGTGGGGACCCGCCCTTAAAGCAACGGGAAATTCCTACTGATTGAAGCAAGTCCGCATGCTTTGGTGAGACCACTGTGATGTGATGGTGAAAACTGGATTAGAGGGCAAGAGATGAGAATCAAGAGAGTAGTGCTGGGAACTTTTCCAGGTGGGAAAGGCTCAGCAAAGATGGGGGCAAGGGGGCTGAGGAGAAGGGGGTGAGCCAGAGAGTCACTGATGAGAGAAAATGAGGGGATACTTGGGGGAGGCAGAAGATGGCTCTCAAGGTTCGCATGTGGTGAGCGGATGCTTAGCAGACCATTCCTGAGATACAGAACTTGAGGAAGGTCTTCCTTTAGGTAAAAGAATACACATCACCTCAGGGAACTGTTCAAAAACAGAATTAACTTGTATTAAGTAAAGGGAATTTTTAAAGATATAAACAGACAGCCCACAACAGGAAGTACAAATTCTAGGCTCAGTGGGGTAACGCATTTCAGACAAAAATGTCTCTTTCCCGGGGACAAAGACCAGTGATATTAAGGATGGTGACTTTGAAGCCTTGTGAGTCATTATCAAGGATGAAAGATTCAATTATTTGCCTCAAAGCAGGAGAGTGCGCTCCAGTATTTGAAGTTATTCCAACTCTGCATGGTGCCCACTTTGAGTCTGTTTACAGATTTTGACTTCAAGATAAGACGTTTCTGGGGAAAGCAGGAGGAGCTGGAGCTTTCTCCAGCACTGGAGTTGAGTAGACGCTGACACTGGATGGTAAAATATCGCAGAAGTTTGGGGTTCTTTCTGCTGAGGCCAAAAAATTGAACTCATTCCTTCCAGATGATATAAAGAGTGTGCCTTCATCACTTGTGAAAAAATATTTCTGCAGTAAAACTTAAACAAGGTCCATTAATCATTATTTCTAGTATGGTAACAGCAGTTGTGAAGTCATCCAAAGTTTTTAATGGGGAGTATTTGTCTTCATTCCCAAGGCCACAGAGTCATCCTTTAAACAACCTCGAAGAACCTCTCTTCTTTGAACTCCACGTCCAGACCGCCAATTTTCTGTGCCTGGACCACGGTGGGACTTCCTCATGGCCTCGCCCCCATCACTCTCTGATCTCTTAGACCCATCTTATGTATACCTCTGTCTGCTCATCTATACATGAGAGACACCCTAAGCTTCCTGGCCCCCAACCTCCCCACCGATTCATACTTCTGACGCTCTGATATTGCAGCAGCATCACCCAGGGCCGCCGCCTCCTAACACATCCAAAACCAGATGGCCGGTTTTGTCTCCAGCCTTGCTCTTCCTGCCATCTTCCCATCTCAGTGAATGACAGTTCCTTCCTCTGGTAGCTTGTTTCAGCAAATTCTGTTAGTTCTATCTTTCTAATATGTCCCAGATCCTCACTACCTGTCACCAGCTCTACCATCGTGGCAAAAGTCATTTGTCATTTATCACCTGGACTGTTCATAAAAGCCTCCTCCGTGGTCCCCTGCTTCTACACCCGAGCCAAAAGACTGCATGGCAGAAGAGTCAGCATGATCCTATTAATATCAGTGACTGAGCCCTTCCTCTGATCCTCTCCTGCAGTTCCCATCACGTTCAGAATAAATCTGATGGCGTTGCAGTGGCCTGGTGCCCCTCTTAATCTGGTCTCTGATCACTTTCCTCTTTCCACTTGGCACCAGTCTCCACTCACTAAGTGTGGTCTGGCCACACTTCCTTCCTTCCTTCCTAAGCTTCCAAACCCCACAGTGCCCAAGCACGAGTTCTGCCGTGTTCTTCCAGTCTGGGCGCGTGCTGTTCATTCCTGAGTCCTTTTCGCTTTTCCAACTCCTTCTTTCTTCTGAGCTCACCTCAAGCTCACTTCCTCCAGGAACACACCCATGCCACTCGGATGATCTTTTCCCAAACCCTGATGTTAGTTTTTGACTACTGTGCTCATCTCGTCACACGTGATAAACAGCCTGGCGTCCTTACTTGAGTGATACAGCTGGGTTTAATGCTAGCCAGCCAGTGGGATGGGGACCACTTCTTTTGTTTCTAGCTCCTGAAGACCCTCAGCACAGCCTGCCTGTAAATAAATCTCTTTTAGATTCTGGTAGGCAGTTTGAATTACTATATCAGGCTAGGAAAGGAGGTGCAGGAGAACTGATGGGCCCTACCCTAAATGTCATCTCGGATGGCTGCTGAGCAGTGAGGAGGGATGAACTAGGAACGCATGTCACAGCACGGATGGAGCGCAAAGGTTAAGTGAAAGAAGCCACACCCCGGAGGATTCATAATCTATGATCCTATTGATGTGAGATTCTGGAAAAGGCAAAGGGCTGGAGTGTAGACCAGTGGTTGCCAAAGGGCTGAGAGTGAGGAAGGCAGCAGAGAGTCGGCAGGAGGGAGTTTGGGGGATGATGGGTCTGTTCTGTATCACCGTGGTGGGGAATTCACAGACAGGGAAGTCTGATCATTGGCTGAGAATAAACTTGGAAAACACATGAAAAAGAGACCCTGATAAACAATTCAGCTGCTTGGTAAGTGTTTCCATTGTGTGTGCCCAGCTGTTCGGTCTTGTCTGACTCTCTGTGGTCTCATGGACTGTAGCCCGCCAGGCTCCTCTGCCCATAGAATTCTCTAGGCAAGAATACGGTAACGCGGTACCATTTCTTACTCCAGGGGATCTTCCTGACACAGGGATCTGAATCCGTGTCTCTTGCATCTCCTATATTGGCAGGTGGATTCTTCACCACTAAGGGAAAAAGCTTGCTTTGCAGAGAATGTGGACTATACCAATTGCAAAAATGTATTTATCTATGGAGTATTACCTGGATGAAACATACCTAAAATGGATTGCAAAAATATTTTTCAGTTTGTGACTATCCGGTTGGATTTATGCTTGACAGAGATTTTATCTTTGAAAGAATGAAAGAAAATATTGTGAAACATTGTAAGTAGGTGCTGATTATTTTAAATAATACAAATAAAAGTAATTGTATTTTTAAAAATGTTCTGATGTCCAAAGAAATATGCTGTCATCATTGTAATGAATGTGCAAAAGAATTTTTTTCGGAAACACACACCTATGCAGATAGCTATCATCTCATTTTTCAAAGATAACAACTGTCGAGGGAATTCAGTTTGAGCCTACTTGTGCTGGATACTTGCATTTTTAGGTCCTATAATAATCCTATGAGGAAAGCAATATTATTCCCATGGGATGGATAAAAGCGATGAAACCCGGAGAGGTTAAATGAACAAAGGGCTGGTGAGTGGCTGAGCTAGGATCCCCCGGGTCTGTCTGACTTGGATGTTGCGCTTGACACAGACGCAATTGTCTAGCTGTGCAGATGGAAGGCAGCCAAGGGAGCCTTCAGCCTGAATAACACGCAACTGGGCTTCTGTTGAGACCTCCGTCTGGCCTCGGGACATGGAACCTCATCACTCCTGCCCCGTTAGTGACCTCTGTTTGGTCAGTATGGTGAGAAAACTGTCCCCTTGCAAAGGCAGGGCCAGGCTCTTAAGTCCTCTCTCTCTCAGCTGCGGTACCAGCTTGAAAACAAACAGCCTTGGAGGGGCCGCTCTGTCGGGAAGATCAATACTGCCTCCCTGATTCCCTCACCATGGAGCTCTGCCTAAGCAGCAGCTGCTAGATGAAAATGCTTTGAAGGTTGAACTTAGGAGTCCAGCGCCGCCCCTCCCGGCAGGCTTGCCGGGCAAGGCAGACGCGCAAGACAAATTAAAGTCCCCATCACAGGCTAGGGTAGAAAGTAAAATGCATGACTCATACAGCTTTTCCAGGGAGATCCTTAGAAGGTTGCCAGGACTGAGCACCCTGGATTCTCCCCACCTTGGGATTACGGCCACCCAGCCCAGGATTGACAAAACTCATTTACAATGAACGGCAAGGGCAAAGGGCATTCTTGCAGGCAATGAAGTCAGAAGAAGGGAGAAGTGTAAAGTCTCCTCCTTTGCAGGAGATGGTGAAAGGTGTCATTTGGGATTGTACATGTGTGTGTACGGATATTTGTACTGTACCAGTAAATGGCATCACCCCATCCCTCTCTGGAACCCACTCCCTCATGTCACTGCCCCACTCATAGCAAGCATCCTCAGAGAGTGGGGGCTCAGGGAACGTCCCCCAACTCCCCATGTGCTGGGAAAGTGGCACGAGATCTCAGATGAGATGGGGGCAAGGATGGGAGCAGAGGGTTGTGTCCGGTCTTCACCTAGCTTCTCACGATGAAGGATCCATCCTGTTGCAGTGGCGTATCTGTCCACTAGGTGGCACTCAGAGCCTGGCTTTATTTTTGTCTCTATCCCTGGAAAACTGCCCTGCTGTGGAGGGACACGAGACTTGCTTGCTTCCCAGTTAAGGTACTGATGTCATGTACTGTCATGCTTTGTCTTCCATACAATTATAATTTATTATTTCCCTTGAGGCCTTGGCAAAGGTCACTGTAAGGGGATAGCTGTTATACCTGAGTGAAGGTGAAGGTGAAGTCGCTCAGTCGTGTCTGACTCTCTGCGACCCCATGGACTGTAACCTCCTAGGCTCCTCTGTCCATGGGATTCTCCAGGCAAGAATACTGGTGTGGATTGCCATTTCCTTCTCCAGGGGATCTTCCCGACCCAGGGATCGAACCCGGGCCTCCCACATTAGCGGCAGATGCTTTAACCTCTGAGCCACCAGGGAAGTTTG
This sequence comes from Nanger dama, assembly GCA_917880005.1. Classification (NCBI taxonomy): domain Eukaryota; kingdom Metazoa; phylum Chordata; class Mammalia; order Artiodactyla; family Bovidae; genus Nanger; species Nanger dama. The sequence continues at coordinate 11,127,534 of CAKJTW010000029.1, read as the reverse complement.
GGAAGGGTCATTTCATCATCAGCCTCCCCCCCCTCCCCAACACACACGCGCGCACACACACACACACACACACACACACACATCTAGGGACAAAATAGTGAGAGTGCAAGTCACTCAGTCGTGTCCGACTCTGCAACCCTGTGGACTGTATCCCGCCAAGCTCCTCTGTCCATGGAATTCTCCAGGCGAGAATACTGGAGTGGGTTGTCATTTTCCCTTCCAGAGGATCTTCCCAACCCAGGGATTGAACCTGGGTCTCCTGCATTTTTGCAGACAGATTTGTTACCGTCTGAGCCATCAGGGAAGTTTAGATCTTGCCATATTTTTCTTTTCCAGTTTTGCTCACCTCCTGCCGTTCAAGCCCTCCCTTGTTCCTCTCTGCAGGCAAAACAGTGTGACCAGCTAGCACACTCCGGTGTACAGAACCCCACACAGGATTACCTTTTCAGTATTTGTCTTCATTCCGTGGTGGTTAAGGCTTGGATATGCAGCCTCCAAAAAGGCTCACCCGTGAGTCTTAAAGATCAAAGGCCAGAGAGAAAAAGACGGCAGGCTTGTCTTTGAGAAAGGACATCAGAATGGTGTGTGTCTGGGACACTGTGACTGGATTTCATCTAGCCATTCTCTGTGGGGAAGCAGAGACTCTAGGACTGTGCTGACCCAAGTTCTTGGAAGCCTCTACTAATATTATTCGATGCAATTTAGTTATTAGAGCTTAGGAGGAAGGATATAAGATGGTCTCTGTCCTCAAAAATGCAGTCTACTTAGGGAGATCAGAAACGTGGCCATTTCAATAGTATTATTGGAGTAAGGTAATCTCAGCTAAGAGCTTCTTGTTAACAGATTTGCTCAAAGAGTTCATAAAGCCTGTGCCTGAGTCCTGGGAGGTTGGGGGCGTTAAGGGGAAGGATCAGCCTAGGTGGGCTTTGATAGGATTAAGGTGATAGAGGGGGTGGGAGACTGCATACCCTGGAAAGCAAGAGGAATCTTGCAAGAGAGGCTCAGATGTAGGCCTGCAAAGCCACAGATAGCCACATCTCAATTACTTGGTGCCTTCAGTGATAAATGGTTCCTTTAAAAATCCCATTTTATGAAAAGACCAAACCACAGGAAATTCCTCCAACTCCAGCATGGGATGATGATATCTCCAAGCTCCACAAAATTATTCATCTTCAAAGCAGTGTTTATTCTTATTCTGATTAAGTACTGAGGGTAACCTCATTCATCCAATGCATATTTATGGAGTACTTTCATTGTGCTGAATGTTTTGTGGGAAACCAAGGGCTTCCCTGGTGGCTCAGAGGTTAAAGCGTCTGCCTGCAATGCTGGAGACCTGGGTTCGATCCCTGGGTCAGAAAGATCCCCTGGAGAAGGAAATGGCAACCCACTCCAGTATTCTTGCCTGGAGAATCCCATAGATGGAGGAGTCTGGTGGGCTACAGTCCATGGGGTCGCAAAGAGTTGGACACGACTGAACAACTTCACTTCACTTCAAGATATATCAGGCCGGATTGTTTTCTCTAGAGCCTTCTTGCTAGAAGAGAAGACAAGAAGTGTGCATATAATAACTATAAGTGTCTGAGAGAAAGACAGAATCTTGAAGGTACGTATAGAAAAATATTATAGGAGTTAAGCATAAGAGCAAAGTGGTACTCGGCTGTGGGTTCAGTGGTGGGATAAGAACATGTAAAGATGAGGGGAGGGGAAGGGTGCTTCTCATGAAGGAAATAACAAGTACAAGATAAAACGTTTAGAAAGCAAGAGCTGAATGGGGACATGCATATAGGAGCAGGGCTGTGAGAAAGGATGCTGAGCGTGTAGGCCGAGGCCTGACGGGAGCCAGCCTTGAATGGCAAGTTAAAGAACATGAACTCAGTAGAAAGCTACTGTATAATTTTGAGTTCGTGTATAAATTGATTTTTAAAAAGGCCTGTGTTTCCAAAAGTTAACACCTGACACCAACATATATGATGGACTGGGCAGGGGAGAGGCGAGAAATTAAGGACTTCTCGGCTCTGGAGGGAAAATGACTTCATAAGTTGGCATCTACTCATGTGTATCTGTGCTCAGTTGCTCGGTCATGCCTGATTCTATGTGACCCCATGGATTACAGCCCGCCAGGCTCCTCTGTCCATGGGATTCTCCACGCAAGAGTACTGGAGTGGGTTGCCATGACTTCCTCCAGGGGATCTTCTCGGCCCAGGGACCAAACATTGACAGGCAGGTTTTTTTACCACTGATCCACCTGGGAAGCCCCATTTACTCATATCATTCTGGAAATAACCAATATGACGAAAGCAAAGTTAAAGACGTAAAGCCCTGAAGACTATTTTTGGTAAAATTAGGAGACATGTATAATTCACAGATCCCAAAATATGTGTTAAGGCTCAACAAGGTAGCTGAGAGCAGAGAGAAATGATGTAGAATGTGGAGCGGTGTGGGGAAGAGTGAGGAGACAGCTGTGTCAGAAAGCACCGGTGCTTCCTGAAGGGAAGGTTGCAGTCACCCAGTTCTCTGGGTGAACTGGAGATCTGAGCATCAGTTCAGTTCAGTTCAGTCGCTCAGTCGTGTCCAACTCTGCAGCCCCATGAATCACAGCACGCCAGGCCTCCCTGTCCATCACTAACTCCTGGAGTTCACTCAGACTCGCGTCCATCAAGTCAGTGATGCCATCCAGCCATCACATCCTCGGTCGTCCCCTTCTCCTCCTGACCCCAATCCCTCCCAGCATCAAAGTCTTTTCCAATGAGTCACTCTTTGCATGAGGTGGCCAAAGTACTGGAGTTTCAGCTTTAGCATCATTCCTTCCAAAGAAATCCCAGGGCTGATCTCCTTCAGAATGGACTGGTTGGATCTCCTTGCAGTCCAAGGGACTCTCAAGAGTCTTCTCCAACACCATAGTTCAAAAGCATCAATTCTTCCGGCATTCAGCCTTCTTCACAGTCCAACTCTCACATCCATACATGACCACAGGAAAAACCATAGCCTTGACTAGACGGACCTTAGTCAGCAAAGTGATATCTCTGCTTTTGAATATACTATCTAGGTTGATCATAACTTTTCTTCCAAGGAGTAAGCATCTTTTAATTTCATGGCTGCAATCACCATCTGCAGTGATTTTGGAGCACAGAGAAATAAAGTCTGACACTGTTTCCACTGTTTCCCCATCTATTTCCCATGAAATGATGGGACCGGATGCCATGATCTTCATTTTCTGAGCATAGGCACTCACCAGAAGGATTTGGTAGAGGAAATCCAAAGATGGGAGCTTCATGAAGAGCTGAACCAACAGCCATATTTGCAGGATGCTTCTTCTCTGTGGTGTCATAGATTGTGTTGTAAATACCTGATAGCTTCTCTGTTATCATAAAGAGTATGTCTCCCTCCAGTAAAGTCATTCCCTGCAAATGGCTGGCCCAGGGATCCAGTGATGACTAAGGAAAAGATGAGCAAGTACTAAGTCAGTGCAAAGATACTCTAAGAATAAAAGAAGCAAAAGCACATCAAAACTTTCTAACAAATGGTGAACATTTACCAGAAAAAAATGCTTCCACCAAATAGAATAAAATTGTGACCAAACATTTTACTACATTTGAAAAAAAAGAAGCCTCACAATGACATCATCTCTACAAACAAAGAATTCAACAAGAATATAAGAACCTGGGAAAGAGCCGAGCCAAGAGTAAGACGAAACATGAGGGGTCAGATCTCAGGAAACAAGTAGGAACGGACAGACAGCCATCACAGAAATGAAGCCAACATTGTAAGAAGCACGATGAAGAGCATGCCTCATGGAGAACAAGACAAAGAGCACAGAGGAAGAAAGGTGAAAGGTCAAAAAACGAGTGCAGCTCTAAATAATAGATGAGGGTTAGATGCAGCACTGTAACTAGAGAAGAATGGCAAAAGGGACTCTACATTTGTGCAACTGCAGTCTCTGAAAATGAAAGTACAAAATGGAAAATATTTAAAGTGTGTAATTGAATAAGATAGTATTTAAATAAAAAGACAAGCATCTAAGTCGAAAGTTTACAGTATGCAATAAGAAACATCGACCTAGAATGGTCAATATGGAGACAGGTTCAAGTACATTTGTTAGATGTAAAAATTTTAAAACATTTTCTCAGCATCCAGGAAAAAAGATCAAAGCAATAAAATGGAGTAAACTTGGATGACCATTATATCTACTACTGTGGGCAAGAATCCCATAGAAGAAATGGTGTAGCCATCATAGTCAACAAAAGAGTCCAAAATGCAGTACTTGGATGCAATCTCAAAAATGACAGAATGATCTCTGTTTGTTTCCAAGGCAAAGCAGTCGATACCACAGCAATCCAAGTCTATGCCCTGACCAGTAACACTGAAGAAGCTGAAGTTTAACGGTTCTATGACATCCTACAAGACCTTCTAGAACTAACACCCAAAGAAGATGTCCTTTTCATTATATGGAACTGGAATGCAAAAGTAGGAAGTCAAGAAATACCAGAGTAACAGGAAAATTTGGCCTTGGAGTACAGAATGAAGCAGGGCAAAGGCTGATAGAGTTTTGCCAAGAGAACACAAGGGTCATAGCAAATACCCTCTTTCATCACAAGAGAAGACTCTACACATGGACGTCACCAGATGGTCAACACTGAAATTAGATTGATTACATTCTTTGCAGCCAAAGATGGAGAAGCTCTATACAGTCACAAAAACAAGACCAGGAACTGACTGTGGCTCAGATCATGAACTCCTTATTGCAAAATTAAGACTTAAGTTGAAGAAAGTAGGGAAAATCACTAGACCACGTAGGTATGACCTAAATCAAATTCCTTAGAATTACAAAGTAAAAGTGACAGATTCAAGGGATTAGATCTGATAGACAGAGTGCTTGAAGAACTATGGATGGAGGTTCGTGACATTGTACAGGAGGCAGTGATCAAGATCATCCCCAAGAAAAAGAAATGCAAAAAGGCAAAATGGTTGTCTGAGAAGGCCTTACAAATAGCTGTGAAAAGAAGAAAAGCAAAAGGCAAAGGAGAAAAGCAAAGATATACTCATTTGAATGCAGAGTTCCAAAGAATAGCAAGGAGAGACAAGAAAGCCTTCCTCAGTGACCAGTGCAAAGAAACAGAGGAAAACAACACAAGGAGGAAAGACTAGAGATCTCTTCAAGAAAATGAGAGACACCAAGGGAACATTTCATGAAAAGATGGGCTCAACAAAGGACAGAAATGGTATGGACCTAACAGAAGCAGAAGATATTAAGAAGAGGTGGCAAGAATACACAGAACTGTACTGAAAAGATCTTCACAACCCAGATAATCATGACAGTGTGATCACTCACCTGGAGCCAGACATCCTGGAATGTGAAGTCAAGTGGGCCTTAGAAAGCATCACTACGAACAAAGCTAGTGGAGGTGATGGAATTCCAGTTGAGCTCTTTCAAATCCTAAAAGATGATGCTGAGAAAGTGCTGCACTCAATATGCCAGCAAATTTGGAAAACTCAGCAGTGGCCACAGGAATGGAAAAGGTCAGTTTTCATTCCAATCCCAAAGAAAGGCAATGCCAAGGAATGCTCCAACTACCACACAATTGCACTCATCTCACATGCTAGTAAAGTAATGCTCAAAATTCTCCAAGCCAGGCTTCAGCAATACATGAACTGTGAACTTCCTGATGTTCAAGCTGGTTTTAGAAAAGGCAGAGGAATCAGAGATCAAATTGCCAACATCTATTGAATCATCAAAAAGCAAGAGAGTTCCAGAAAAACATCTGCTTTATTGACTATGCCAAAGCCTTTGACTGTGTGGATCACAATAAACTGTGGAAAATTCTGAGAGAGATGGGAATACCAGACCACCTGACCTGCCTTCTGGGAAGTCAGGATGCAAGTCAAGGCTGTATATTGTCACCCTGCTTATTTGACTTATATGCAGAGTGCATCATGAGAAATGCTGGACTGGATGAAGCAGAAGCTGGAATCAAGAGTGCCAGGAGAAATATCAATAACCTCAGATGACATCACCCTTATGGCAGAAAGTGAAGAACTAAAGATCCTTTTGATGAAAGTGAAAGAGGAGAGTGAAAAAGCTGGCTTAAAACTCAACATTCAGAAAGCTAAGAACATGGCAGCTGGTCCCATCCCTTCATGACAAATAGATGGGGAATCAATGGAAACAGTGGGAGACTTATTTTGGGGGCTCCAAAATCACTGCAGATGGTGACTGCAGCCATGAAATTTAAAGATGCTTTTTCCTTGGAAGAAAAGTTATGACCAGCCTAGACAGCTTATTAAAAAGCAGAGACTACTTTGCCAACAAAGGTCTGTCTAATCAAAGCTATGGTTTTTCTTGTAGTCATGTTGGAATGTGTTGGAATACGAGAAAATTGAGTGCCAAAGTAGTTATGCTTTTGAACTGTGGTGTTGGAGAAGACTCTTGAGAGTTCCTTGGACTGCAAGGAGATCCAATCTGTCTATCCTGAAGGAAATCAGTCCTGAATATACATTAGAAGGACTGATGCTGAAGCTGAAACTCCAATATTGTGGCCACCTGATGCTAAGAACTGACTCATTTGAAAAGATCCTGATTTTTGGAAAGATTGAAGGTGGAAGGAGAAGGGGATGACAGATGATGAGACAGTTGGATGGCATCACTGATTCGATGGATATGAGTTTGAGTAGGCTCCGGGAGTTGGTGATGGACAGGGAAGCCTGGCGTGCTACAGTCCATGGGGTAGCAAAGAGTTGGACACTTTGAACGACTGAACTGAACTGAAAGGTTAGGCAGGTCTCAAATTTGGCTATAGCAAAATGCCATGCCAAAGTATAATGATGCAAGACTTCAACTTCAAATAAGAAAGTATAAATGAAGAATTTTCTATGCACAATCTCCTGTAAATACAAAGCTTATGTATAAAACTGAAATATGCAAAAACTAAGGGAGCATAATTATTATGAGAACTTTTTGAAGAAATTTCTGTAAGATAAACTTAGGTAAAAAATAACTAAGAAAATTACAACAAAAGGTAGGACATATTGAATGTATTTCACTCTAGAATTAACACTAGTGCAAATTTAGAGATTGGCACAATGAATCATAATATGAGTCTTGTTTTCTGACAACATAGAATTGTTACAACTAACACATATTTTGAGGAACTTTGAAGGAAGGTGGGCAGTGGAATGGTTTTGCTGACTGCCTTATGAAATAATAGTAATTATTAAAACTGCCTATTAGAAAATTGGCATAATTAAGCATACAAGAGTAAACATTAAAAAGATATCCTTATTCACTAAAAACACATAGTCAGGGAACATGAAATGTGCTAATTTTATCATTTCTCAGAATAAGGAATTGATACATACTATAAAGAAACAAAGGCCTAGGGGATTATATGCAATTATAAAGAAAATTTTTATATATCAGAATAAATATGACCAATATTCCAAGCAAAGAAAATGCATCACATAGTTAAGGAGAGAGAGAAACACAAAATAAAATGCAGATCTATGATATACATTGATCTCATATTAATATTAATGGGCTTAAATCATTTACCAAAAGGATTTTACACTGGATCAGAAAAAAACAAAAACCATGCTATATGGTGTATAGGAAACATATGAAAACAAAATAATTCAGTAAAGTTGAAAATAAAAGGTGAGCAGAGATATAGTAAAGAAATGCAAGAAAAAAATATGGTTCTCCCCATAACAAAAAATAGACCCTCCAAAGCAAACAAAAAGGGAAGCAAACAAGCAAGAGTCATGATCTTATTTCTAGAAATTAGAATTTAGGCAAAAATAAAGAATTAAATAGGATAAAGAAAGTCATTTCAGTCTTATAGTGTGCAGCTCATGAGTTTTTAACAATTATGCTATCTACACATCAAATGTCATGGCATCAAAACTGATAAAGCAGAAATTACAAGAGATGGAAAGGAGAAACAGGAATAGTCAGGAACCTCACTTAACTTCTTTCCATCTTCAACTGGGCAAGTGAGCAAAAACACTGAGAAAAACAAAGTGATATGATTCCCAGTTTGATGAGATGGATATAGTTCAAACTCTACACAGTGAAAATAGAGAACACACATTTTTCTCATATGCCTAGAAAATAGTCACAAAAATTGACCCTGAACTAGGTCTTAGAGAAAATCTCTCTACTTTCAAGGAAGTAATACACATTCCTTCCGTCTTGTTGAGTTCTTATCTGCTAGAAGCCCCTGGTCCTCTGCCCCCCAACTTGCAGATGAGGAGGAATGTCATGGCAAAGGCATACCTTTCCTAAATGCCTTTGCCTGGAAGTGACGCAAAAATTGGTTCACCTTCCAGGGTGGCTGGAAAATGTAATCCCTAACCCGGCAACCCGTTGTCAGGAGCAAACTTGGAACTGTTTTGGTGAATATCGAACCATCTTTGAAACACTCATCTCCTTGTATAGGCAGGCTACATATTATAAAAACACTAATTCTTCCATGTCAATTTTTAAATTTAATGTAATCACCATTCCAAATGGTTTTAAAACAGACAAGGTGTTTTAAAGCTCGAATGGGAAACTGAAAAATAAGTATAGCCAGAAAAACTCCAAAAAAAAAAAAAAGGGGGTGTAAATGAGGTGTAAACAGTTTTTCCAAGTATCAAAATGTTTTAAGGTGTAAATGAGGTGTAAACAGTTTTTCCAAGTATCAAAATGTTTTAAGGTCCCAATGATTAAAACAGTAGATACCAGTGCATGAACTGTTGAATGAGTCAGAGGAAAGTTGAAAGCCAAGAAATACTGAGTTGGACAAAAATCTCCTTTTGTTTTTAAGTAAAAATAAAAGACATTTTTCACTTTCACCAAGAACTTTATGGAACAACATATTTACCATTTTTTCCCCACTATCTTCTGTCATTTTTCAGATAATTTCACAATTCTATCTTCCGAAAACTTTTTGTCTTTTTGAGCAAAGAACTTTTCCAGGTGCCTTTTACAGTCTTCCAGGTAACTGAACATTTCTTCTATTAACAGAATTTTGTAAAGAGTGAAATAAATGGATATCTGAAGGTGCAATGTCTGGTGAATATGATGGATGAATCAGAACTTCAGGTTAAATAGTAATGGTTTTTGCCTGGTGATCAAAGAAGCACGCAGTCTTGCGGTATCCTGATGGAAAGTGAAAGTGAAAGTGAAGTTGTGTCCGACTCTTTGCGACCCCGTGGACTGTAGCCCACCAAACTCCTCCGTCCATGGGATTCTCCAGGCAAGAATACTGGAGTGGGTTGCCATTTCCTTCTCCAAAAGGTTACACATTTTCTGTTGACTAATTCCATACACTTTTTATCAAGTGCTGTTTTCAGTTGGTCTAATTGGGAGCAGTACTCCTTGGAATTAATTGTTTGGCTTTCTGGAAGGAGCTCTTAATAGAGGTGAGGTGAAGTCACTCAGTCGTGTCCGACTCTTTGCGACCCCGTGGACTGTAACCTACTAGGCTTCTCCATCCATGGGATTCTCCAGGCAAGAATACTGGAGTGGATTGCCATTTCCTTCTCCAAGGGATCTTCCCGACCCAGGGATCGAACCCAGGTCTCCCACATTGGAGGCAGACGTTTTAACCTCTGAGTCACCAGGGAAGGACTCCCTTCAAATCCCACCAGATATACATCACCTTGTTTGGATGAAGACCAGCCTTTGGTGTGGTTGGTTGGTGGTGGTTTGTTTTGCTTGCCCTATGTATGATCTGCTCCATTCCACGTTTTTGTTCAGTATCCACCTTTCATTGCCCACCACAATTAGTTTTAAAAATGGAACTTTTTTTTTTAATGCTCTAAGTAGAGAAGCGCATAAGAAAATACAGTTAGGAAGCTTTATCTTTGACTTATGTGGAACCCAAACATCAAAGTGATTAATGATGCAAATTATTTTCAGCACTTGATTTGCATATTTTGAGTATGTCAGCCCTCTTTCCCATGTTGTGATGGTGATTGCTCTCAATTAATGTCTCACTATCAACTTCAACTGGTCTACTTGATTTGGAGAATCATCCAGTGAGAAATCTCTATCACAAAACTTCACCAAACCCTTCTGACACATTTGATCAATCATAGCACCTTCACCATACACTGTATAAACCTCCTTTTTTGTTGTTTTTTGCCTTTCAGTTGCATTTTACCTTCCTTGAAATAATAAAGCATGCTGAAAATGTTCCTTTTTTCTTCCATCTTCAATATTAAAATGGCTATACAAAAATTCACCAATTTTATTTTTTTAAATGCACACTGATATGACAGCTGTTACAAGACAATCTAACAAAATTGTTTTGAATGAAGTTAAAGACACCTAAACAATACTAGTAGGCTTCCCTGGTGGCTCAGTGGTAAAGAACCTGCCTGGCAACGCTGCAGACAAGAGTTTGACCCCTGGTCTGGGAAGATCCCCTGGAGAAAGAAGTGGAAACCCACTCCAGTATTCTTGCCTAGGACATCCCATCAACAGAGGAACCAGGAAGACTACAGTCCACGGGGCTGCAAATGAGTTGGACACAACTTAGGGACTAAACAACATACAAAAGCGGATCAGAGCCAAGTTACAGAGCAAAATTAACGAGCCTTCTGGCCAACCCAATAACTTAAAGTAAGTCAGAACACATGGAGGATGCAACAATCCGGAAAATGATAGAATACCGAAATAAACTCCAAAAGGATTAGAATTTGAGGATAAGGGATAAAACTATAAAAATAAAAAAATAAAATGTGCAATGTTTAAAATCTTAGCTTGGAAAGATCTTTCTAATCATAATACAATAGTCTCGAAGTCCTAAAAATAGTTGGTTAATTGGACCACATAAAAATTGAAGAAAAGAGTTCTGCATGGCATTTGGGTCTCCTACCACAATACCCTGTGTTTTAGGTCCAAACTATTCAATTTAATTGAAATAACAGTGATAGAACGTCTATGAGAAAGTTCTAAATGAATGGGCAATGGCAGCTGCATGACCATCCCACCTTGTGGACAGTTCTACCATTAATTGTAAGATCAGAGATGTGCATCATTTTTTAAATACAAGTGTCAATATCAGTGACATGTAGTTTAACACACATACTTGGATTATTGGAGTAACACAAGCATTCTATATGCTAGTTCAAATCCAAGATGAATAGCCATCTAATACTTGATCATTGACAACATACTTAATGGCCTCAAAGGATTGCTTTAATGATTTGTGTATCATTCATTGAAAGATTAATTCTATTAGTAATCTTCTCTATAAAGATTATATCAGTAATAAGCTTAGCTCTAGATTAAAATTGTCAGAACATTTGTCATACTCATTTGCCAACCACTAGATGCCATTATTGGGTGTTTAGTTTAAAAAGAATGAGTGGAGTTACACTTTATTGACTATTTACATTTATACACGTGCATATGTATACACCCACACACCCACTCACATGTATATACACAACACTCTTTCTCAATCTGCTTTAGGCTGAAAAGGACTAATAATGTCCACAGCAGGGAAGAATAATAAGAGCATGTTCATGAATCTGATTTCTGTTTTTAGTTCTATTGTGAATGTTAATTGTTTGTTACCATAAATTACAGTATATGCCTTGGTTGCAGTTTTCAGTGGAGAAATATTAACTATTTCTATTCCTTCTGTGAAAAGCAAGCTCTGCTGATTTAATTCTGAGTAAATCTAACAGTATCACTTAATATTAGGCACTGATTATTTAAGTGGACACAGAAGACCTTATTTCACCCAAATAAACAGCAAACACAGTGTCCCAAACCACTGGTTCTGTCAGCCGAATGTCAGCTGGTACAATTCGAAAAGATTAGCCCATTTGAAAAGTGCTTGTCACCATTTCTTTTCATGAAGACTGACCTCCAAATCAAATTCCAGAGTTTTATTTTTTGTTTTTGCTTTTTATGCCTTTCGGGTTACAAATTTGATCCAAATATGTCAATTCTTCCTAATTATTATTTTTTGGCTTGTTTTTTTGAGTAAACAACGTATCATGGGCAGAATACCAAGGATTTCTGTTAAAACTGTTGTTTTTGGTCATTGAATGACCATGTTAATAATTCCTTTGTGCCATAGATTTTAGTTCTGCTGGCTGATGGCTGTAATATCCAATTTATAGTACCTAATGCTAATAAGTCTTTCAGAAGTGGCTTTGAAGTTTTTATTTTACTTTATTTTGGGGCCACACCATGTAGCTTGTAGGATCTTAGTTCCCCGACCAGGGATTGAACTTAGGCCCTTGGCAGTGAAAGCTCAGAGTCCTAAACCCTGGCCCACCAGAGGATTCCCAAAATACTGATCTTAGAATGGACACTGTCATAAGGAATATAAAAATCGTCTAAGCACGTGGTCTTCTAGAATAGCTGAAAATATGAGAACTCAAGGAAATCTGCCCTGAGGGTGGCTGACAGCCTCTTCGCCTCTCTGCGGTGCTGGTGGCCTCCTGGCCTGCTGCTAAAGAGTTAACCCATTGGTGTGCTTGTCATCGCCCTGCCTGACGGTCCCTCAGCAAGCCACACATCTTCCGTGGCCTGGATGACAGCTAATGAACTGTAGACATCTTGCACCAATATTTCTACTCCACCTGCAAGCATGAAGAAAGCAAGTTTGTTTTTCATCCTCGAAAAGAATCAACTGTATTTCTTAGGCCAGCAAGGATCATTTGCTTGCATGAACCTCCTTTTAGCTGGGAGGATGTCTTTTGAGCTTGGGAATTTGATTCAGAAAGTCACAAGCTTCTAATTACTCTTGGAGTGTTTTATGTGCCTGGATGTGTTTTATTAGCTTAACTATATTGCAGGCTCTTCTAACTGAGTCTGTGATCTTGATGAGCAAGTTACTTGACCTCTCTGGGCCTATTTTCCTCCCCTGTAAAATGAGAATTCTAATATATCACCAAATTTCCTTATGAAGTCAAATGAGATAGTGATGATTACGTTTCTAAAACATCACTTAAAATTACCTGATTAAAAATTATATTAATCAAACTGTTTAAGTCATATTAATCACAATATATGTATATATGTATATATATATATCTGTGTATATACATTTAGATATAAGCATATTCATATTTGTAAAAATACATATTCCTATACCCTTTGAGCAGTTTCTGCAAGGTATAACTGTTTCTGAAGATTAAGTAAATGAAGCATAATTTGACATGAGAAGGCAACTCTTTAGGAGCAAGAGTAATGATACATTTTTAAGAGGCATCTTTTGCATATTTTGGATTAATTTTTATATGCATGCCCTAATGAATCTGCCTGCAATGTGGGAGACCTGGGTTTGATCCCTGTGTTGGGAAGATGCCCCGGAAAAGGGAAAGGCTATCCACTCCAGTGTTCTGGCCTGGAGAATTCCATGGACTGTATGGGCCATGGGGTCGCAAAGACTTGGACACAATTGAGCAACTTTCATTTCCACTTTAGTGAAATTATACTTTGCCTTAAATTTTGACTGGAGTCACCTCACAAACTTTAATGTCCTTGTAAATTGTTCTTTTAGTTGAGCTCTGTTTAGTATTTACCAAAATGGTATCATTCGAAATGCTGGTATTTATTCTATTTCTAATTTACCCTTCTGAGAGCTAAGAAAGATTCTAGTCCTTTCAGTTGCTCCTCCGTCTCTCAGCATAGCATTGTTATGTACCAAGTTCTGGGCACTAGGTTTGCTGGGTGGATGTTGTTCTTTTAGGCAATCTTAGCTGACGAGCAATCTATTTTTATATAATAACATGTATTTACAGGCCTAGTTATAAATATTTCAATGTTTAATCCTTTGTATCTATTTCAAGGTAAATGTGAATTCATACTAATGTCTCCAGTACTAATCCATTACTACCTGGGTCATTCTAGCCTTTGCTCATTTGTTCATTACAGCAGGGCTCCCACCATCTGCCATTTATACGTCACTGTTTAACCCCAGTACACGTGTATAGCAGATCAGAGTCATTAACCCATATTCTTGTAGGAAAAGCTTTATCAACTGCAATTTGGGCTTATATACCATTTCTTCTGCCTTCGGTCTTATGATCTCTGTTCATTTCCAAAGATACTTAATTAGTACCTCTTCTACACCCTCCTTAGTGGATATTTCATATACTAGTAATACAGTTAGTTTTTTTTTTTTTCACATTCTGCATTTCCTCCTATGATCCCCTGGCCCCCTTAATGATTTTTAAAATTGGTCTTTATTTAATTTGATACTTTAAATACTGTGTGGCCTATCAAAATACTGCTAGCTACTTGCATATTTGGGCTTCCCTGGTAGCTCAGATGGTAAAAAATCTGCCTGCAATGCAGGAGACCTGAGTTCAGTCCCTGGGTTGGGAAGACCCCCTGGAGGAGGGCATGGCAACCCACTCCAGTATTCTTGCCTGGAGAATCCCCATGGACAGAGGAGCCTGGATGGCTACAGTCCATGGGTTGCAACGGGTCAGACATGACTGAGCAACTCTCTCTCACACACACACACACCTGCATATTCGTATCCTGATTTTGTTGGTCTTTTCCAAACTCATATACTTGTTAATGCTTGTTTACTTGAAAAATCAAGTACAAGGCATACGCTCTCTGTATTAAGCTGTGTTCTTAGTTGCAGAAAAGAGAATCCACACTAGGTAGTGAGAGTTGAAATAATAACAGTATTTAACAGCAGAAACAGCAATAATATGACTAGTATTTCCGTGTTTACTGTGTTCCGGGCTGTGTTCTAAATGAGTCGTGTGTGTGCGTGTGTGCTCTGTTGCTCAGTCATATCTCACTCTTTGTGACCCTATGGACGGTAGCCCAACAGGCTCCACAATACATGGAATTTTCCAGGCAAGCACACTGGAGCAGGTTGACGTTTCCTACTCTAGGCAACTTTTCTGACCCAGGAATCAAACCTGTGTCTCCTGCATTTGTAGGTGGATTCTTTACCACTGAGCTACATGGGTAGCCGTCTAAATGCTCTGTGTAAATTAATTCCTTTATACCTCACTACCTCTTTGCTCCAGCACTTGAGGAAGTTCTTGTTGTTGTTCAGGAGCCAGTTTGCGTCTGTCCCTTTGCGACCCCGTGGACTGTGGCACGCCAGCTTCCTCTGTCCTCTGCTCTCAGATAAGGAAACTGCATAAAGCAGTTAGCAACATGTTTGACGTCACACAGGAAGTGACAGAGCTGGGATGGGAGCACAGACTGCTTTTTCTAACTCCTAGAGTCAATGGAAGAGCCAGCGGGCCATCCCTAGGCTGGTTTCCAGAGAAATTTGTGGAAGCACCCTGCAGACGTGTCCTGGTAAGTGAGCCGCTGCCGGTCCCAGCATGCTGGGACCACACTGCCCAGCCATGATGTTGCCATTGGCCCCACTTCCAGTCCCAGAAATGTGGGGCTTTGGCTCCCACTCCAGGCTGCAAAATGGAAGTTCCAGACCTGCCAATTTCCTTGCTTCCAAATCAAAGGCTCTGAAGGTGGGTCAGTTGGAGGGACCCACATCACATTTCTGAACATTTATGTAACAGCAGGCCTATGAGCCTTGTGGGCTTCCCAGGTGGTGCTTGTGGTATAGAACCCTCCGGGCAAAACAAGAAACATAAGAAATACAAGTTCGATCCCTGAGTTGGGAAGATCCCCTGGAAGACGGCATGCGCTGTAGCCCGCCAGTTTCCTCTGTCCGTGGAATTTTCCAGCCAAGAATCCTGGAGTGGGTTGCCATTTCCTTCTCCAGGGGATTTTCCCGACCCAGGGATCCAATCTGTTTCCTTCATTGGCAGGCGGGCTCTTCACCACTAGCGCTTACATGTTAATCAGCTGTCTGTGATTTGGGCCAGATGCCCAAGAGGATCACAGAAGGAAGTAAGCCTGGGGCAGTCATCCTCTGCTCCCAAGCTTTCCAATCGATTCAGTCTCCTTCCCACCCTCTGCTGGGGACAGTGAGTTACTACTGAGAGAGGGGATGTCTCTTCACATGGAAATGTGCTTCCCTGGGAAAACAAGCTCCCCTCTCGAGAATCCTGGGAGACAGATCCTAGAGCAGGTACAGAGAAGTGGAAAGACCCCATGGCAAGAAGCCATGTGCTTTCAAGCTGGGCCTATCACTGCCTTCTGACATCCCAGGCAGATCCAGTTACCTCTCGGCCTCGGTTTCCCCGCTTTGAAAAATGTAAGTAGTCAGACCAGCAGTGCTCACCAGACTGGATCATTCTGCGAATCCAGTAAGACAGTATGTGTGAAATTGATTTGAAAATTATGATGCACTAGTAAGATAAGATTGAAGTTGAAAGCATACATACTCAAATCATTGGGGAATTGGGGGTATATAGTATTTCTAGTCCCAATTTTATTTTTGCTAATAAGAAAACTGAATCAGAGAGTGAAGGGCATTTTTGGACTGTCACATTCAGGTTTCTGGACCCTCAATCCAGGGCGATTTCTCCTTCATCATCATGTAAATGGTTTCTGAGTCATAACCATGCCTGGAAGGCAAGAACTCAAGTTTCGAGAAAAATTCTCCCTTGTTTGGATTAGCCTGAGACCGAGTCTGCTATGGTCCTGCTGAGCCGCATAGTCGTTTTCCCTTTGCACAGGGAACTGATGTTCCTTTGGGGTGCTCTCTTCTTTCTGAGGCATGTGAGGTGGTGAGAGGGTGACTTTGCCTGGAGTCTCTGCTGCACGGGCAGCCTGACAACCATCAGGCTCTCCTCACCCAGCTCCCCACGCTGCTCCCAGAACTGCCATCAATTTAGCGTTTTTAGTGTTTTTAAAAGTGTATTCATCAGATTGTCAGTTGTTTTTTTTTAAATTTATATTGGAGTATAGTTGATTTACAATGTTGTATTTCTGCTGCACAGGAAAGTGATTCAGTTATACACATACGTATATCTGCCCTTTTTTTAGACTCTTTTCCCCGTATAGGTCCTTACAGAGTGCTGAGCAGCATGCCCTGTGCTCTACACTAGGCCCTTATTGGTCACTTATTTTACATATTGTCAGTTTTTAAAGATATGTACTATTACAGAGTGTATTAATTCGCTCAGTTGTGTCTCTGTGACCCCATGGACTAGAGGCCAACAGGCTCCTCTGTTCATGGAATTTTTCTAGGCAAGAATACTGGAGTGGGTTGCTATTTCCTACTCTGGCGGGGATCTTCCTGACCCAGGGATGGAACCTGCATCTCTTGGGGCTCCTGCATTGGCTGGTGGATTCTTTACCAATAGTGGCACCCGCAAAGCCCATTTTTAAAGACAGTTCACACTCAGAGTATCTGTGCTTATACTAGCTTGGAAAACACTAATGCACAGTCATGTCCGTTAACATAGCTAAGGCCTTAAAATCCCATAGCAAACAGAGACTGTTTATTATTTACTGTTATTTAACCCAGGATTCCCAAAACCTATTTAGCACTGAAACACTGTTTTTTTTTCCCCCCAAAGAACAGCTACCAACATGCTGGTTTCTTGTGGTGAATAAGTCTCATCTTAACCACCCTCCCAACCCTCCCTGCCCCCCCCCACCCCCCCGCCCCCACCGCCCCACACTGGAGATGAGGCACCTTCTCAATCTTGGCTCTGCATGGAAAGATTTTATTCCAGATACCTGAGCTGTCCCCAAACCAATTAAATTCACATCTCTAGGGGTGATACCAGGCATCAGTACTTTGTAAAGCTTGCCACCCACGTGGCTCCAGTGCGGCCAAGGCTGAGAACTTGCATTGAGGAAATCACCTCGGCAGTGACATTCACTGCCACAGCCTGCCAAGTTCAGGTGAGTTAGCCTTTCCTATAGTAAGGGCAGGCTCATGATTCCACTGGAAATAGGAAGACTGTAAAATGTTCTTGTTGATTAAGTGGACTATTCATTGCAAATGCTCCTATGTGGGCTTCCCAGGTACCCCAGGGGAAAAGAACTCGCCTGCCAAAGCAGGAGACAAAGAGACCTGGGTTTGATCCCTGGGTTGGGAAGCTCTCCTGGAGAAGGGAACGACTACCCACTCTGGTATTCTGGAAAATTCCATGGACTGTATAGTCTATGAGGTCCCTAAGACTGAGTGACTTTCACTTCACTTCACAAACTATGCTCTCTGCCAGGACCCTCTGCAGAGACGAGCCTGGTCGCAGAAACTTCAGGAAATCATGAGTAGCAGCTCAGTCGGGAGCACCCCTCCCTACGCCCTGCCCTCCTCCTTGTCTTCCTCTCCACCTGCCTGGCGGAGCTCAGGCTCTGTCCTCACAAATGAAGCGAGCAGCATGATGACGGAGTTCAGCTTCCTTCTCCCGGGATGGGATGGGAGGGGGTCAGCAGAACCCTTCTCAGGACAGCAAAGCCTCCGATATTTAGCACCTGCCTGGGGCTGAAGTATTAATAAGATACCTAGAATCAGGGGGTGTGGGAGGACTTGATTAATTTGAGAAGGGGGGAGAGGAGTGGGCCAATGATCTTATCTGTAAGGACAGAGCCAAGGGTCCAGAAGGAAGACGGGGAGGGGAAGGGTTGGAGCCACGCTAGAGGCTGTGTCAGAACAGTTTGGCACCATCACGGAACCTTTCTGAGATGAAAGGTTCAGCTCTGCTCTAGGGGAGAAGCGGGTGAGTGTTTTTGGAAGAGTGAGGGCATCAGGCGGTTCTGCAGTCTAATGGCTTTGAAGGACCAAGTCTTTGAGGCAGAGCTCTCTGAAGACAACTACCTGTCAGAGAAATGATGAAGTCACCTCCCACCCCCACTCCACCTAGAGAGACAACTAGAGCATCAGAATCACCTGGAAGGCTGCTGAGCAGATCACTGCATCCCGCCCCTGGAGCATCTGATTCTGCAGGTGTGGGTAGGACCAGAGATGTTGCATTTCAGCAAGTTCCTGGTGATGCCCAGATGGGCAAGGATATCGTCAGGCTGGAGATGTCCCTACAGAGTGGGTTGGAGGTGAGGGGTTGGCCACGAGATCAACTTTGGAAAAAGCCTCTCTAGGTCAGTCCTGCTTCTATGCTTCTTCTGACTTTACGCAGGTGTCTTTTTACTTTTCACCACCAGCCAGCCCTTCTGCTTGTTACTCCAATCCTCAACTTCACAATTTTCCAAGGCATGCTGTGCATTAGGAGTCTGGCCAATAGACATGCTTTCTTTCATCTCACTGAAAATCTTTTTGTTCCCTAAAAAGTGCAGAAGGACCCTGCATCACAGGGGGTTCATCCCTCCTGAGAGCCCCTGGGATTGTGGGCTGTCACCAGTTCAGAGAGTTAAAGGTTCAGAAACCAGGACTTCTTTCCAAGGGGAATGTTATACTGAACTTTATCCCGAATTTAGGTACTGGGGTTTAGTCACAGTTCCCCCTCCCACCAGAAGTTTAGAAGGATTATGCAAATGAGGCCCCACAGCCTGCCTTGAGCATCTCAGAATTCCCCCAGGCAAGTATGCAAATGAGATGGAAATAGTGACACCCCCCCCCCCCCAAATGAAGTCAAAGTCAGCTTCATTTATTCTGTGTTGCCTTTCTCCTCCTGCCTTCTTACCTCAGTCTCCCTGCCTGGAAAAGACACGTGCTTGGTTTTCTGCTCCAAGTGTCTATTATGACACTCACTGAGGCAGCTGCTAGTTAAGAATCATGCTAGGTTATTGTTCCCTACACTGTACTATACACAAAAAACATATGTCAGTGGGCTTTGAAAGAGGCAGGAGGCCTGAAGGAGCTAGCTCCAGATGGGAGAGGCGGAATGGAAAAGCTGCCCCCTCACTCATCATAGAATTCCTAACGTGCGGTTTATCATTCAGGATGCTCTGCCTTTTGGAGGCAGTTCAAAGCAGACAACCTGAAATGGAAACAAAGAAACAAAAATGACTGAAGGGCACATCCTTTGCCTTTCCCACGTGGAACTGGTGACTTGGACCAGTGTCCTGTAAGCCTCCCAGCTGAATGAGAGGTAAGGAGGCGGGTGATGCCAGACTGATGTACATATCTGCAGCTGTACGGGTCCAAATGCTGGACACGGAGGAGCAGGTGTCCACCTCCATCCGCAGTTTTGTCCCTTATAGACAGAGGGACATGAAACTGTCCCTTGAGCACTCTGTGAGGCTCTGTGCATATATAGCTCATTCAATCTTCACATGGATATTGGTGAGGAAAGTTTTATTAGCTCCATTTTCTAGCAGAAGAAGTAGAAGCTTTCAGAGGCTGGGTAACTTATTCAGATCACAGCTAGTGAGCTGCTGCCCCTGTGCTAAGTGGTCTCTCAGTTCTGTGATGCCTGCAGGTTCCTGAAGCTGTCCTGGCCCCTCCCAGGACCCCTCCAGAATTCCAATCCTGCTTTCCTACCCACTGCTGCTGCCGCTTCCTCTCTTGGGGCTCTCCTGATAAACTAGAATTTAGGGTACTTGTGCCTGCCCCTTGGAGGGGGTTTCATTCCTGGAGACCAGCAGTAGCATAAAGAATGGCCTGTGGAATAAGGTCTTAAAGGGATCGAGAGAGGAAGGGATGCAGAGCCCAGAATCCACAGAGCCACAAGTCTTGTCCTCCTCTGAGAGGAGGAAGGAGAAAAGTTGGAACAGAGGCAGAATGTTGCTGGGAAATGGGAAAGAAGAAGTCGGGGAGTTCAGCACCTCATGGCTCCTAGTTTCCTGGGGGTAATTAGAGGTGCTGTTTGTGTGGTATCTCCTTTTAGGGCTCGTTTCATTTGAATGTCTGTCTTTAGTCTGGACCAGTGTTTTGAGCAAGGTAGGCGTTTGAGGGCTCACTGCTACACTTCATGGAAGCCTGGCTGCAAGTTCTGAGTGCTCCCATTTAGTGGACTAAAAATTACCCTCTCTGAGAGCAGGAGGCCAGTCAATTTCCCTAAGAGAATTTATAAAGCCATTTGGAGAAGTTGCACTGATATTTTTAAACTCTAACAAGTATACCACACATTACCAGGAGGGGAGACAGTACGTCCTGATGGTTAACAATCATCTATAAAGAATCAACTTTAAAAACAACAACAACAATGATTTTGGATAAAATATACTTGAGAGGTATTTCTGAAATAAGTCAGAGAAATACTTATGATCAAATTTATATGTGAATTCTAAAACAAGCAAACAAACGGAAACTCCCTTGAACTCAAAGATACAGGAAATAGACTGATGATTGCCAGAAGTGAGAGAACGGGCAAAATGAGTGAAGGGGGTCAAAAGGTACAAATTTCCAGTTATAAGTAAGTCATGGGACCGTAAGGCACAGCATGGTGACTGCAGTAAATAATATCGTCTCGTGTATTTGAAAGGGAGGAGGAGCCTGGTGGGCTGCAGTCCATGGGGTCGTGAAGAGTCGGACATGACTGAGCGGCTTCACTTTCACTTTTCAGTGTCATGCACTGAAGGAAATGGCAGCCCACTCCAGTGTTCTTGCCTGGAGAATCCCAGGGATGGGGGAGCCTGGTGGGCTGCCGTCTGTGCGGTCGCACAGAGTTGGACATGACTGAAGTGACTTAGCAGCAGCAGCAGCAGCAGCAGCAGAGTAGAACAAGACACTGCTTGTCTTGTTTTTCTAATACGGGTCTCCACCACTGTAGATTCTTTACCATCTGAGGCACTAGGGAAGCCCCATTATAGGCCAAAATTCTCCCTATATCCATTACAAATCCCACTTTGCTGTGATGTTAGACGGATCTCTGGGGTATGAAAGTTTCAGCACTGCTGGGTCTCCCACTAAATGGCTCAGGGATGTGAAGGCGGTTTTTGGCTCTGTGTCAGCTTTTTGTAGTTTTTCTGTCTCCTCCCAATGGTCATGCTCTGTGTACTGTGTCAATATGTGTGTGTCTGTGGAAAGAGAGAGAAATCTATATAACGCCTGTCACTATGAATTTTAATGGTGAATTATTATTATAAGTATCGTTTTTCTCAAAATTGCACATGAGCTTGTGCCTGGTTGCTCAGTCGTGTCCGACTCTTTGTGACCCTGCACTGTAGCCTGCCAGGCTCCTCGGTCCGTGGAATTTTCCAGGCAAGAATACTGGAGTAGGTTGCCATTTCCTCCTCCAGGGCATTTTCCCAGCCCAGGGATAGAACCCTGGAACCCTGGATAGAACAATGAGCTTCATAACCTCACTTTCTCACCTTTCTTTGGACAGATACAATCGTAAGTAACAAAAAACTTGAAAGATTGCTTACAAACTGGGGACTGTGCAGTTGGACGGCATCACTGACATGAACTTGGGCAAACTCTGGGAGATGGTGAAGGGCAGGGAGGCACTGTGTGCTGCAGGCCATGTGGTTGCAGAGAGTCAGACCTGACTGAGCGACTGAACAGCGGCAACAGCAATGGGGACTGTGTAACTTACTCAATTGCTTTTCTTTTGGTACCACCAAGTTTAAGCAACCATTTTTCTTTGAATAACACCAGGCCTTCATGTCAGTAATTGATTTTGTAATCAGTCCTTCCAGTAACACTTTAAAATTAATGTTCTCAAAAAAAAATAAATAAATAAAATAAAATTGATGTTCTCACATATGGATTTAATTGGAGTTTAATAAGACACTCAGCGCATAATAAGTAAAAATCACATGATACTAAACATATTTACTGAAGATTAACCACCGTGGTGTTACAAATCTATTATGTAGAAGTCCCAATAAATATTTTTAGAATGTTAAATCGTATGTAAACATTGTGTGTTGCTTCAAGTAAATCTAGATCTTCAGCTTCATTTGTTATCTCTCTTCTAAGTAAACATAGCTGTTTACTACAGTTAAATTCATTTTCATCTTCTACAATTGGTTCAGCAAAATTCAGAGTCAAGGAAAAAAAATATCCTCAACCTTAATGTAAAGCAGACTTTCTCAATGGGTAAGTTTGAGGTGGGACCTGAGGATTTGCATGTCTAGCAAATTTTTGGGTGATGCTACTAGTCTAGGGACCATACATTGAGAAGTGCTAATGTCAAGCATCGTCTTGTTTTCAGATTAAAAGAAGACTTTGGTTTCCTCTGCCCTAATTTAATGTCTGGTCTTAGCTAAAATCCCCAATAGCTCAGTTGGTAAACAATCCACCTGCAATGCAGGAGACTCCAGTTTGATTTGTGGGTCAGGAAGATCCCTTGGAGAAGGGACAGGTTACCCACTCCAGTATTCTTGGGCTTCCCTGGTGACTCAGCTGGTAAAGAATCCACCCACAATGTGGGAGACTGGGGTTCGATCCCTGGGTAGGGAAGATCCCCTGGATAAGGGAAAGTATACCCAACTCCAGTATTCTGGCCTGGAGAATTCCATGGACTACAGTCCCTGGGGTCACAAAGAGTCGGACATGACTGAGCAACTTTCACTTTCACTTAGCTAAAATCTGCAGTAACAGATGGCCACGCCTTCTTTGTTACAGTCTCCATCGAGAGGTGGTTATTTCTTCTTCCCTTTAATCAGGCCCTGTTCTGTGATGGCATACTCAACAGAACGCAGAGGAAGTGATGCTTTAACATGACGGGAAGCTTCTATTTCCTCTTTCTTGTGCCCTGCTATGTAGTTTGTGAGTTAGCCCAAGCAGTCCTCTCCACATGGTTAAGACTCAAGGCCACTATCCACCAGTCTTGATTGAGCTTGCAGGCAACAGTGAGAACCAACTGACCGGCCATGAGAGGGAGCCATCTTGGAAGCGGAGCTGCCTGAGTTTACACGAGTTGGAAAAGAGGAAAACCATCCCACTTATAACTGTGGTGTAGCTGTTAGTTGTGTCTGACTTTTGCAACCCCGTGGACTGTGGCCTGGCAGCCTCCTCCATCTCGTCTGGAGTTCTCCAGGCAAGGATACTGGAGTGGATAGCCATTCCTTTCTCCAGGGGTTCTTCCTGACCCAGGGATTGAACCTGGGTCTCCTGCATTGCAGTCAGATTCTCTACCATCTGAGATACCAGGGAAGCTGTCCAAATTGCCAAGCCAATGTAAATAAATTGTTGGTGAAGATTTATTTTACAGCAGTTTATAACCAAAATTTACCTGTCTACAAGTTGATGGGGGCCCAGCAAGCAGGCTTTCAAAATAAATTGGGCATCAGTTTTGACTTTCCCCTTCTGAGTTTGTGTTGTAACGTCTTAATAATAATGTCAACCAAATGAATTGCAAATGGGCAAAAGTTCATTTCAGAATTTTATTTTGCCAGTCCTCTAAGTAACTGTCAATGAGGACATCATTTGAGGATGTGAGGAAGGTCCTTCCATCCCTTAGCATAACACCCATGGGTGTATTTTCATAATTAGGGCTCAGTTCCTTTGTCTCGAACAAATGAGGCTTGGCTGTTAAAATGCAAAGAACGATGGATGATTTAACATCTTAGTGCTTAGTGGCCATTTACATGCTTAAAATCTGCACTCTGTCCTCAGGCCTGAAAATGAGCTTGTCCATCTTCACAGTGGGCACGCAAGATCCCCTTACCACAATCAGGAGCCTGTATTTGTGTGGACTATTTCTTTTTAGTATAGAAGCAAAGTCATGATTCTCATACCTGTAGCAGATCATTCTTGGAAGAAGCAATGAAGTTGAAAACAGGTTTACTCATGGAATAAAGGTCATACTTGGAATTTTTACGTTATTGATCAAGAAACTTATATATAATTTTAAAAATTTATGGCCATGAACACTATTCTTAGCAATGATTACTTTTGTAGGTACAGTCTACAGTTTATTCAACATCCATAGTTTGTTCAATAGACAATGGAATATCAGTTTCAAAGTGATCTTTACGTCAGGAAAATAATAAATTGTGCTTTGGAATATGTTCCTACTATATTTTTATTTCAAACACCAGAAAGCAAAGCAATATTTTTATAATAAGGGATTCAACTCAATTCAACAAATTATTGCCCAGAGTGTTAGACACTCCACTGTGCACTGCAGGGGATTGAATGATCTCAATGATTTCAATGAAGTCTATTTGGTGTAATAAAACCAGAATAAAAATGGCTTCAATTCTAGGCAGACTACTGGCAGCATCAGAAAAGACATGCAAAATTTTCAAAGAAAAATCTGTTAAAATCTGGTTGGGGAGACAGAGAAATCTTCTTAAAGGATTCCGGGTAAGTTTAACAATAAAAAACAAGACTCACTTATACTGATATAACATTTTATACCTTATATAAAGGAGGAGAAGAGGGGAAAAGATGATGAAATGGCTGGTGGCATCCCCGACTCAATGGACGTGAGTCTGAACAAACTCTGGGAGATGCTGAAGGACGGGGAAGCCTGGCGTGCTGCAGTCCAGGGGGTCTTTAGCAACTGAACAGCAATACTTTATAAAGCAGTTTTACATGTATTGTCTTATTTTATTCTTGCAATATGTAGGGCAGAAATTCTCAAAGTATGTTTCCCTAACAGCATTAATATCTCCTGGGAGCTTGCTAGAAATGCAAATTCTCAGGTCCTACTCAATCAGAAACTTTGGGGATGGGACCCACCCAGTAACCTGGGTTTTCACAGGCCCTCCTCCTGATTCTAATACCTGCTAAAGTCTGAGAACCAGTGATGTAGGGCTGTTTTGATTGCATGATGTCCTTTTCATTTCACATGTGATGATTAAGAATTATTGAAGTTGGATTTTGCCAAGTTTCTAGAACTATACCAGGAAATCTAATTCCAAAGTTACTTCAGATTGAATATACTCTTTTGAATTGCATCTTGAAGAATGAGTAAGATTTTCACAGGTGAAGATGGCTACATGTTAGAGCTATGGAGGAGGCTGGAGTTATTTTGACTTGACAGAAAATTATCTTTGAGATTCTTAAAGATGTATTTTAGGAAACTTTGATTTTTAGGTTCTTTTCCTGAAGAAATATGTCTGTGGGTATTTATTTTGTTCTGAATTTCTTATTCTATAAATACAGAACTTAAAAAACCGTAATTCTTGCTATTGTGTTTGGGTTGAAATTCATTTCCCGCAAATGTGTTTGAAGCTTTGCAGGCCTTATGCTGCTGCTGCTGCTTTTTTTTTTTTTTTTTCGGTTTGTTATTTTGAGAATGAGTGTTAAGAACCAGGGACTAATCCTATTTCTTCCTTTACTTCAAAGGAGGGCAACTTTTTTTTTTTTTAATTTGGAAATTACTAATAATAAGGGATCAGAAGTTCATGAAAAGCTCCAACACATGCAGGGATTTTTGCCCTTGGTCTTCCACTAACAGAAATTAGACCAGGCCAGCTCCAGGCAGATGGAGGTAGGCATTGCTAATACCACTGGAGATAGTCTACTGTTCCTCATGGTATCTCAAACATTGAGGCTCTTCTGGGGCATTCTGAGGATCGACCCAGCTTCCAACTTGAGGTTTTGAGAACTCAGACAAATATCCTTGATGGTAAAGACTTAAAAAAGTAAATTAGCTCTTGTTACTTTACTGGAACACTTTTTAAAAACGGAAGGATAATTGCTTTACAGAATTTTGCTGTTTTCTGTCCAAACCTCAACATGAATCAGCCACAGGACTAAATGTATCCCCTCCATTTTGAACTTCCCTCCCATCTCCCTCTCCACCCCACCCCTCTAGGTTGATACAGAGCCCCTATTTGAGTTTCCTGAGCCATACAGCAAATTCCCACTGGCTCTCTATGTTACACGTGGTAATGTAAGTTTCCATGTTACTCTCAACATGCATCTCACTCTCCCCTCCCCCCCTCCCCGTGTCAATAAGTCCATTCTCTACGTCTGTTTCTCCATTGCTGCCCTGCAAATAAATTCTTCAGTTCCATTTTTCTAGATTCCATATATATGCATGAGTGTATGAGATTTATCTTTCTTTTTGACTTATTTCACTCTGTATAATAGGCTCTAGGTTCATCCACCTCAGTAGAACTGACTCAGATGTGTTCCTTTTTATGGCTGAGTAATATTCCATTGTGTATATGTACCACAACTTCTTCATCCATTCATCTGTCAAAGGACATCTAAGTTGCTTCCATGTTCCAGCTATTGTAAATAGTGCTGCGATGAACAGTGGGATACATGTGTCTTTTTCAATTTTGTTTTCCTCAGGGTATATGCCTAGGAGTGGGATTGCTGGGTCATATGGTAGTTTTATTCCTAGTTTTTTAAGGAATCTCTAAAACATTTTCCATAGTGGCTGTATCAGTTTACATTCCCACCAACAGTGCAAGAACATTCCCTTTTCCCAGAGCATTTGTAATATAGGATAAAATGTGGTTTGATTTTTAATTTGACAACTGTATGTTGATTTTGACTTTCATCAATCAACACAATAAATTGTACAATTTTGCTGTATTTTATTCACTTTTAGGGCTTCCCTGGTGGCTCAGAGGATAAAGTGTCTGCCTGCAATGCAGGAGACCCAGGTTCGATCCCTGGGTTGGGAAGATCCCAACCTGGGAGTGGGATTGCTGGGTCATATGGTGGTTTTATTCCTAGTTTTTAAGGACTTTTAAAAACATATAGTAAAATTAACTCCTGGTGGTATACAGTTATACAAGTTTTGACAAATGTGTATAGCTGTGTAACTACATTCACAAACCTGATACAGAACAGCTCATATCACCTAAAATGTTCCCTCTCAATGTCCCATTGTACTCAACCCTTTGCATCATTGCCGACCCTGGGAACAAGGACTTTTTTCCTCAGAGGACTTTCTTTTCTATATAAATGGATTCTAGAAATTGGTATCAATGGTACACTGCATGTGTATAGTACTTTTACTTTGGGTAGGTATAATGCAACGCATGTAGTTTTCATGTTATAAAGCTGTGGCCCATGGAGCCCTGACTCAGTGTTGCAATCAAAAGAACACAGCGCAACAACCAAACATAGTTTTTAAATAGCTCAGCTTCTTAACTTGCAACTCTTGAACACCCACAGGAGACTAGATCCTAGAAAAACTTCCCTGTGGTCTTCCTATTCCTTCACTTCCCTCACACACTATAGCTCTTGAAGCTGTTTGTAAACTGTTTCTGACTCACACTGCATATGTATCTGAAACTACTCACTCACCATTTATAGAGCAAACACTGTGTATATACATATACCTCAGCATCTTAGTCCACTCAGATGTTGGTGGCACTTGGGTTCCTTCCATCTCTTGGCTATTGTAAACAGTGCTGCTGTGAACAGTGATGCATATATCTTATCAGGTTAATGTCTTCATTTTTACATCCTCTCTATATCATCTTTAATGTTTATTGTTTGTAGACATTTTGCTGATGGTCGTTCTGATAGGTGTGGCCTGAGACAGCTCACTGTGGTTTTGATTTGCATTTCTCTAATTAGTGATGTTGAGCATCTTTTCATGTGCCTGTTGACCACTTGTATGTCTTCCTTTGGAAAAATGGCTGTTTAAGTCTTCTGCCCATTTTTGAATAGAACTCTTTGGCTTTTTAATATTGAACTGTATGAGCTATTTATATGAATTGGATATTAACCCCTTCTTAGTAGCATCATTTGCAAATATTTCTTCCTACTCCAGAGGTTGTCTTTTTGTTTTGCTGATGGTTTCCTTTGCTATGCTAAAGCTTACAAGTTTAATTGGGTCTCATATGTTTATTTTTGCTTCTCTTTCTTTTGCCTTGGGAGACGGGTTCAAGAAAATATTGCTACTGTTTATGTTAAAGAGTGTTTTGCTTATGTTCTCTTCTAGGACTTTTATGACTCCATGTCTCATATTTAGGTCTTTAAGCCATTGTGAGTTTATTCATTGTGATTTTGATTTGAATTTCTCTGATTACTAATGATGTTGAGCACCTTTTCAGGTACTTATTTGCCATTTGTACTTATTGTTTGGTGATGTGTGTTCAAATCCTCTGCCCAACTTTTATTAAGAATTTTTGTTTTGTATTATTGAGTTTTGAAAGGTCTTCACTTGTTCTGGATTCATGTCCTTTTTCAGAGATGTGTTTTGCAAATAGTCTTAGTGGGTATTTGGAGACTTAACACTTTACTTTTCCTTTGCTCTGTGACATGGGACAAACGTCATGTCTAGTGCTAAGCCTCAGTACTGGTGTGTCACCTGGCGTCTGCGTCACACGATGATCTTCAGGAAGCCAGTTCTCTCCATTGTGATCCCATCAGGAGAAATTTACATTCAGGCTGGAGCCAGGAAAACAAATCTCCAGAAATATTATGCAAAATGGTTATAGTTAGATTAGGGAAATAGAAAGGCTGGAACTAAGAGAATAGAGATATAAACTCCTGAAAAATTGGTATGGTATCATTCATTTATGGGCCACCTCTTAAAATGTTATAAATACCACTGATACAATTGGTAGAATTTCTAGAATTTCTCATCTGGGGTTATACATACTGGCACAAGAACCATCGTATTTGTATATATACAGGGGACCATATGAACCTCCCCAAACTGTCATTGTGTGGACAGTGTTGGTCTATTGTCTTATCTTCAATCACTGATAATTTAGAATGTTAGATTTTAATAACCCTGTGGCTGAATTTCACCGTATTTTTTCATCTGTAAAGACACCGATGATGTTGCGAAGTAAGACTGAACAAAGAACAATGGCTTCCTTGTGAAGTATAAATGCTTCATTTTTTTAACATGACCATTTATATAACTCCCTGGAGAAGGAAATGGCAACCCACTCCAGTATTCTTGCTTGGAGAATCCCATGGACAGAAGAGCCTGGTGGGCTACAATCCCTGGGGTTGCAAAGAGTCAGACATGACTGAGCAACTAACGCACACATTTATATAACTACCTCCCTTGGCTGTGCCACTTGGATAGTGTTCATTCAGATCTGGCCTTAGAAATACCTGGAATAAGGCTGTGAAGTGTTGCTATCAATAGCTGCTGCAAACAAGCTGTCATGCTTGAAGGGTCTCATTAGTTCTTCTCCAGCTAATCCTAGCTGCTTTTACTCAAGTCCAACAGCCAGCTCTCCCCAAGCTGTGTGTCTGTTGTTACTTCAGTTATGTCCAACTCTTTGCCACCCTATGGGCTGTGGCCCTCGAGGCTCCTCTCTCCTTGGGACTTTCCAGGCAAGAATACTGGAGTGGGTTGTTATTTCCTCCTCCAGGGGAATCTTCCTGACCCAGGGATGGAACCCATGTCTCCTACATCAGCAGGTGGATTCTTTGCCACTGGCATCGCCTGGGAAGCCAAAAAGGCTGGCACTAAAAGAGAAATGAGTATGGTGCCACCTGCTGGTCATTCCTGCCCCGTGCCTGGGTGTGCTACCGAGCACCTGCATGTCCCTTCAACTTAGTTTTCAGTGCAATCTTGGTCGTATTTATGCGACTGGGCTTGTCGGTGTGTGTACTTCTTGGAGCAGAGTCTTGCCCTTACCTGAAGCTAGATGGAGGCTGAACGTGCTGTGAAGCTCTTACCAGCCCCTTCTCTCATGGTCGGTTCTTGTACTTCATGCCATCGGTAACCGGCTTAGATTTTGCTTTTCTGTTCCTGCTCTGGGGCCAGCCGAGGGTCTTCATTCATATCATAGGGTCCACCCCCCTGCCCCCACATCTATTGTCTCTCCCATTTGAAAGTTCGTATCTACACATTAGTGTTTGACCAATTTCTTCTTCCCCCTTGGATCACAGGTGTTGATATTTTCCTCTCTGAAGCTTTGCCGAGAGTAAATCACTCACCACTTAAGCAAGAGTATATCTATTACATTTAACTAAAGGATAAGATGTTTCTACGTGGATACAATATGTATCAGCAAACGTGCTGCCTGAGCTGAGTCAGCATTCATCACCCCCATAGCCATCCCTTCTTCTATCACTTCTGTATAGTAACGGGGGTCCAGAACATGACCACCGAAGGGCAGTCAGATGCCACACGCCTCTGCTGAGCTGCCCTCTTGCAGCTTCAGACAGTTTCCGCACACGGGCTAGTTCCGTGGCTTTCGCTGCCACTCACACTGAGTCTCGCTCACTTAGTTATCGGCCAGTCTGAGCATGGTGGTGGTGAAGTCATGTCTGACTCTTGCGACCCCATGGACTGTACCCTGCCAGGCTCCTCTCTCCATGGGATTTTCCAGGCAAGAATACTGGAGTGGGTTGCCATGGCCTTCTCTTGGAGACCTTCCTGACCCAAGGACTGAACCAGTGCCTCTTGCATTGGTAGGTGGATTCCTTACCACTGAGCCATGAGGGCAGACCGACCTGTTCCTGGGGCTTAGTTGCTCAGTCATGTCAGACTCTGTGACCCCATGGACTGTAGCCTGCCAGGCTCCTCTGTCCATGGGGACTCTCCAGGCAAGAATACTGGAGTGGGTTGCCATGGCCTTCTCCCATCCCAGGTATAGAATCCGGGTCTTCCACATTGAAGGCGGTTTCTTTACTGTTGGAGCCACTAGGGAAGCCGAAACTATTCCTAGGTAAGCATGATCAAATTTACATGTATGTAAGGCAGCACAGAAGTGACTGTGAAGCCTGAAAAGCAATGCTCACACACTTATACAGTAATCAGAAGAAAGAATAGTTAAAACATCTCAACTTTATGAGAGGCAAACAAATGCACCCTGTGACTATCTCCCATGTGCTTCATGAGAGACTCTAAATTTTGGAGGTATGTGAGGTACAGCCCTGAGAGTCAGAAAACTGGTAACCTTGCTTTGTAAAATCAAAAGTTCTATGCCCACTTAGTTTTTAAGTAGAGACCCTAAAGAGGTGAGGGTAAGAAGGTAGCCACATCCCTCTTCTAGGAAAATTCCATTTTATACTCACACCTGCCCTAGCCAATTCTGTAAGTAATGTACTAGCTGTAATTCAAGCAATGATTATACAATTGGAAGAAGAATGTTACCTTCCATAATAATAAGGGTGACTATTTAAAAGATACTAGTTTGATGTTAAACTGTCAGTTTGTTTACTTAAAAAAATAAATCAGTCCCAGTCACAGTTCGTATGTAGGTTGAATATCCAACTGTGAAAGCTCATTTAAAAAGTCATCTTGCTGAGTCACTTAGCCAGTGAAAACCTGAGGAAGGAGCTAATTAAGAAGTGGAGGTTGGAGACACTGAGACAACAATCTGACTTGCTCACAGAGAGGAGACCCAAGCGAGGACTCACTGGAGGAGACACGGAGGCCCGGAGCTGCCTCGTGTCCCCTGGGTTTTCTTAGAGACAAGGAGGGGGACGCACCCCCAGCGCTGAGGAAGTGCTCCTCTGAGGTTTCAATGCTGTGACGTTGATTCCTTCGCAGCTGAGTGTAAGCTGTGAGATTAGGTACCAAAGCCAAAGGAAATGGAAGAGGTAGAGATTTAGCCAACAGGTAGCAAAGATTAAATTTTTGTCCTAGGTGCAAAGTGATGTGGGAGGCAGACTTGTTGTTGCATGAATTATTGTTCAGTTCTTTAGACAGCTCTATCCAGCGGTTTGCTGTCAGGATGGAGATGTTGTATATCTGTGCTGTTCAATATGGTGACTGCTAGCACCCTGTGGCTCTTGAGTCCCCAAAATGTGTTAATGAGACTGAGGAATCAAACTCTTAATTTTATTTAATTTTAATTCATTTAAATTTAAGCCACATGGGTTCAGGTACTACCCTACTGGATAATATCTTAGTAAATAACTTCATACTTCTATAGTTGGACTTGGAACGTGCATGTGCTTTTTTTCTTAATAGTGACCTTTGCTATTTGGTTTCTTCTTTTACACAGGTGCATTTCTTTTTTAAGTTGAAATATAATTGACCTGTAACACTGTTAGTTCAGGTATACAACATAGTGATTCAATATTTCTGTACACTACTAAATGATCACCATGATAAACATAGAAACTATCTGTCACCAAAGTTCAGTTCAGTTCAGTTGCTCAGTCGTGTCCGACTCTGTGACCCCATGAATCGCAGCCTGCCAGGCCTCCCTGTCCATCAAAGTTACTATAATATTATTGACCACGTTCCCAATGCTATACATTTTATCTCTGTGACTTGTCTATTTTATTGCTGGGATTTTGTGCCTCTTAATTTCCCTCATCTATTTTATTTATCCTCCTCTCTCCCTCTGGCCATCCCCTGTTTGTTTCCTGTATCTGTAAGCCTGTTTCTGTTTTGTTTTATATATATATATATATTTTTTTTTTCAAAGTCCATGTGTAGGTTAAATCATTATGAGATGTCTCACATCTTCTTTATCCATTCCTCTATTGATAGACACACGGCTTCCATATCTTGGCTATTGTAAACAATGTTGCAAGGAACATAGCGATATATATGTATATATACATATTTTTTTTAATCTTTTTGATTGTTTTCTTCATTAAAGTACCTAGAAGTGGAATTTCTGGATTGTATGTTAATTCTATTTTTAATCTTTTGAGGAGCCTCCATACTGGGTGGACCAGTTTACATTCCGAGCAACACAGTGCATGCAGCTATATTCTTACTGAGAACATAGGAAATAGGAACGTCTTTAACTTTTTCCCTTCTTTGCTTGTTCCCTGTGTTTGTAGCACTGATGATAGGCCATAAGGTAATGCTCACGTTCAAGGATGGTCTTCAAGGGAGGCCCAGCTGCCTGGTGGTCCCAGCTGGTGCCCTTTCAGGACTCAATGATCTCCACCCTGACCCAACCCTGTGAGAGCCGATGTATTGTACTTGACAAAGAAGTCAATAGGTCACCTTCACGTCAGTCCCGGCCTCTTGTGTTCCTCCTCCTTTTTCTGGGAAGGCATTGAGTGAGAGAGGAATCGTGCTGTTCCCAGCGGCCTTCTGGCACAGCAGTTTCATTGTGGAAACTAGCACGTGTGCCGTGGGGCTGCCTTTCAAGAAGCTGCACCTGGGCCAAGGCTGGAGGAGACTTTTCTTTACTCACCAGACAAATGCTGGCTCTTTTCTCTTAACTTGTTTGTGACATCTAACATCTCTATCAACTCAGGGCCTACATAGGAAGAGTGTAGGAACAAAATATAATTGCTTTTGTTTCAAATCTTGCTGACTTATATTCCTTAAGCTGGCTCAAAGGGCAATCAAGGACGCTGTGACACTGTGTCTTCATTTTCCAAATAACTGTGCCCTTGACTCAGGGAGAAGGAGTGCCTTGTCCAGGGTCAGGGTTGGATGACTAGTCCCTGCCAAACCTGGATCGAGTTGACTGATTCTTGAGATGGATTTGTATTTGATTATATTTTTCTTAGTCATTAAAAATGTGATCTATTCAACTGATACCACTCTAATGGCAGAAAGTGAAGAGGAATTAAAGACCCTCTAGATGAACATGAAGCATGAGATTGAAAAAGCTGCCTTGAAACTCAAGATTCAAAAAAACTAAGATCATAGCATCTGATCCCATCACGTCATGGCAAATAGATGGGGAAAAATTGGAAACAGTAACAGATTTTATTTTCTTGGGCTCTAAAATCACTGTGGATAGTGACTGCAGCCATGAAATTAAAAGACATTTGCTCCTTGGAAGAAAAGCTATGACAAACCTAGACAACGTATTAAAAAGCAGAGATCACTTTTCCAACAAAGGTTGGTACATTCAAAGCTATGGTGTTTTCCAGTAGTCATGTCCAGATGTGAGAGTTGAACCATAAAGAAGGCTGAGCACTGAAAAATTGATGCTTTCGAACTGTGGTGTTGGAGAAGACTCTTGAGAGTCCCTTGGACTGCAAGGAGCTCCAACCAGTCAGTTCTAAAGGAAATCAACACTGAATATTCATTGGAAGGACTGATGCTGAAGCTGAAGCTCCAATACTTTGGCCACCTGATGCGAAGAGCCAACTTATTGGAAAAGACCCTGATGCTGAGAAAGAGTGAAAGGAGATAGTGGAGGACAGAGGAGCCTGGTGTGCTGCAGTTCATGGGGTCACAGAGTCAGACATGACTTAGCAACTGAACAACAGCAGCAAATTCGACTGAGGGATATACTATTAACAATAGTCATCCTAATCTTCTCCAGAAGTTTGAAAAGATCTTTTCTTTAAATGTTCTCAGGTTGCCACATGTAGGGAGCCCCTGCCGTAGGAACAATTTGCCAGGGCAGTAACCTCACTTTGTGCCATTCCTTTAATTGCCATCAAAGTCTTGGTTAGAATCCCCTGTGCCAGGACTCTAGGCTCGATGCTGGGAAATAAATTCGGTAAATATGACTTCAGTTACCCATAGAGTCCATGCACTCTCAAAGGTGACTTTTGCACTCAATGAAACTCCTGAACCAGAGAGCAAGCCTCTGGCTGACTGGAAATTGCCCTCCTCCAATGACTGTTGCTTGTTAGGACTGAGATGAGTTTCTTGGGAATTCCGCAGCATTCTGCTAGAAAGAGGCATGATCAACAAGAACTACTCTGGAGGGAATGAGCCTTCTGAATGCTGCCTCTGGTCTCAGCAGAGTTGCACTCTGCCCGCGGCTTCTACGAGTTGATGCTCACCCTTAACCTGACCTCTCTTAGTGGATTTATCCTCTGCGTCTCTTCCACCGAAGTTCCCATTGTTCCTGCCTTGTTCTTGGCCATGTCCTGTGTTTCGTGCCCCAGACTAGTCCTGTGGTCTTGACAAGTCTGTCTTACATCCTCACCCTGTATAGGGTCACCGTGTTTCTCATTCTTTCTCTGACCTCCTGCCTGCCTCTTTGCGGCCACCCTGGACAGTCTGTCTCTGCTGAGGAAAGCAGATTCTGATAGCCTGTCCTCAATTCCAGTCCCCATAAGTATTTTTCTAATACTTTGCTGAATGAAGAGGAAAGACGACTGCCCTACAATTTAGTCCCTGTATTGTCCCTATCCCGCTTCTGGGCTGGAGGAGAGAAGGCCAGATTTGGGGTGGGGTTGCCTGGGGTCGGGGTACTTTGGCACAGGCTCCTAGGGTCCTAAACGCAATCACTGAGTGTAGAGGTCTCACACTGGGCTTTTTCATATTCTATTTCTGAAAGCTATGCTTCCATTACTTTCCTTGTTTTGATTAGCATCATCATAATCTACTGAGTCTCCCAACTAAAACTCCTCTGAAGGGAAGTAAAAGTTGCTCAGTCGTGTCTCCATAGACTTTGCGACCCCATAGACTGCAGCCCACCAGGCTCCTCTGTCCATGGGATTCTCCAGGCAAGAATGCTGGAGTGGGTTGCTGTTTCCTACTCCAGGGGATCTTCCTGCCCCAAGGACTGAACCCAGGTCTCCTGCACTGCAGGCAGACTCTTTACTGACTGAGCCACTGGGGAACTTCTGACTCATCTTCTATTCCTCCATCTCTCTGCCCACTAACACTGAGTCTTATTCATTTTATTCTCTAAATATTTTTCCAGTTCGCTCTTCCTCTCCTTCCCTGAGTGGAAGTAAAGGTGTAATTATGGTCTTTTCCTTATATTTCTTGAACAATTAAAATTGTCTCCCAACTGGGTCTTCCCCAAGCACACCTAGCCAACAAATATAGTACCTGCATTTGCTTTCAGAGTAGCCAAGATTTTCTTCTAAAACATATATTTCAAAATCTCCCTTCCTTTGATAAAGCCTATAGAGCCAACAGGGTAATGTCCCAACTCCTTTGCAAGGTTCTCTCAGATCTTATTTACAATGTCTTTCCATCACACAGCCTGCTGCTGCTGCTAAGTCGCTTCAGTCGTGTCCGACTCTGTGCGACCCCATAGATGGCAGCCCGACAGGCTCCCCCGTCCCTGGGATTCTCCAGGCAAGAACACTGGAGTGGGTTGCCATTTCCTTCTCCAATGCATGAAAGTGAAAAGTGAAAGTGAAGTCGCTCAGTCGCGTCTGACTCTTCGCAAACCCATGGACTGCAGCCTTCCAGGCTCCTCCGTCCATGGGATTCTCCAGGCAAGAGGACTGGAGTGGGGGGCCATCACCTCTGATCACACAGCCTAGGCTCTATCCAAGGATCTTTTAGAGGCCTTCCATACCTTCCTGGGCTTTTGTGTAAGCTTTTTTTATTAAATGAAAGGCCTATATTTTTTGCCCAAGGAACTCCTCTTAAGTCTTCAAGGTGTAACTATTTCCCCGCTGTGTATCTGTCCTTATTCCCTCTACAGAACACTGGGGGCTTAATTTATGTACAGCAGTCCTTTGTCTACTCTGCGTCTTTCTTCTCTCGTCATCAGGTGATGTGTATACTTACTGTTCTGTTTGTCTAAATCCCAAACAATGGAGATGGTGAGGACTAGTTCTTCATCTTGTAACTCTTATATTCCATCTGCCATATTTCTTGTTATCATACCAGTCTTCCAAAGTGTTAGTGCAAAATCTAACAAATATGTGAAGTGAATTCTCTCAGTCATGTCCGACTCATTGCAACCCCCGTGGACCGTAGCCCACCAGGCTCCTCCGTGCATGGGATTCTTCAGGCAAGAATACTGGAGTGGGCTGCCATTTCCTTCTCCATGCTCATTAAATATTAATTTTCTAGTCTACTCCCCAAAAATACAAGTGTCATCTATGTAGGGATTACTATGTTTTGGCCACTGTGTTTTATGTACCTTATTGAGTTTAGGTATCATTATCTCCATATTCTTTGCAAAGATACTGAGACTTCTCTATTTGCCTTTTCTTCCAGGATATTACAAGATATTCATCAGTCAATCTAACAAATTAATCTGCCATAAGTTATTTATGGATTCTTTTGGGTGGCTGTGTTGCCCTTCTTCAGGCATGATATACGCTCCTCATTAGGGACCTTCCAGGCTTTTCCCTCAAATAGTGGCATTAATGTTTAGATGGGGGTGGGTTCATTGGCGTGCTGGAGTCAGACTGCACCGGTTCCTAAGAGTCAGTTTTTAAATTTTCATGAGTTTTACAAGCTGGTTGCTAAACTCAGTGTTTATTACAAATTAAATTATGTAAACTATTAAAAATTAAATTATTTAAACTTATAAGACAAATTATATTTTAAAAGTTGGTCAGCGCTCCCCATTTCCTAATTATTTTACTAGTATCCATACTCTTGAGGTTACACATTTGTTGTGTCCATGTGGTATAAATTCTACAAAACTGTGTATTTACTGCACACCTCTTCACAGTTCCAAGTTTAGTGATTTCACATTGGTAGCTTAAACTTGGCCATGATGAGAGTATCTACACCATAGCAACTGGAAACACTGCAACTCAGGGTTTCTGGTCCTGCTTCTCCCCTGGTTATTAAACACTGAGATGGGAGCATATGCAAAGATGACATGCCATCTTTGCTAGTGTATACCAATATGGCCACAATGAATGACAATTACAGGAAAACTTTTGTTCAGTTCAGTTGCTCAGTCGTGTCTGACTCTTTGCGACCCCATGGACCGCAGCATGCCAGGCCTCCCTGTCCATCACCAACTCCCGGAGCCCACCCAAACCCATGTGTCGGTGATCCCATCCAACCATCTCATCCTCTCTCATCCCCTTCTCCTCCTGCCCCCAATCCCTTCCAGCATCAGGGTCTTTGGTTCAGTTCAGTTGCTCAGTCGTGTCTGACTCTCTGCAACCCCATGAATTGCAGCACGCCAGGCCTCCCTGTCCATCACCAACTCCTGGAGCCCACCCAAACCCATGTGTCGGTGATCCCATCCAACCATCTCATCCTCTGTCATCCCCTTCTCCTCCTGCCCCCAATCCCTTCCAGCATCAGGGTCTTTTGTTCAGTTCAGTTGCTCAGTCGTGTCTGACTCTCTGCAACCCCATGAATTGCAGCACGCCAGGCCTCCCTGTCCATCACCAACTCCTGGAGTTCACTCAGATTCACGTCCATTGAGTCAGTGATGCCATCCAGCCATCTCATCCTCGGTCGTCCCCTTCTCCTCCTGCCCCCAATCCCTCCCAGCATCAGAGTCTTTTCCAATGAGTCAACTCTTCGCATGAGGTGGCCAAGGTACTGGAGTTTCAGCTTTAGCATCATTCTTTCCAAAGAAGTCCCAGGGCTGATCTCCTTCAGAATGGACTGGTTGGACCTCCTTGCAGTCCAAGGGACTCTCAAGAGTCTTCTCCAACACCACAGTTTGAAAGCATCAGTTCTTCCACACTCAGCTTTCTTTATAGTCCAGCTCTCACATCCATACATGACTACTGGAAACTTCTGTACTGATTGGTGATAAAACCTGCTGTTCCAAGATCCCCAAGGGCCCCAGTTGTCCAGGCCATCAAATCCCTTCAGTGAGACATCTGAGACCTGCCCATGAGCTAGCTGTTGAAGGATCACTGCTTGGCCCGACAGGCACCTCCCAGACTCTGATCCTGCACCAAGTCTTCAGTTTACTATTTCAGGCACAGTGAAGGGACAGAGGGGAGCCTGTTTAGGGTGCAAGTGTCCTTCACTGGTTGTCACATTATACAAGTAGGCAACCACTTATTCAACTATACATCTCATCAGCCTCAAAACACCAATCTTCATCCTTCTCTGATGGAAAGGGTCCTTAGTGTCATGGGACAGCCTGTTCTGAGCATTACACATCATAGTGGGTCATCATTTTCATTTCACGGTTTGATTTTCAGCCTTAGCTGCACATTTGAGTCTTTTGAGGAAACACTTAGGGAAAATAAGAACTCTCAGGTCCCAGTTAACTCCAAATACCGTGAGAGTGGTTAAGTGGGAAACGGGTACCCTAATGTCATCTTTATTATTATTATTTTTAAACTCACTGAGTGACTCCAATAAACAGCTGCTGATCTAACAAATAGGATGAGGTGAGAGATAATAGACCATACATCTTTTTTGGAGTTCTGCCATTCAATAGCTGTGTAATAATGGGCAAGTCAGCTAAATTCTCTGAGCCTTGAGTTCCATATCTGTGCAATGGGGAGATTAATAACCTTCCTCCCAGAATGCTATATAAATTACATGAAAGTATAAAGGGGAGCAGTTTCTGAATGGCAAAGTGCTAAACAATACAAGTGTCTTTGACTGCTACCAGATACTTGCCTTGTCCAATACATAATCTTATAGCCATGTTGCATATACCAATGTTAAGAGTGGTTTCTTAACACTAGCTGAAATCCTCTGCTCATGTCTGGGGAGATGTCTCCTGGTGGTTCAGAGGTTAAAGTGTCTGCCTGCAATGTGGGAGACCTTGGTTCGATCTATGAATTGGGAAGATCCCCTGGAGAAGGAAATGACAACCCACTCCAGTGTTCTTGCCTGGAGAATCCCATGGATGGAGGAGCCTGGTAGGCTACAGTCTATGGGGATGCAAAGAGTCGGACATGACTGAGCGACTTCACTTTCACTTTCAATAACTATAAGCACACCTGGTATAATTGTGGGATCTGGTTTAAATGCACAATGTATTCCAACACTATTTTTGAAAGCCAGCTAAGGTGCTGACCTGGGTAACATTCCAGGGCAGAGTGCTCCAAAAGTTAATGACAACTGAGTGCTCCTATACCATGTCTAATGCCGAGGTGTTACATGTCACCCAGTGTCTCCTTGTTCTTTTCATGGAGCAGGAAATCCAACCACCCCATGACCTTTGATTCTCTTCCATTTATTTTAGAAGCAAATGCACTTTGGCTTCCATGATTAGACAAGTAGAAAATTGTGAAAACAATATTCCAATCCCTTTGTTTGCAGAAGTAGGCAAGATTCTGGTTAGATGCTTATATGCCTGGGAGTAACAGATGAGATGTCTCATTATTATTAAATTTTAACACTAGCCTGGCTAGTAACTGGTCCTTAAGCTGCTTCTGAAAGAAGCAGTTAAATTTCAGGAGGGTAGAAAAATGCAGTGGGCTGTCTCGAAAACCCAAGAAAGCCACAGCTGATATTCAGGAACAAGCTGTTGTGTGTAGGAGCACCAGATGTCCTGACATCAGGAAGCGGATGTCACAGATCGGAGAG
The DNA here is from genome assembly GCA_917880005.1 of Nanger dama. Taxonomy (NCBI): domain Eukaryota; kingdom Metazoa; phylum Chordata; class Mammalia; order Artiodactyla; family Bovidae; genus Nanger; species Nanger dama. Next base: position 11,086,902 of record CAKJTW010000029.1, on the reverse strand, counting down.
GAGCTGCTCAGGAAAGAACAAACTGACAAGAATTTTCTTTTTTTTTCTAATTAATTCTTATGATTAATGAATGCTTATAGTAAAAAAATAAACACAGAAAGAGATAATACATTTAAGAATCCATAATTATACCTAACAGATCATTGTATTACATTTTGGAGCATATTCTTTGAATATTTTTGGCAGAATTTCTGCTTATCACGTGATTTTCACTTTTTCAAATAAAACATTATGAATAGTTTTATAAAGTAAGACTAAATATATTAATATCATCCTTTTGTCTCTCTTTGTACGTTTGGCTTCTCCCTACTTCCCAACCCCGGGCTTCCACACACACACACACAGTTTGCTAGGCACTGTGCTATGTGTGAACTTTTAATTAGAGCCATTTTGAAAATGGGCATTTGTTCTCAGTATTATCAGAGACTTCCTGGGCTGGCAGGGATGGCCAGAGTTTATCTAAAGGCTCTTTTTCGCCAGGCCGATTTCAAGTTTGCAACCATAATAATCCTATGAAATACCTTGCAGTATTCGCATCACCCTCTGCTTCTTGTCTTGGAAAACCAAACAAGGTTAAAAGTATCTTCACTTTAAATGATACTAGCTATAATGCAGATCTACCAACAGCTCTGACTGTCCTGCCTAGGCCCTAGCCAGCTGTGAAGAGGCTCACGAGAGCAGGAGCAGGGAGAGGACTGCTGGGATACGTGGCCAGAGCCACCAGGGTCCACTCCTTAGCGATGTCCACTAGCTGGCTGGAGGAAGGTCAGCTGCCCTTGCAGCTACTTTTAGCATCCTCAGGAAAAGGTCTACCTAAAGCAGCCAGGCTCAGCCAGAAATAGAATCACTGCACTGGAAGAGTCAAGGCAGCGTATCAGCTGGGCCACCTTCTGCCTCTCCAAGCGGGACAGAGGAGACTCTCCAGTTGCAGCAGCTGTTAGCAAGTCCAGCGGTCCTTCCCTCAAGCCCATATCAGCTCACTTGCACTCTCTAGTGTGGAATCCCACCCCATCCTCATCCCAGTCCTCGCCAGTTGCTCCTTATATGGTGGCCTTGAGATTCCTCTCTTCCCAGATCCCTCTCTTGGTTCCCACGCTGTCACAATGTGCTCCCAACAACTGATGGACATTTCTCAGAAGGATTGAAGGTTATTGATTTTCTTTTAGGCTTGATGGCTTATTCATATATAGTTCTTTACTAGCTCATGGGTATATATTTATTTATCATCTATTTAATCACCAATTAAAAGAGATTTACGGGACATCCATTAAATACTTTGGGGAATACAGAGAACTATAGGACCCGGTCTTAATCCTAAAGAAGCTTCTATTATGGAGGCACAAAACTGACACCTTTGAAACATTTCAGAGTTGCTGAGGCAGAATACGATTCAAGATAGGTTTATGTAGTATAAAAATGGGCCAGAGCAAAGGAGAACTGATGAAAACCAAAGAGGTCTTTAGGACTTCCTCCCAGAAGTGGGACTTTATCTCACCCTTCATAAATGAGTTAAAAAGGTTTGGATGGACTTGGGTAGAGGGACAGGAGAGAGAGATGTTCTTTATGTCGTAGTGAGTAATCAACAGCCTGAATTTGTGAGAAAGGGGCTCAAAGGTGAGTAAGGCTGAATGCCTCCAATTTCCCTAGGGTGTCATTAAGTTAGCAAATGCTTCTCCAAAGTTAAGTTATGCACGGCTCGACCTTATTCTTCTTGAAATCTTTTTTGTTATAGGACAGTAACTCCAAATCAGTGATGGAAATGGTGATGACCGATGAAACGTCATGTAGCTATTGATACGGTTTGGGATAGTCTGTAGGGTAATGAAGACACTATTTTCCAGTAATAGTCCTGATTTGCATGGAGTCAGCCCACTCTCTCTGCCTTTGATGAACTCTGTGTGTTTTAAACGTGGCTGGTCATGGGCTTGGATAGGCTCACCTGGATTTTTAACCTAGAGCGTCTGCACGTCAGCAGTATGTGGGTGTGTTCAGTGGATCAGCCCAGACAGAGGTAAGCTTCAGAGAACATTAGTGATCCAGTCCTCATGCAAACTGGTCATTAACACATGCCATAGGCCCTGTGGTTCCCCATTCCTCCTCCAGTCCCCTCCTTAGGCCGTTGAGAGACAAAGAAAATTAACATCTTTGTAATGAATCCTCGGGCTTTTTTGCTGGTGGTTACAATTCAAGGGTTGAATCCCTCTTGGTATGCAAACATCATGATACCAGTCTAAACCTCCTGAGCCTGAAATGGACTAGAATAGACTGTGAGAATATCTAGTTAATCCCTTTCATGCTTCATAGGAGGGAAGTGAGGACCTGAGAAGGAAACTGACCTTTTCTGTTTCATTAAGAAATGGCTGAGTTGGCCCAGGGCTGTCTCTGTGGCGCATTCAGCTGTTAACTGAAAGGTAGGTGTTTCGACCCTCAACTTCCTGTTTCTAATTCACTGCGTGACTTCTGCCTTCAGTCACCCCCATCTGGCTGCCCATCTCAGTCGTGACCACTGACCATATTAGTGTGTCAAATAAAAATATTTAAATTATAAAAATCAAATAATAATCAAATAATCTCCCCATAATAGTAAAACTATGGTCAAGACTTTGATTTGTATATCTTCAAGCTTTATGTGTATGGCTATTGGTTACATCACATGTATATTTTATTTGTTCTGTAACCTATTTTTCTTACCTGCATTTATCACAAGCATCTTTTCATGTCACCAGATACAGAAAAGCATCTGTATTTTTAAAGACTGCATTGTAATCTATCTTATGGATGAACTATAACATTTGGATAAAATATTCCACTGCTATACATTTAACTAATTATTATATTATTTTACCAGACATCCATTTATTTCCTTATGACAAATTCTAACTTGCTAGGTAATCCTGTGCATTATTTTAGATTTTTGATATGTGTTACCAAATGCCCTCTGGTTGGGACAATTCAAAATCTCAGCAGCTGTACAGAACATTCTTTCCTTCACCTTCATACACAGTAGACACTAACAATTTTATTCTTTTTACAATATGATAAGTAACCATTTTATGCTTTCTGTTTTAATTTGTATTCTTTGGTAACTGGTGAAGTTAAACATTTTTTTCCCCCATAAGTTCATTGACTGTTTATAGACAGAAATATTTTCTTGAAACTAATATGCTCATATTTTCCAAAACACATTGACCTTCATGGATCCAATTAAAAGGATACTGAAGAGATGAACTAACTGGTTTATTAGACCCAGTACACATGAGCTGAAGATTATGTACTGCATTGCCCTTCAAGATTCTCCAGGAATAAAAACTAAGCAGAAACAAATGAACCCACAAAGGCAGCAAAGTGCTTTTATATTCTTAAAGCTGCACAGATGTTGATTTACACCCAGAAGTTATCAGCTTGCTTTTGCTATTGTTCAGTCACTCACTCATGTCCTGTTTGCAGCATACCAGGCTTCCATGTCCTTCACCATCTCCCGGAGCTCACTCAGACTCATGTCAGTTGAGTCAGTGATGCCATCCAACCATCTCATCCTCTGTCGTCCCCTTCTCCTCCTGCCTCAATTCTTCCCAGCATCAGGGTCTTTCCCAACGAGTCAACTCTTCTCATGAGGTGGCCAAAGTACTAGAGTTTCAGCTTTAGCATCATTCCCTCCAAAGAAATGCCAGGGCTGATCTCCTTCAGAATGGACTGGTTGGATCTCCTTGCAGTCCAAGGGACTCTCAAGAGTCTTCTCCAACACCACAGTTCAAAAGCATCAACTCTTTGGCGCTCAGCCTTCTTCACAGTCTAGCCATTAAGTCTATTCAAATTAAGGTAGGTGGATTATATACTTGTTTTGAAGGGGTGCTCCAATAAGGTACCAATTTTTCATATGATGCATTGTCTTTCTGGAGATTCAGTCTATTGGACACTTTGGAAAAGAAAAGGCAGTGGCACCATTGGCAATTATTTGACCTAAGTTTGACCTGAAATCCTAAAGGCAACAATCCCACGATGATCATACATTGAGGGTGGTTATGTCAGCTCCAAAAGTCTTTGGTCTTTGTGTTGTCCACCTGCACCAGGGTCTGCCTACAATGCAGGAGACCCAGGTTCAATCCCTGGGTGGGGAAGATCCCCTGGAGAAAGAAATGGCAACCCACTCCAGTATTCTCACCTGGAAAATCCCATGGACGGAGGAGCCTGGTTGGCTACTGTCAATGGGTATGCAAAGAGTCAGACACGACTGAGTGACTTCACTTCACTTAAAAGTACCAGCTTAGTACCTTCTTGTTTGAAATTCTTTGTCTTCCCTGGTGGCTCAGAGGTTAAAGTATCTGCTTCCAATGCAGGAGACCTGGGTTCGATTCCTGGGTCGGGAAGATCCTCTGGAGAAGGAAATGGCAACCCACTCCAGTATTCTTGCCTGGAGAATCCCATGGACGGAGGAGCCTGGTAGGCTGCAGTCCATGGGATCACAAAGAGTTGGACACGACTGAGTGACTTCACCTTCACTTCACCTTCACCAGCATTTTCATCTGCTCCAAACCCTACATTCTGCTAGATTATGAGGGTTTGATCAAAACTTCTTCATTGAGTCACTTGCCCCAGGCCATCACCTGTGGCTCTGTCCCTCTAAAACCTGGCCTCTCTGTCTTATCATCACCCATTGACAGCTTATCACATACTCTTAACTTCAGATTCAGTTTTGCTTTGCTTCCACCTCCATAGTGTGATGGTTTATTCTCTCCAGCTCCCCAAATAGCCGCATGGTATTAACCATTTATTTCTGTGTCCACTGCTACAAGTCAGCTCGGCTCACTCTTCTGACTGGGCTAGAACAAAATGTCTCTAGCACTTATTGAACAAATATTTATTAATAGAAATAATGGGCCAAATAGTAGTTTCTGAAATCAAAATGTTGAAACAGCCCAGTGATAATGCAATGTGATGAGAGTTACATGGGAGGAAGTGAGTGTGTGAAGAGAACAGGTCAGAGTAGGCCCTATTTTGGGCTAAAAGGGATGGGAAGGGAAGGATTTCCAAGGGGAAGCAACATGGGAACAGAGAGCTATAAGATCGGGCCCATAAACAGGGTTCTACCAGATGAAAGGGATGGGGAAGAGAGAGGAAGAAGCCTACTTAAGGGGCTGGTCAGCTAAGGGCCCAGAGGGTGAGCTGACAAGGAGCTGAGGGGAGCTCTTGGAGCTGAGAGGAGTAGCTGATGCTGTAAAGATAAGCAGAGAGCCATCACCACCCATCTATGTCTTATGTCTTATGACTTTATCCTCTGGCTTCTCAAGTGGCGCTAGCAGTAAAGAACCCGACTGCCAGTGCAGGGGACATAAGAGATTCAGGTTGGATCCCCGAGTCAGGAAGATCCCCTAGAGGAGGGCACCCCACTCCAGTATTCTTACCTGGAGAATCCCATGGACAGAGGAGCCTGGAGGGCTACGGTCCATGGGATCGCAGAGTCGGACATGACTGAGTGACTTAGCATGCACATGCTGAGAAAACGGCAACCTGTTGAATTATTTTTTGGAGATGGTTGGATAAGCAGTGAGATGAATAGACTTACATTTTTGGAAGGGTTACTCTGGCTCCTGTGTAGAGACTGGGGTTGAGTGAGCAGAGAATGGAGACACAAGACCTACTTTTTTTGCTCAGAGGTTATTTTTCCAAGCCAATGATGGTGGCCTAGAATAAAGTAATAGGAGTGCACCTAGAAAGACATGCTCTGAATTCAAGATATTTTTAGAACAGAGAGGAATGTGATCAGGAAATTTCCTTGCTGGTCACAGGAATGAAACGGACTCACACACAGAATTGAAGGGATATGAAAGTTGAGAAAGAAAACCCCTGTGTTATTTTGGCAAAGTTAGAGGTCCTAGGACTGGGGAGGGGCCTGCTCACTTGTCCTTCTGATGTTTTTGCTGCTGATTTGGGATGTTTCCTTATCAGAGGCTATGATTGTTTAAGAAGAGACATTTGTGACTTTGCAAAATGTTGTGTGTTAGAAGTAATAAGTCACAGTCTAAAAACCTAGATATTTACCTCTTTTTAAGTCTTTTGTAGACAACCATGTTTGAGGTAGTTTGTCACTGAAAGCAAGCTAAAAATAGATTGATCAGTCAGGATTGACAAAAGAATAATTCCCTGCACATTTTGTTGTATGTTTCTATCATTAGAAAGCAAAAATAATGAAAAGAGCAGACGCTATATCATTTCTCTGATGCCTTAGGGGTCAGTGATGATTGATACATGCAAATACTTTTATAATCTTAAAAATTCCTTTTCTGAAAAAAAAAATCCCATCTTCCTCATACTGGAGTATAATCTGCTGCTGCTGCTAAGTCACTTCAGTTGTGTCCGACTTTGTGTGACCCCATAGATGGCAGCCCGCCAGGCTTCCCCATCCCTGGGATTCTTCCAGGCAAGAACACTGGAGTGGGTTGCCATTTCCTTCTCCAATGCATGAAAGTGAAAAGTGAAAGTGAAGTCACTCAGTCGTGTCCGACTCTTAGCAACCCCAAGGACTGCAGCCCACCAGGCTCCTCTGTCCATGGGATTTTCCAGGCAAGAGTACTGGAGTGGGGTGCCATTGCCTTCTCTGGAGTATAACCTGAGTAGAGGCAAAATGCCATGTTGATGGTTCTGGGTGCTCTCAGAATTCACAAACGTCTAGGGTATAAATAGATATTCTGTAGATGAATGAAATGATATCGCATTTGTTCTATAACTGTTTCTTCACACTTTATCATATTCTCTAGTTCTAATATTCAACTCTTTCTTGTATCTATTGGATCATATAAACCCAAGCTACAATTGCTATTATTTTTGTCTTTGATATTAACCCTTTTAGTCTTAATTCCGCCCCCGCCGCCCCCCCCACCCCCAACACACAAACTAAAAAAGATTCTAAAGCAGCAGCAGCCACTTGGTGATCATATATTTTATAATACTGACATTTTGGAGAAGGAAGAGAGGAAAACACAGAAAGCTTTTTGGGTCCTTGAAGATACCCTTAAGCTGCTGTTTTGGTGCTGGAATCTCCTCACTTCAAATTTAATATGCGAAAGATTTAAATGTGTCCACTCGTTGAAGCCACTATTAGTTAGGTATTCTACGATTTCAGGCAAACAAGCAAATGTCTAACTGATAGACACTTCCATCTTCATAGATGATTTTCCAATGACTCCTGCCCACATTTTTGTTCTTTCAAATTCTGTATTGTCTCTACTATGGGATTTTTTTTTCATAAAAGGAATTTTCAAAATTATAAAAGTATTTGCATGTATCAATCATCATTGACCCCTAAGGCATCAGAGAAATGATGTAGCGTCTGCTCTTTTCATTATTTTTGCTTTCTAATGATGGAAACATACAATGAAATGTGCAGGGAATGATTCCTCTGTTGACCCTGATTGGTCAGTCTATTTTTAGCTTGCTTTCCATCACAAACTACCTTGTGTTTGCTTCTTGTGTATTCCAGTTTGCTTCTTGGGTCTTGCCAACCATTTAACATGCATACATCTTGCCTCTCTAAAGGTTTTCTAAGCTTCTTTTAGACAAGAACCAGACTGTCTATTTGTTATTTTACATGTTCCACACAATGACTTTCTCAGGTTCGAATGATAAAATTCTTGTTAACTATCTGAATGTTTATCCTATAAAATTAAGCATCTCAAACTAAAAGCATTAAGGTCTATCACTTGCCCATGTTGGTGGTGTCCAAAACCAGTTGAAATCAGCCTTCTTTTTAAACAATTTTTATTTTATATTGGAATATAGTTGATTTATAATGTGTTAGTATCAGGTGTATGGCAAAGTGATCTTGTTATGCATACACACATATCTATTCTTTTTAAAATTCTTTTCCCACACAGGTTATTATAGAATACTGAGTGGAGTTCCCTGTGCTAATCCCTTGTTGATTATCTGTTTTACTTACAATAGTGTGCATGCAAGCACCCAGGCTAAGTCCCTTCAGTGATGTCTGACTCTTTGCAACCATATGGACTGTAACCCACCAGACTCCTCTGTCCTTGGGATTCTCCTGGCAAGAATACCAGAGTGGTTGACATGACCTCCTCCAGGGGATCTTCCCAACCCAGGGATCGAACCTGTGTCCCGCATTGGCATGCAGGTTCTTTGCCACTAGTGCCAACTGGGAAGCCCAATAGTATGTATATGTTAATCCTAGTCTATCCCCACCAATCTTTCCCTTTTGGTGATCATAAATTTGTTTTCTATGTCTGAGGCTGTTTTGTAAATAAGTTCTTTTGTAACATTTTTAGAAGATTCTACGTATAAGTGATATCATGATATTTGTCTTTCTCTAACAGTTCACTTAGTATAATAATTTCTAGGTCTGCAAATGGCATTATCTCATTCTTTTTATAGCTAAAATTCCATTGTGTGTATGTATCACATCTTTTTTCATTCATCTGTCAATGGCTATTTAGGTTACTTCTGTGTCTTGGCTATTGTAAATAGTGCTTTGATGAACACTGGGGCGCATGTATCTTTTTGAATTAATTTTTTTCTGGATATATGCCCAGGAGTGGAATTGCAGGATTATATGGTAGCTCTATTTTTAGTTTTTGAAGGTCCCTCCATACTGTTCTCCACAGTGGCTGTGCCAGTTTACATTCCCACCAACAGTGTAGGAGGGTTCCCTTCTTTCTACACTCCAGCATTTGTTATTCATAGATGAAATCAGTGTTCTTTGCTTGCCATTTTGACGCTCTGTGAATGAACAGAACTGGACACTGAGATACAGAACAAAGTTTCTATGAAGGGGAGACGAATGCATTTTTGGCTAATATTTCATGTGGTTGTTCCTTTTAACCTCTTAGTTGTATGTTTTTAATGATTTCCTTGGTCTGTGGATATTTGAAACATTACACAATTATCTCTGTTAACATATTGTTTTTACCACCTGCTGGGGATGAAACACTGAGACTATCACTAATAACTCATTAACAATAACACTAGTCACTCATTAACAGTGTTGACCCAGTTGCACGTTGTGGATCCCAGAGACAAATAACTGTAATTGCAACTCAAAAGTGAGTTCATAAACACAAAGGTTCTTTTTTTTTTGAAATGCAAAGTGGCATGCATTTGAATTTTCCACATAAATACAGGTTTCAATGAAAGAGAATCATTCAACCAAATAAAGTAAAAATTCAATCTAAAGAGAGGCCATTTGGAATCAATTGGTACAGGGCACATTCTGCTTTGAAGGATCAAAACACTTTCCTTGCTGGGTGTAGAAATTAAACAAGTTAGCAACAATGAAAGCCAGACATCTGGTAAGTGACATCTACCCTAGCTATCAGCAGGTAGTGATTTTCTTTTGGAACCATTCAGAGTATTGTCTGTTGCCTGGACAATGGAAGCATGATGAAGCATTGATATAATCTGCCCGGAGCTTTTAAAGCTCCATTGAAGAGATGGAAAGCCAGGGAGATTTGTGTGTGGGGAAAAAAATCCATTATATATACATATATATATGTAGACATAAATAACTATGCCTCTGCCCCTCCTGTGGAAGAGATCTGTATAAATAGAAGCAAATGTAGTGTGATGTATTAAAAGAACAAAGGGATGATATTTTACTGAGACAATTACTAGGATACAAAATTAGGCAAAGATAGCCCAGGGAAACCCGCAAGAGATGTCTCTGTGCTAGAGTCAAGATGTTAAAAGCAGAGACATTTCTTTAAGACGAGCAGTCTCCTCCGTAGCCTTTTTCCTGGTAATAGAAAAATGCTGCCAAAGGAACGGGGCCGGGGGATACGGAGGAAGGAAAAGGGGCAGATGCATTTGAAACCTGCTGCCCAGAAAAGCAACAGCCAAGCTATCTTAGAGAGTCTCCGTTCAAACACTGTTTGTGCAGTGGTGGTGGGGGGCCTCCTTTTGCACTTTAACTTAACAAGGCAACGTGGTTGATAAAAAATGCTCTATTTTAAACCTGAACTTTAAAACGTTAAAATGACCAAACACATACTGAGTGTCAGAAACCTCTCAGGCACTGCTGTGAATGTTGGAGGCGTTGCAGAGGTGAACGTGACTGCCTTTCAGGAAGACATCCTTCTCCTGTATCAACATGAAACACCGCGAAGAAGATAGCCTTTCACAATTTTAACTGTCACTTAGGCCTCAATAAACTTAAAACTGAAAACCAGAGTGCTTCAGTCAACATTATACCCAAGGAACGAATAAAGTTCTAGGACCTCCCTTCTGGGCTACAAGAACATGAGAAATACAGTGAGCTCTGACTCGAACACATATAAGCTGAGTGAAGTCCAGTGAATTACTCACTCCGAGTCTTGTTTTCATGGTTTTAAGTCCTGTTACCCTCCCTGCATGCGTGCTCAGTTGTGTCTGATTCTTTGTGACCCTGTGGACTGCAGCCCGCCAGGTTCTGCTACTCATGGGGATTTTTCAGGCAAGAATACTGGAGTGGGTGGCCATTCCCTTCTTCAGGGGTTGAACTCACATCTCCTGCACTGGCAGGTAGATTCTTTACCGCTAGGCCACCTGGGAAGTCTGTAACCCTCCCTACCAGCATCAAAGAGGGCAAGATGGGCAAACAGTGCCTCTAGGATGGCAGGACACACCAGGGAAGTGTTAATGCAATCTCGGGGGAATGCACAAAGCCGAAATTGATTCTGGCAGGAGGCACACTCTGGGAGCCCCATGAAACTCTGCAGCAAGGCTGGGGTGCTTGACTGCCTGGAATGTGCTGAATCTGTGAGTTAATCTGACCCAGTGAATCAATTGTAATTGAATTATGTCACACAGTTTTTGCCAATTCTGCAGGAGTCTGATGGAAAGTCACCAGGACATTGTGTAGTTTCTTAACACGTACAATCTTAAGGAAAATATTTCTTTGCTGGCTTTCTAAAATGAGCCCCTTCAGCCTCTTTTCTTCCACATTGCTGATATATCTTTAATAATTTGTAGAAAAGCACATCTTAGTCTCCTGCCGTCTTACACATGTGTCATTTATTAGCTCATTCCAGTTTTACGACAAAACTCAGATACAGTCTTTTGTCCACTTCACGGAGGAAGGCAAGGAAGCCCAGACATAGTTGCCAAGCAACTCAGTGCTTAACTAAGGATAGAGCGACAGAAACGTGGAAGTTTTTCTACTTTGTACTATTTTTCACAGCACTGTTCTTTCTTCCATGAACTCAGCATGACTCTGGACATTTTCACACTCAAAAGCGTAGAGTGAGACAGAAATGTATCCTCCAACTAGCGCCTTCTGTCATGCACATCTCACTATGTTCCACTGCATCTCTCCCTGCCCTGAAGTGAGGTTTATATATTTTTTGCTTCTAATAAAAGAAATTTTCACATGTTGACTTACGGGTAAGTTATTCTGGCTTCGGTTCAGTTCAGTCGCTCAGTTGCGTCCGACTCTTTGCGACTCCTTGGACTGCAGCACGCCAGGCTCCCTGTCCGTCACCAACTCCCAGAGCTTACTCAAACTCTTGTCCATTGAGTTGGTGATGCCATCCAACCATCTCACCTTTTGTCATCCCCTTCTCGTCCCACCTTCCATCTTTCCCAGCGTCAGGGTCTTTTCCAATGAGTCGATTCTTCACATCAGGTGGCCAGCGTATTGGAATTTCAGCTTCAGCATCAGTTCTTACAATGAATATTCAGGACTGATTTCCTTTAGGATGGATTGGTTGGATCTCCTCGCAGTACAAGAGTCTTCTCCAGCATCACAGTTCAAAAACATCAATTCTTCGGTGCTCAGCTTTCTTTATAGTCCAGCTCTCACGTCCATACATGGCTACTGGCTTACACAGGGGTTAAGTTGAATTTTACGCTAACTGAAATAGCCTGTTTGTGGCTCTCAAACATAAAATTGTGCTTCTGCTTTAATTATTAAAGAAAAGGGCACGTTGACTAGAAATACACTGTCCATGCTAAAAATAAAGATTAAATGCCTCCCTTCCTGGCACACCAAAGCTGGTCCTCCTTTGATGATAAGACTCTCTTCCCTGATACCGAGGACATACTGACTCACTGTGTATGTGCTGTGTTTCTGATCCTGAAACCTTGAAGGAATGTATCCCTGACTTATTTGATGTTCTTTGTTCTGACAAGACAGAATATTGAGCTGAAAACCATATATTCCTGTAGCAATTCCTTATAGTTATCTGAGAGGCTGTTTTCTGGCCTGTGATCCTTGCTTTGGTGCAAATATAACTGTTCTCTCCTGCTATTACTGATTGTTCATCATTTTCACCAACACTTCCCAGAGCTGAAAATTTGGCTAGCTAGCAAGGTATGGTTTCCACAAAACGAAGGTAAAGGATAAGTCAAAGACATTATCTACAAGGTTATTTATATACTCATTCCAATAGCGTCACAATGGCATGCATTTGTTTCCTGATTTTCAGACTTTGGTTAAACTGTCTCTCTGTCTCTCCCTCATACATGCGTGGGTACACACACCCACACACCACCCCCCCCCAGCACGTCTAACTGGGACACCCACCTGCTGAGAGTGAAGTGAGTCCTGCCTTCTTGGTTTGAGTATGAAATGTTCTTCCAGCGGTGAGGAGATCACAGCACCAACCTGGGGATTGTGATGGATCACAGCTCCCCAGGTGTGGGACAAAAGGAGGCTTCTTGGATTCAGGGTCAGGACCTCTTGACTTCATGCCCTATAAATTTTTCAAAACAATTCTCTGTAGCAGGGGCTCCTCACTACAGGGACATGCAGTTTCACCTTGGCTGAGTATACTGGAAGAGCAGTTTAAAAGAAAATTTGGAAAAAGCATAATGTCAATGTAATATTCTAATCAGTGCTTTCCCCTCCTCCCCTCTTCTGCTCCCTCCCACCCACCATGGTCCCCAAATCAATCTCAAGGTCAATCCATAAGGTCTTGTTTCAACCACCAAAAAAAAAAAGATCTGACATAACAGAAGCACAAAAGAAAAGACAAACATGAAAACTCCCACAGATTTTTAATTCACTAAATGAAGTTCTCTTGGTAGAGTTCTGATTATTTTGCAGGAGAACGAGAAGCTGCCCATACTGTATCTCTGTATAGCAAGAAATATTACACCAAGTGAGAATACCAGAATGAAATATCTTTTACACCTGGCAATGAGAGTCAATATGTGTTCGCTGTATATAGTGTGTGTGTATGTATGAGGTTTGAGCTTCCCATGGGGCTCTAGTGGTAAAAAATCTGCCTACCAACGCAGGAGATGCAAGAGACACTGGTTTGATCCCATATTTGGGAAGATTGCCTGGAAAATTCCATGGACAGAGGAGCCTGAGTCCAATGTGACTGAGCAACCGGGCACACATGTATGAAGGTCAAGGTGTCAACAACCTTTTGTATCCACAGCTCTGTGACCACACACTGCTTGGTAGGGTCTATCATTTGATCTTCCCATTTTTTTGCGAGGAAAATCCAACTAAGGCAGGTATATGCAGATGTCAAGCCAGGTAATAATGGTCTTGATTATGAAAGGTATCTTCACGGTTTCTTTACCCATCCTCCCTAACCTCATTTTTGGAAGCAGCATCCTAAGTTTTCACTGTGTGTCTCCTTTTTCCAGCTCTGAGTCTCTGTGATTCAAGAAGTTGCCAATCAGGTAACATGACTCAGGTTTAGCCAATGTGAATGTATCAAGGGATTTTAACAGTACATTCATCTCAAAAAGGATGCATTCACCTTTCTGGATTTCTGGCACTGAGGACAGAGCAAGCCTAGGGCTGTGCACCGTCATCTTGGTCACTGACACTACAGACACCTTTTCTTCACAGGAAGCCATCAGAGAGGACAGAAAGTGGGAGATGGGGAGAGGCAGACTGCATCCCACCCCATGACCTTTGCCTGTCTAAATGGAGGTGTTTGATAACTAGAGAAAGCTGTCTCCTTTAGATAAGAGCCTGCTGCTGCTGCTGCTAAGTCACTTCAGTCGTGTCTGAATCTGTGCGACCCCATAGACGGCAGCCCACCAGGCTCCCCCATCCCTGGGATTCTCCAGGCAAGAACACTGGAGTGGGTGGCCATTTCCTTCTCCAATGCATGAAAGTGAAAAGTGAAAGGGAAGTCGCTCAGTTGCGTCTGACTCTTTGCGACCCCATGGACTGCAGCCCACCAGGCTCCTCCGTCCATGGGATTTTCCAGGCAAGAGTACTGGAGTGGGGTGGCAATGCCTTCTCTGAGATAAGAGCCAACCTTGGCAAATGAGCACTGCTGGAGAAGGTCATGGGAAGAATGCAAGTGCTGGTTGACCTGCAAGCTGGACCCCAGCAATAGGTGGCTCCTTGCCCATCCCATCCTTTGAATGTATGTTCTACCCACAGTTCCCATGGTGGGAGCCAGTTTCAAGGACACAGCCTCGAGAGAGTAGTGTGCTAATGAGTCCATGTGACCGAACCCTGTTAAAGCCTCTATATAAACTTTAAAGATTCTAGCAGGCACCCAAGACCATCCTTGTATATAAGTCCCATTGCTGTTTGAAAGTGGCAACTAAAACAAATCTGGAGCAATGTACCTTTTTTTTTATCACTTCTCCTTGCTCTCTCTGTGTTTGGGAGCCAGTTTCAAATTTCAGCCAGGGAAACCCACCTTTGTGCAAAGGAACAGAAGCCTTTCTCTCTGGGAGGCTGCAGTCATGCCAGAGTGAGTGATTTTAAGAGTGGGGGTGGGCTGGGTACATATGTGTAGTGTACACACGGAATGACTACATGCAATGGCCCAATTTTAAGCCATTTTCTTGCATCCCTGGATCCAGCCATTCCTGTAGCCATCATATCCCTGGACTTGGCCATCCCATGAGTCAATCCTTTCCCTTACTGTTCAAGGACGTGAGAAGTCACTAGCAGTCAAATGAGTCTTGCACTTGGTAAATGGAAACAGAGATACAAGTGTCAAATCTCAGAATGTGAAGCTGGTTGAGTCAGACAGGGCGTGGGCTGAAAATTTTCCTCTGTTAAGCAGTAGCTAAGTAAATAGCTAAAATATGGCTTATTGAATTGCAGGACTCAGAGAACAGTTTCTATTAAGGCTTGAGTTTTAGAGTTCAAGTAAAATTAGTCTGTGGCTTTAGTTTTCCTTTGCTTTCTTATTAATAACATTTTTATGCAAAAGTTATGCCTTGCTTGCAAAATGAATTGGGAAGAATTTCAGTGGAAATGGAATCATCTTACCTTTAAATGTATGATCAAACTTACCAAGACAACTGACTGGGACTAATCTTTATTGAAATAATTCATTGGAAAAACAATTTATTTCTTCCATTGTTCTTGCTCTACTCAGTTGCTCTGCTGACCTGTTATTAAATAAATTTTGCCTGCTTTTATGTTTCTAGAGAAATTTCTCTACTCCTGATGTCATGTATTTAGACTTTTTCTTATTTCTTGATTAATCTCTGGCAGAAGATATATATATATATATTTTTTTTTTACATGCAAAAGCACAGAAAAAGAGATGTGATTTTACTCATTGCCAGCCGGGTACTTGTGAAATATTTAAATAACCTTTTAGACTTTCACGGTTTGGTGTTTTTCTGTCTGTGCTTGTGCACTTCTGATACTGACCACTTGGGAGGAGATGAATAAGAACTGTATGAGTATTTCTCATCAGGCCACTTCATAGTCCCACTTCTCTGGTAGCTTGAAATATTAAGTGAAAGTGAAAGTGAAGTCGCTCAGTCATGTCTGACTCTTTGCGACCCTGTGGACTGTAGCCCACCAAGCTCCTCAGTCCATGGGATTCTCCAGGCAAGAATACTGGAGTGGGGTGCCATTTCCTTCTCCAGGGGATCTTCCTGACCCAGGGATCAAACCCAGGTCTCCTGCATTGCAGGCGCTTTAACCTCTGAGCCACCAGGGAAGCTTGAAATATTAGTAGAAGTCAAAAACAGGAAAGCTTGTTATATTTCTAGTCTTTTTAAAAAAAAGTTTAAGGGAAACATATAGAAGACTGTATAAATTTCAGATGTACAACGTAATACTTTGAGACGTGTATATTACAAAGTGATCACCACTGAACATTTAGTTACCATCTATCACTATTGTATATTTTAAAGTCCCAATAGCTTGCATTTTGAAAAAGAATTTGTTGTTTATCCCTTTACTATTTGATTGCTTTGTTCTTTTATCATTATGATTTCTTCATTTCTACTTTTCAGTAGATTTTGCTGTTATTTTTCTAGTTTCTAGAGTTGATTTTATTCCTTCTTCATAAAAAATGAAAGCATTTAGACTGTAGATTTCTTTTCCCCAGTACAGCTTTTGCCATATCACTTAAGTTTTGGTAAGTTGTATTCTTAATATCATTATTTTTTAAATAGTCTGCAATTATAGTTTAGATTCTGTCTTTGAGTTAGAAGTAATTTAGAGGCATACATTTGCTATATGTGTGTGTGTGTGTGCGCGCGTGTGTTTATTTCCATGTCACTGAATTTGTTTATTAGCATATAATTCAACTGCATTGTACTCATGACACACAAAGATCCTAATATGTACTCTAAAAGGAAATTAGAGTTTAGTCACATAATATTAGGGAATTCTACTGGCTGCAAGGTGTTCTGAAAAGAATATGGAACTGACTACCTGATTTTAAGGCATATTTTTAGAAAGATAATTGTATTGAGCTTTATAGGTGAATCCACCTGCCAAATATTTCCACTTTTTTTTTCCTATTCTCATAATCTCCATTCCTGATACTCATCATCATAAATACCTAAAACCCACAGAAAATAACTAGAGTCACTAATAAATAAAGACCTAGGGGACACTTCTAAGGCTTGCTTTTGTAGGGTTTGCTTTCTTATCGTGATGGTCCAGGCTTTATAACACCATTAACTAGATTATTTCAATCTTTTCAAACATTTTAAGCCCCCAAATAATTCAGTTCTGTGACGATCCTCCCTATATCTACCACTTAAACATAAAACTATCCTGAGTTATGGGTATTTATATCTTCAGTGAAAGATGAGTTCATTAAGATGATTTTGTCTGGACATTTAAAAACTGTGATCGAATAATAACAAAAATGTGTTATCTTTTAAATTAAAAATATGGCTGTTTTAAGGGTTGTTAAATTTATGGTCCAAAATAAACACGGACCCAGATTTTCCTTATCTTTCTGCTCTACCTAATCTTTACATCATCACCCATACACTTCTCTACACCCACTAGGCCCCCGCCCCACCACTACGTTTGCAGACGTGTCTGGCAGATCTGGGTACAACATAACCTACACAATATTAATCAAAGGGAAGAAAACCTTCTTTTATGAAGAAAAACTTTCTCAGAATGTCCATCGCAGATTTCCCCTCACACCTCTCTGTTTAGAATTGCGTAACTTTTCCTGTCCTAAAGCAGTCACTGGCAAAGGGAAAAATGTTGAAAGTGCTCTCTGCAACCCATGAACTGTAAGCCCACCAGTATCCTCTGTCTGTGGAATTCTCTAGGCAAGGATACTGGAGCGGGTAGTCATTTCCTTCTTCAGAGGATCTTCCTGACCCAGGGATCAAACTTGGGTCTCTTGCATTGTAGGCAGATTCTTTATTATCTGAGCCACCAGGCAAAAGGAATAGGTTACACTCAATGGCTTAGAATAATCAGGATTCCTTTCCTTAGGTAATGAGGAGGAGGGGAAGCTGGCCTTCCCTGAGCCCTAAGCAGGTTGATATTTTAACAAATCAGGGTAGATTATCAAGGGAAAAGGAAAAAATGGCTGTTGTTTAAACAGCCAAGAGTGTCTGCCACTAATTTCCCATTTGGAGGTCTCAAAGGAACAATGGATAAGAAATAGACTGTTCTTAAACTGGGATGACTGAGAATGGACATTTCTCAATAAGAAAAAGAGGAAAATCAAAGAGATTTTAAAATACCTTGCTCCTCAGTAAAGTTTGCTCCATTTCTACTGGTATTCAGTTCAGTTCAGTTGCTCAGTTGTGTCCGACTCTTTGCAACTCCATAGACTGCAGCACGCCAGGCCTCCTTGTCTATCGCCAACTCCTGGAGTTTACTCAAACTCATGTCCATTGAGTCGGTGATACCATCCAACCATCTCATCCTCTGTCGTCACCTTCTCCTCCTTCCTTCAGTCTTTCTCGGTTGTGTCCTTTTAAGTCCAGTGTTTTTAATGTTGAGTTTCCTGTTGGCTCAGTGGTAAAGAATCTGCCTGCCAATGCAGGATACTCAAGAGACTCGGGTTCGATCCCTGGCTTAGAAAATTCTCTCAAGAAGGAAATGGCAACCCACTCCAGTCTTCTTGACTGGGAAATCCCGTGGACGGAGGAGCCTGGCCGGCTACAGTCCACAGAGTCGAAAAAGTTAGACACAACGTAGTGAGTAAGCAAGTCCTATTTACTTTTTCCTGGATTGCTTGTACATTTGGTGTCGTATCTACAAGATCATTGCCAGACTCCAACGTATAAAGATGAACACATCTTTATCTAAAAGTTCTCTCGTTTCAGTTCTTACATTGAGGCAGGGAGACATGTGCATTTGAAGTGGACTCAAGAGTCTGGCGGAGAAGGCAATGGCACCCCACTCCAGTACTTCTGCCTGGAAAATCCCACAGACGGAGGAGCCTGGAAGGCTGCAGTCCATGGGGTTGCTGAGGGTCGGACACGACTGAGCAACTTCACTTTCCCTTTTCACTTTCATGCATTGGAGAAGGAAGTGGCAACCCACGCCTGTGTTCTTGCCTGGAGAATCCCAGGAACGGGGGAGCCTGGTGGGCTGCCGTCTATGGGGTCGCACAGAGTCGGACACAACTGAAGTGACTTAGCAGCAGCAGCAGCAAGAGTCTGGATGTAAATATTCACTGAATTCATTTGTTGTTATTACTGTACTCTCATCCTAAACTGTGCCTGATTTTCCCTGGACGATGTCTGTTTCACTGTATTAGAGAACAAATTTCCCCTCTTCTGCCAGCATTGGAGAGGTAGAGGCATCTAGCTGCTAGATTAGGGGGTAGAACTGAGACACTAACAGCTCCTGGGACAAACTTTCAATTACTGCTCCTCTCTGTAGCTCCGCCTCCAGGTCAGAGGCCGAGGTCAGAGGCTTCAGGTGCCACTGATACTTAAATGAGGTTATCAAGTGTTAACAGCTGTGGAATCAGCTGGGCTGTTCCTGAGCTTTCCTTACCACTGCTTTGGGATCCAGCATGAAAGGTTTGGTGAGTAAGTTGGCTGTTTTTTATTTACATTTCAGTTTTTAAAAATTGCACTGCTGTTTTATTCTTTTATCTCATCTTTTTACTTTTGGTCTTACATCTGAAATAAAACACATCCTGTCGTTTCAGTAAAAATTCAGAAGGGAGCCGTATGAATGCCTGTTCTCCCTCTGCCGTCTTCATCTGGAAGTCAGAGTGTCTTTTATCAAATTCTCTCTTTCCTGAAGCAAAGTCAAGCTGTGCTGTGTGAGTTTTTCCTCCTCTAGCTCTATCTACTTAATAATTAGTGTCAATTCCTCTCACGTTCTGTTTTTATGTTCTCTGACAGTCTTGGTTTCCAAAGTTGTGGTGAATCTTTTTTTTTTTTAATTGTCTTTATGGATATCTTAGTGCTAAGTTGAGAGGATGTATTGGAGTCTTCTAGTCAGAGTTCATTTTGAACCACAAACCATTGATTTTGTTTAGAAAATTGTGTGACTTGATTGAATGAAAAACTAAAATGGAAGATACTGGGTTTGGATGTTCTATTCCTTCAGAGAAAAAGCCTTTTACCACTTTAAAAGACTTGTGCCACCACCTGAGGCCTATTTCAGTCTATCAGGGCATCACTCATCACTGCTGTTCACTGAGGGTGCTCAGGCAGTTTTTTTGGAGTTTCTTTTATAGTGAAAACTCCCTTGAGAGATATATGTAGATACTTTATCATTTTCACTCCTTAGTTAATAGCAGTTAATTCCACAACTATAAAATGCTCTCAATAAGAAGATGGGTCCAAAACTTATAACGCAGTCTCTGACCTCTTTGTTAAGTAGGGACCCGTTTAACCAGCTACCACTTGGATGTCTGGCATGTATTTCAGAAAAGAAGTCTTAATTACGTCCTCTCACTCCTTCCTCCCCAGGTTGTCTCTACCATGGTAGACGACTCTACCATTTACCATGTTGCTTGGGCCAAAATGCTAAGAATTTTTGTAGGCTAACCAACCATCCTGGTTTGACTGAGCTTTCCTGACATGGGCCTTTTGTTCTAAAACCAGGAAAGTCTCGAGAAAACTGGGATGAGTAGAATCCAAGGTATCTGTGATGAACAAATGGATGATGGTTTCTTGGCACTCCAGTGCGCTAGAGACTCACAGTGTGCTGGGCTTCCCAGTGGCTCAGATGGTAAAGAATCTTCCGGCAGTGTGGGAGACTTGGGTTTGATCCTTGGGTGGGAAGATCCCCTGGAGAAGGGGGGACGGCTATCCACTCCCATTTTCTGGCCTGGAGTATTCCACGGACTGTATAGCCCATGGGGCCGCAGAGAGTTGGACATGATTGAGTATAACAGAGGTGGCCAGTTCAAAGTACTGGTGAACCACCATCTGTCTCCCTGCCCCTTCTGTGATTATAAAGCCTCAATTGGAGGTGTTGAGAAAGCTGGAAGCTCATGCTGGGAAACAGTGATCACTTATTGTTCAGGTCTTTCAAAATGACTTGATATTTTGTTCTCTCTATGCATCAGTTTACAATTTAATAGAATACTGTGTCTGTTTGGAAGAGATTCCCTAGCCCGTCCCTGTGTTTTATTGGAGGTATAATTGGGTTAGGAGTATCCCTTTTGTGTGGTTAAGTAATAGCAGTAACAACCACAAACAAATGTTTTTCAGTCAAACCTTTTGTTTTCTGGTGACAGAAATTCAATTCCAACTGGCTTAAGCCAAAAGATGGAAATTACAGATTAAAAACTCTTTCACTAAAAATTCTGGGTGCCAGGTCCTTTTTTAGACACTGAGAACAAGACAATGAATGAGAGACTCTCTCACAAGCCACTGGGAGAACCAATACGAATCATAACAGATGTATAGGTAGTACAGTATCATGAGGAAAAGAAAGCCAAGATAATGGATAAATCAGGCCCAGTCCTCCTCAGTATCTATGGTGGGTGTTGGTTCTTGGAGCCCCAAGGTAACAAAATCCGTGCTGCTCAAGTCCCATACAGACAATGGCTTGTTACAACTTACCCCGTGTGTCTATGAAATTTCCATCCTTGGTTGAATCTGAGGATTTGAAATCAGTGGATGCAGAGCGCCATGGAGTGTGAACAGGCGCAAGAGTACAGGAAGCTGCTGCCTCAGACAGCGCCAGAAAGCCTCTCTAAGAAAGCGACAAACGAGCAGAGGCCTGAAGAAAAGAAGGCGTGACCCTCATGCAAGTGTCAGGCAGGAACATTCCACACAGAGGAAACAGAAGGTGGGCAAAGGCCTGCTTGCCGGAGAGCAGGTCAAAGGGACTCAGGGGAAGGAAGTAGCAGATGAGGCCAGAGGAGGGAGGTAAATCACTGTGGGCCCTAAGCTGCAGAAAGGGCTTTGGATACACTTTACATATGACAGGAAGCCAGGGAAGGGTTTCAATGTCTCTGGCTGCTATGCAGCGAATAGACCTCAGGAAGGCTAGAGAGGAAGGAAGGGCTGTTGGAAAGCACTTCCATGCACCCAGATGGGAGGCTTAGACTTGGGCTGCAGAGGTGAAGACAAGTGGTCAGAGTTTGCCTCTGACCACAGGGACATCCAAAAGGATCTGATGAATTAGTTGGGGGCTTATTTGGTGGCTCAGATAGTAAAGCGTCTGCCTGCAATGCGCGAGACCTGGGTTCGATCCCTGGGTCAGGAAGATCCTCTGGAGAAGGAAATGGCAGCCCACTCCAGTACTCTTGCCTGGAAAATCCCATGGATGGAGGAGCCTGGTAGGTTACAGTGCATGGGGACTCAAAGAATTGGATATGACTGAGGAACTTCACTAAAGAGAGAGAAAGGAATCAGACATTGGTCTGAGCATCTTAGTATATATGGATTTGCCATTTTTCTTGCAGGACATGAGGCAGGGGTGGGAGTGCCCTATCTGCACAGGGGAGAGTTTCAGTTTCAAGATAAGTTGCAGATTCGTATCAGATGTGCCCACGGCAATGTTGAGCAGGCAACTAGGGAAACAGATCCGGAATCCGAGGGAAACACTGGGGCCAGAGGCATAAATTGGGAGATGTTAGGGAGGAGATAATTTAAGGAACTGTCTCCAACCTGGATGGAAGGATCTTTCTATCAGGATTTACTAGGTCATGCCCACTTAACTAGCTCATGCCCACTTAACTAGCTCTGCCCAGTGAAAGTGAAGGGAAGTTGACTCTTCAGTTAATTCCCGCTTCCAAAGGCCCCTAAGCTGGGCTGGTCCATAGAGAGGTCTGCTGACCTCAAACTCATCTTAAAACAGTCTTCAAACAGAGGAAACCTATACTACACTAGGATGAGAAGACGACAACATCAGAAGTAGACAGCTTGCCCAAGATGCTGATCTGACTTTTATGATCATTTATAATATTTTCTTGATTCCTTGGACCTATGCCTATCAATCACATGTTTTCTCTCATGGAATGATTCTATGCTAGTTTAAAACTCAGTCCAATTGTTGGGCTGTGGCCAATTACCTGTGCCTGTTACTCTGGGTTACCTTGGTGGATTTCTGTTCTTTAGGGCTCTGATTGGATACCCCCTAGGAAATTTGTTTTAGATGAGTGTTCAGTCCTGTTTTATCTATTCATAATAATTCTAGATGAGATCCTCTCACTTGGCCAATTAAAAAATACCTGCTCTCAGGCTGGCCATAGATTTAAGTTTTCTCTTCGGGTCATTTAAACTCAATCGGAATGTTGAGCTAAGTCTCAATAAAAATTAACTTTTCACCTATTAAAAGGAAAACTCCTACAATTATGGGGAAGATCTACATGGTTAACACCAGGCTATGGTCATTTAAGTTTAAAGGCTCCTCTATGTTGGGAATGGTTAAATCATACTAAAATGATCAACCTGGTAATTACGTGACAAGGCTGGATGCTTTATGACCTATGCCTGTTATTACCCTTAGAGAGAGTGATTGGTATGGAACTCAGTGGATTTGTGGCAGTAATTTATGGCCTTGACATCTACAGGGATGATACGAAGGTGTAGCCTAGGATTCCCATGAATTTAAGGTCATACTTGTTAACAAATTACAGGTAACCCCAACCAATCTACCATTGGTATGATCCCAGTGAGCCAAAGGTCTGTATTCTACTGGTGTGACCATTTAGCAGCTTGTGTGTGTGTGTGCGCGTGCCTGTGTGCCTTCATTTGGGCTGGAAGATGTAACTGACCATATCTAAGCCTTGACAACTTTCATAAGCTTTAAATGATAGTAATCGGGCTATTAGCCTATTCAATTCTGAGATCTCTATGATGAGAAAGGCTGTGCTACACAACTGCCAGACCCTTGACACTTTATCGCATCTCAGGGAGATATCTGTGCTATAATTCAAATTGAATGCTGTATTTTTGTACCTGATAAATTCTTTAATGTAACACATTTGAACCACATGAAAAATCAGATTTCTGCTCTAAGTGACCCATTTCCTAGCCTTGACAATCTTAAAAAAAAAAAAAACACAAAACTGGCGTGGAAGGCTCATGGCTAAAATATTTACTTTTAATTCTAATGTTATTAACTATACCACTTGTATTTTGCTTGTTTCACAAGATTATTATTTCTTGTATTACCAAATATATGACTGAGCCTTCAACGGAAATGATGACTAGACTTGAAGCAGTTGATCAAATGTATAGTTTGATATATGATCAATGATTGTAATAGTGTAACTCTAGAAGGCAATGGCACCCCACTCTAGTACTCTTGCCTGGAGAATCCCAGGGATGGAGGAGCCTGGTAGGCTGAAGTCCGTGGGGTCATGAAGAGTTGGACATGACTGAGCGACCTCACTTTCACTTTTTACTTTCATGCATTGGAGAAGGAAATGGCAACCCACTCCAGTGTTCTTGCCTGGGGGGGGGGGCCTGGGGCCCCCCTCTTGGGGTCCCCGCCCCGCCAGGGGAGATGGTAGGTAAGTCCATGGGATTGGGTGGATAAGATAAAGCCTGGATGGGCTGCCGTCTGAAATGGGGACTCGGGGCTTACTGAGAAGATATCTGCAGACACGACTGATGTTTTTATCGTATTAGTGGTAAACTTTTAAGCACTTAATAGGTGTGATCCCAACACTTAGGGACTGGTAGTGGAGGTGGAGCCAGCAGGCGAGGAGACTGGGAGGGTGTGGTCTCTCGAGGCTGGCAAGGTCATGTCTGACCAACTTTTGCATCAAATGGACAAGGCTTTTGATGCAGTTGGGCTGGGGTGGAGCAGCGAATGGGGCTGGGCTGAATGAGACTTCTGCTTTGTAGACAGAGACAACAGTTGCTGGACAGATGGTCAGCCTGGTTGCCAGAGGTACATCCTTGGAGCCTGAACAAGGGACTCTCTGGGAAGAGAGTCAACCACATGCAAGGCTGCCAGCATCAAATGGACAACAGTGGCTTGGCACAAGCTGTGGCTTGAATGAGACCTCTTTTGGAGAACTGGGTGAGATGGTAGCCTGGTGCCAGAGGCCTTTGTTTGATATCATGGCCCGGCACCGTGGCCTGAAGCCTCTTTTGGAGACTGGGTGGGTGAGGGTTGAGCCATTGTTTGGGGGGGATCCGTCGTTTGATGTGATTTGATCAAATGGAGACATGTACAGTGCTGATGCCTTCGGTACATGACGGAGCCGCTTGCACCCGGTTCACGGACGCCCCTGTGCTGTGACTGTGTCCTCTTGTGAGAGCGCCAACATTGCTTCCGTATGTCTTGGCATAAACGGTGCCGTCAACGTCACTCATGTTGGGTTGACCCCGCTTTCAGGGGCTGCTTTTCCTTTAAGATGATGGAGAAGGATCATGAGTGAGTGTGTAATTAGCAGAGCTCTGGGTTGCGGGTGTGCACGACGCGAATGTGTTTTCAGTGCCTCTCTTTTCTGCCGAGAGAACCTTCCTGCAGCATCACGGATATAAGGTTTGCGAGCTGTCTCCAACGGTCTGCTTGCCCTGGTCAGGATAAGGGCTCCTCAGGCACAGTTGAACATGTCAGTCCCCCAGGAAACTACTCAGGAGCAGCTCCATCACTACCGGTAACTCTAGATCAAAGGATTGTATAGTTACATTACCTTACATAGCCGCAGGATTTAATCATAATTTCCCTAAAGTCGAGCAGCATAGAATCTCTGACCTTCAAATTCCCGGGCATAGCAGTGCAACATTTGATATTGCAATAGTAATTTGGCAGAGAAATTGAATACAGTTATAAAACATGATGTAGAAATGATCACACTTTTAGGCTTTTGGTTAATTTATACTATCCTAGTGTAGTTATGTTAGGTCTAGGTGTTCTGGTGGTTGCTTTTTATTTTGGTACCAACAGTGCTGAAGTTCTTAATGGCAGCCTTGATTACATCTGTTGATGACTAGCCTGCTAAGCGGAGGTACTGGGGTGGTTGGGTTAGAATGGTAGGTAAGGACTGGATGGACACAGCTGGGCCTGGGGTGTGGCCCCTCACTGCTGGGTGAGCTGCAGCTGCACTGGATGGCCAGCTGGTATCTCAGGGCCCTGTCTACATCAGAGTAAAGCAGAAGGTTTTACTCTGCACATCTGTCTGGCAGGGTGTATGGGGTAAATGGAGGTCTGGAAAAATCCATAGGGGCAAAGCCAAAGCTGCTTACAAGTTCAAGTCTGCTGGGCTTAATGGCCAAAGGTCAGTACAGGTAACTAAGGCAGCAGAGTTAGGACTTAAGGCAAAGAGCAGACATTTGTGCAGAGTCCCAGCTGCAGGCAAGATCATCGTTTTGAATCATTTAGCCTCAACCAGGGGGTCTTCATATCTTCCTTATTAGTGCAGGAGACAGTCTAGTCATGTGCCCGACTGGGTGGAGATTCATTCATCTATACATTCATTCAGTGATGTTTCCCATTCAACACGACACAAGAGACATCGGCCTAGCTTTCACCTAGTCTGCTGGGTAAGAGTGACTCTGTTTTAACACGGAGTGATGAGAGTTACTGTAAGAGTAAATTCTGCACAGGAAAGAGAAGTGAGGAGGAGAAAGAGGAAGGCTGCTGTAGTTTGGGCCACTGATGTCCCTCAAATGTGGTTTTAAGTTGAATTGCTGGGTGGCTCGATCGTTGTCTTGCTCTTGGAGTGCCAGAACACTCCGAGCAGAGGTCACTTGAATGGGTCAACCCGCCCCACACCAGTACCGTCTTTGAGTGGCTGAGGCTGCAGGGACTAGGAACCCGCTTGGCCCTTATCTTGCTGCTGGCAACTTCATGGTCCCTAGAGAACAGGGCTCTGGCCTCTCTCTGTGGCAGCTTCTCGTCCTTCCCTAGTCCTTCAGGACCTGGGTGTCTTAATCCCTGCAAAGGCTGCCCAGCCTGGAGTGTCTGTTCACCTGGAGAGCACCTCTGCCCCTGGATCCCGCTTGCATCTCCTCTCCTTCTTCCCACTCGGGTGGACATGTCCATCATGAGGTTGGTAGAGTCATCTTTCAAAGTCTTCCTGTTGCTGTTTTCAGTTGGATTTCCAGGCCTTGGAATAAATTTGTCTTTTTTTCTTCATGTGTCTCAAATTTTAGCCTTTAGCATGGAGTGCACTTTTTGTCAGTCTGTTCGTCTATGCTCAGCCACTCAGCTGCATCTGACTCTGTGACCCTGTGGACTGTAGCCCACCAGGTCCCTCTGTCCAAGAAATTTTCTAGGCAAAATCATTGGAGTGGGTTGCTACTTCCTACTCCAGAGGATCTTTCAGCCCAGGGATCCAACCCATGTCTCTTGTGTCTCCTGCATTGGCAAGCAGATTCTTTACTATTAGCACCACCTGGGAATCCCTGTGTAACCAGATGTTAGCATGTTTTTGGATGGATCCTCCAAGGGTAGGGACTGTCTATATACCTCCTTGGGGCCTAGTTTTGGGGCTGACACTTTGACCTCAAATCACTTCTGATGAGATTTCCAGCTTGGCACATTTAATTTTACGGTTCCTCAGGGCAGGACTTAGCTCTTCTCCTTGGAACAGAATTTTGTATATTTTGCTTCATTTTAAGCATTTCCAGGAGCGCTATGCTTTAGAAAATGCCCTGCCACAGCAAAATTTTCTAAAATAAAAGAATTAGTGTTTTTCCCTGACTGAATCTGATTCTTAATAATGTAATTTTTACACTTTAGCCCTTCTAGCTTAAAATGTGTACCTACTGGAAAAATAAGGAAACACCCTAGAAGTTGTATGAAAAGGATGGAGGACCTTTATTTCCATGTGATTTTTTTTTTTTTCCCTTTCTGGACTTAAGTGCTAAATTTCTCAGATTTTACTTGATGAGGACATTGATTGTTTTCCATATCCATACTGATGAACATCACTACCATCAATAAATGCTTAGTACTTGTTCTTTAGAATAGATATTCTTAGCACACCTGTATATGAAGGATAATACACAGGTTCTTATCTAGAAAATAACCTATTGTTTTAACTGCCAGATTTTGAAGCAGTATTTAGTATTAAGGAGGAATTACTGCAGTGTCACTCAATGATATATATTTGAAAGCAATTCAGGACTTTCAAATGTTAAAAGTAAGCATAACATCATGAACTATCCTTTGAGGACATGCTCTGTACACACACACACACACACACACACACACACACACACATTTAATATTAGAAAAATAACTACGAACGGTATGGGTGCTTTGAATAGGCTTGTCAGACTGCTGATGGGGAGAAATCCATGCTTTGGAGGGAAACTGAGAAGTTATATCACAAGCAGTTAGGACTAATGGACCAAAGATGGATGCGAAGGTCTGAGATGAAGGCTGCTTTCTAGAAATAACCTCAGGAATATTTATCTAGTTCAGTACCCTCACTGGAGTTAACTGGGACCCAGTTGAGGAGTTGAGATTTATGTATGTAATGGTATGTATCCTGTAACTTTGTAAATAGTCATGTAAGGTAATAGTGAGTTAGCCAAGAAGTTCATTCAGGTTTTTCCATAAGTCTTACAGAAAAAAACTAAGCAAAGTTTTTGGCCAACCCAATAAAATGAGTGGTGGTCAGTTCAACTCAACAAAGACCTTCTCTATGTCACATAGTATGCTGACAACTTAGGAGACAAAAGTAAATGGCACAAGTATCTGCCCTGCTACACAGAAGAGAGTACTGAAGAAACAGGACACGGTGGGGGCTGAGGGTACTGGCTCCACAGCAGAAGTGCCAAGTCCAGCTTTGTTCCCAGCACTTACTAGTTCATCAGTCAAAGTAAGTTACCTAATATCCATGCCTTGGTCTTCCCATTGGAGTAATGCTGTTACCTCCCTCTTAGAATTTAAGGACCCACTCCAGTGTTCTTGCCTGGAGAATCCCAGGGATGGGGGAGCCTGGTGGGCTGCCATCTATGGGGTCGCACAGAATCAGACACGACTGAAGTGACCTAGCAGCAGCAACACTCTTGGAACAATGCCCAACACATTGTGAGCAATGGGGGTTCTCTGTCATTATTTCTGTAGGATTTTAGAATAGTCAGGTCTAACGTGAATTATGCGAGAGCGTGTGTGAAACAATGTTGGGGGAATAGGAAAAAAAACATTGACTTAGCTTTTTTAACTTAAAGAGATGAAGTTTAATGAGTGTCAGCAAAGAGGTTGAAACTTGCACCTTCTTTCAATAGGATGGCAGGTGTGTGTCACAAGGATTTAAGGAAGAACTCAAAGATGGAGGGGTTTCATTTGCTTTTAGTATGATGAAATACATTGCATTTGACATACAGTAGGATAAGTAGATTGAGATTATCATTTACTGTTTAAGTCCCTTTTTTTGTTAAATCTTTGTTTTGACAAGAACTTCCTTTATACCCTTTGTGCATTTACCAAGATTTGTAAGTTGCGCTTCCCTGGTAGCTCAGAGGTTAAAGTGTCTGCCTCCAATGTGGGAGACCTGGGTTCGATCCCTGGGTTGGGAAGATCCCCTGCAGAAGGAAATGGCAACCCACTCCAGTATTCTTGCCTCGAGAATCCCATGGACGGAGGAGCCTGGTAGGCTACAGTCCACGGGATCACAGAGTCGGACACGACTGAGAGACTTCACCTTTACCTTCACCTTACATTTTTCTCAGTTTGCTTTATTCTATGGCTGTGTGAATGTTCTGTGTGTGCATTTTTTTCTGACCGATTTGAAAAAAGTTGGAGACACTGTACTCTATTATTCCAAACATGTTACTATGTATTATGGATGGACAAGGAAATTCTCTTAACAAAATTACAATGATCAAAATTGTGAATATTGAACAGTGATGTAATTGCTATTGCTTGCTCCAGGATCCAGTCCAATCACATGTTACGTTTAATTGTTATGTCTGTCTGGTTTCCTTTCATCTGAAACAGTTCTTCAGCCTTACTCGGTTTTTTTTGACCTTGACATTTTTTTATGAGTACCGGCCAGTTACTTTGTAGAATATACCTCAATTTGGATTTGTCTGTTTGCTCCTGATTGGATTCAGATATGCTTTGGGGGCGTATATACCACAGAAATGATAGTATGGTCGTTTCTGTACACCATGTCCAGAGGCATGTGATGCTGGTTTGTCCTACTCTTGGTGGTTTAGATTTGACCCTTGGTTAAGATGGTTCTGTCCAGCTTACCCGTTAGAAAGTTTGTGCTTAAGTATTTGTACTTTGTATTTCAGTATAATTTTTGGAGAGACACTTTGAGATGAAGTGAATACCTGGCCCACAATTTCAGCAACTTGCTGTAGCATTCGTTGACTCTTATGTTTATTACTTTGCTTATTATTATGTTTATCAGTTGACATTCTATATAAGAAAAAAATGTATTTATGAACTCATGGGTTTTTATTTTGTGGATTATAGCCAGTTACTATCATTGTGATGCTCGAACTGTTCCTTGTTTGGCCAACTGACTCTTTTGTGATACCTTAGACTGTAGCCTGCCAGGCTCCTCTGTCCATGGGACTTCCAGGCAAGAATCCTGGAGTGAGTTGCCATTCCTTTCTCCAGGGCATCTTCCCAACCCAGGAATCGAACCCAGGTCTCCTGCATTGCAGGCAGATTTCTTTACGGATGAACCACCAGGGAAGCCCCTTATTTGGCCAGTATTGGGCTTCCCTGGCAGCTAAGCTGGTAAAGAATCCACCTGCAATGCAGGAGACCTGGGTTCCCCTGGAGAAAGGAATGTCTACCCACTCCAGTATTCTGGCCTGGAGAATTCCATGGACTGTATAGTCTATGGGGTCACAAAGAGTCGGACACATCTGAGTGATTTTCACTTTCGCTTTTTAGGCCCTTAAATTAGGCCTTTAAAGGAAGGGCCTCCCAGGTGGTACTAGTGGTAAAGATTTTGCCTGCCAAAGCAGGACACATAAGACGTGGATTTGACAGCAGGGTTGGGAAGATCCCTGGGAGGAGGGGCATGGCAACCCCCATCAGTATTCTTGCCTGGAGGATCTCATGGACAGAAGAACCTGGTGGACTACAATCCATAAGGTCGCAAAGAGCTGGGCAGGTCGACTTAGCACACATGCATGCTCAGGCCCGTAAAACTAGCTCCTAGGTCTTTTGTTGTTGTTTTAACCTATCCCTTTATTCTCAGAGCACTTTCTCTCTTGTGCAGTAAGACAGAAGTCCCTAGAGGACAATTTTCCCACAGACCAAGTGGTGCGGAATGATT
The DNA here is from genome assembly GCA_917880005.1 of Nanger dama. Classification (NCBI taxonomy): domain Eukaryota; kingdom Metazoa; phylum Chordata; class Mammalia; order Artiodactyla; family Bovidae; genus Nanger; species Nanger dama. The sequence goes on along the minus strand of CAKJTW010000029.1, from coordinate 11,056,126 downwards.
TCAGGATGATTCAAGCCCATTACATTTACTGTACACTTTATTTCTATTATTGCTGCATCAATTCCACCTCAGATCAGGCTTCTTCCTAGGTGGAGCAGGTGGTAAAGAATCCACCTGCCAAAGCAGAAGATGAGAGTCCCATCCCTGGGTCAGGAAGATCCTCTAGAGTAGGAAATGACAACCCACTTCAGAATTCTCGCCTGGAAAATTCCATGGGCAGCCAAGCCTAGGAGGCTATAGTCAATGGGGCTACAAAGAGTCAGACAGGACTGAGAGACCAAGCACACATCAGCAGGCGTTAGAGTCCAGGGCTGGGAGCCCCTCTAGTAAGATGTTCCAGACTCATCCCACTCTTCTTGCCCCAGCCCTGGAACTGGCCTTTTCTCCAAGGAGTACTGATGCTTTTATTACAAATGGTAGCAGATAGGGAAAAAATTCTCTGCCCAAGGGAGATATCCAGCAATTTTGCCTACCTTTCTAGGATCTTGATAAAAATATATATCCCTTAAGAGTTTTGGGTACAGAAATGCTATCATTCAGGTTTGAGGTTTATATAGCCTGTGTCATCTCAGAACTCTCAAATGCATGTATTTAACAAAGATATTAATGTTAGAAGCCCCTTGTTGCAAAGCCACCTGAGTAACTGGCAGGGAAAGTGCAAAACCTCTTTGGAGGGAGGAAACCTTGATCTAGGCTCATAGTCCTCTCACAGACAGACAAATCCACACTGAATACGAGCTCATAACTGAGAAATATGAGCTGCATAAGGGAATAGTGCCTCATGAGCCAGAGTCAGTCAAAGCAAGTTAGATGGACTCTACTTCCTCCCTCCCCCAATAAAACACTTCATTTAATAGGTATCAGAGAAACTATAAAACTTGCTGAAAGTTAACAGACATAAAATAGGGCATCAAAAACAAAGGACAAGAATGCTATATTTTTGGGGAAAAACCAACATGATTTTTAAAAGAACCAGATTAGATTTTAGAAATGAAAATAAAAAGTATCACTGACATTTAACTGCTTTTAAATTTATCCATTGACTTAAAATACAGTTAAGAATGATTGGTGAACTGAAATACATGTCTGAAGAATTTACATATTATATCTCATAGGAAAGGAAGAAGAATAAGAGAGATTAAGAGGCATGGATAAAAGAAGTTCTAACATCTATTAATAAGAGCTCCAAAAGTAGAGAATGCCACTGATGTTCCAGAATTAGTGAAAGACATTAATCTATACATATCACAGGGAATCTGTAGAACATCAAAATCAGTGAAGATCTTAGAAGCAACCAGAAAAGAGAAAATGTGGGTTAATTAGAGTATGTAGCTGTAACAGTTAACATGGCCTTTGAAAATTAAATAGCACGAAAAACAAAGGCACACTTCTGTAATTTTTTTCAGCAAACTTTAAAATCGAGTTGGTATTTTCCAAAACCTTAGCAAACTTAAGCACACACATGGGGAGCCCCATTTGAAGCTACTCGCTTGAGTAAAAAGGCAAAAAGCCACATGCCAAGGCCAACATACTCTTTCTTCTTGTTATGGCAAGAATGTCTGATTGGATTCAAATAAAATAATCTCAAACTAGACTCAGTTATCACTGAATATTTGGATGATACATTAGAGAACATTGCTGATGATTCAAAGAGACAATTTTTACGATATAGACTATAGGAGGTTTTCTCTGATGCTGGGAAAGATTGAGGGAAGGAGGAGAAGAGGGCTACAGAGGATGAGATGGTTGGATGGCATCACCTACTCAGTGGGCATGAATTTGAGCAAACAACTGAAGATGGTGAAGTACAGGGAAGCCTGGCCTGCTGTGGTTCACGGGGTTGCAAAGTCCATGGGTTGCAAATGACTTAGTGACTGAACAATGACGATAAGGGATTTGCTGTATAATTGAAAGGAAGTATATACATTTTTTTTTAGCAAGTTTGTGTTCATGGTATTTGCTAGATTAGGATTTATTTGTGATTCAAAAAGGAAAGGATATGCTAGAAGAGAGGTATTCTCCAAAGTAAGAATTTATTTAATGTTAATTAGTATTTTATCAGAAAACCAAGCATGTTCATTGATAGAAGAGCTGCTTTGAGTGGAGTAAAAATGGGTTGAGTTCTAGGCCCAGAGCGCCCCACATGTGAACTCTGTTAGCTGCACAGCTTATAGACAGAAAAGAAAGAAAGTGAAGTCGCTCAGTAGTGTCCGACTCTGCGACCCCCGTGTACTGTAGCCAGCCAGGCTCCTCTGTCCATGGGATTCTCCAGACAAGAATACTGGAATGGGTTGCCATTTCCTTCTCCAGGGGATCTTCCCAACCTAGGGATCAAACCCTGGTCTCCTGCATTGCAGGCAGATGCTTTATCCTCTGAGCCAACATTCCAGTAAACAGATCAAAGCCTGTGGTGCACAACGTTGTAGGAAGTCATCAGTATAGTTAGTTTTAAATAGCAAGTCCTTTAAAATTATCTAATACTGTTGAGTGTGTGTGTTTACCCTGAAAATCTTTTGTATCACAGAGTGATTCATGAGTTACGTTATGGCAAAGTATGTGGCTTATCCAACTTATAAACAGTGTATATGTGTCTGTATTCTTAGACATATCCCAGATTGACTGGCACTTTCTATGGTGACAAACGCTGTTTTCATGGTATTAAACAGTGTATACTACAAAGCAGATAAAAGGAAAAACTTTGCTGTCAATAAGGTGATTAAAAACAAACAAACAAACAAAAAAAAACGAGTGAGAAAGTAATCAGGCTTCCCAGGTGGCACTAGTGGTAAAGAACCCATCTCTCTGTGAAGGAGACGTAAGAGCCATGGGTTCAATCCCTGGGTTGGGAAGATCCCCTGGAAGAGGGCTTGGCAAGCCATTCCACTGTGCTCGCCTGGAGCATCCCGTGGGCAGAGGAGCCTGGTGGGCTTTGGTCTGTAGGGTTGCAGAGTCAGACACGATGAAGTAACTTAGCACAGCACAGCACTTACGTGGTTTAGGGTTGTCAAACATTTTTTTGACTGATACTGACTCATCTTCCGGTCAGAGGCCAGGTGACTAGAGCAAGGAGAAGTTAGCTGAGATGGGGTTGCCAGTGGAGATTTCAGAGAGATGTGGCAGTGAGAAAGAGAGTAAGATTTAGAAAGCAGAGTCTGCCCCTTAGGGTTCAAATGACTGCAGTTTTCCCAGAGGAAAGGGGGAATCAGTCAATAAGCAGACTCTTTGTATCTATTGTGTGCCCCACTCTGTCTTGTGACATTGGACCATAGAAAGCCCTGCTCCTAAGGAACTGGAGCCTTTCACTCAATTGTTGACTACATTTTATGGGCTTTTATTCCTGCTGAGAACTAGCATATAGGCTCTCATGGAACTCCCCTTGTAAAGAGGGAGACAAGATTAAACATAAATGATAATTGTAGATGTTTTATACTCAGTAGTAAAGAATCCCCCACCAATGCAGGAGATGCAGTTTCGATCCCTGGGTTGGGAAGACCCTATGGGGGAGGAAATGGCGGCACACTGCAGTATTCTTGCCTGGGAAATCCCATGGACAGAGGAGCCTGGCAGGCTACAGTCCATAGGTTTGCAGAGAGTTGGACATAGCTGAGCATGCATTCCTATACTAA